>JAMXBB010000005.1:1518094-1923683 GCA_024138015.1 Lumnitzera littorea | reverse complement strand
CACTTCTTTCCGGTCTTTCTTCTACTTTATGCACATTACTAGGCATAGTTTAAGCGTCACGCTAACATTATTTACGTGTATATACAGGATACAGGTGTATCTGAGCAGGCGCTGCAATGATTATAGCTGGAATCATTGTTTGAATTATTGACTTGATTCTAAGGTTCCTACTAATAAGAAAGTCATGTGTTTTCATTATAAAAAAATCAGCCGACAAGCATACCGTTTTCAAGCCAAGAAAAAATATATAGGTGCTTTGAGTATTTATAATGTTAAACCAATGTGTAGTTTTGGTGTATTCTAAGGTTAAAAATAAATAAAAAGAACTATGAAATTATAGAAGTTATTTGGGAAAGCTAAAAGGAGATGGAGTGTTTTTTGACAGTAGGATATGGAGAAGTTATTTTTAAAAAATAAATTATTTGGAGCAATCTTTAAACAATATATATCTACTTCCTTTTGGTAAATGATAACTATTATATAAAGAAAAATCAATTTTTTTGCAAAGAATTCTACAGGTGATTTATTTACTTAATTATTTACGGTTTTTCACATTTTTATATTTTTTTTCCTTTTTCGTAAATAATTATTGATTTTTGCATAGCTGCATGCTCCTTTCGTATATGAGAAGATATTTAATCTCGATAAGTTTCTATATTTTTTTTTTCTTATTTCTCCTACCAACATTTTAAGTCATGTAATTAATGTATAGTTTAATATTAATAGCTATTGCTATATATATATATATACACACATATATATAATTCGGTATATGCATCATAGGTACATTGATCACTAGTAATATTAAAGCACAAGATATCATACCACAACTTTCAAAATATAATTTTTTATGAATAAATTCGCTCAATTGCCCTTCAAATTAAAAAATATATCTCTTATCAAACAAATAAAACAAATTCTAATAAACTAATAAATTTTTCTTATTTTTGCAATTTTTACCTTCCCATTCATTGTAATATCAATTTATATTGTAGGTGAGCTTTCCCATATAATGTATCTATCCATACTCTACTTAATTAGATAGGTTTTGAATAAGTATTAAGAGTGATAAGGTAGGTTTTAAATAATAATTTTATAAAACCTAGTCCCCTAAGCCATGGGATAAAATAGGAATGCGACGTTTTCGTATCTTGTATCAAACCTATATTTATAGGAATAGCGTATGGGGTCTAAATATTATATATACATCTTATAAAAATTATTAAATAATATTAATAAATAAAAAATAAATAATAATGCTGTATTTTTTTAACAACAAAAAAATAAGGTTTACTATAAAGAAAAAGAATCAATCAAAGCTCAATAGATTTAACTTGAAATATAATGCTGCCTCCCCCTTATATCACTTGAGTCTCAAAAACTGCATTTTACAATTCGTTGTTGTTGGATTCGGTTTTTAGTTTGGTTCGACTTTACGAAGCACCTTAGGTTATGTCCGTTTTCTTAGTTGTTTAAAAATATGACCTTTTTTTATCATATGGTTGTTTGAAAAAAAAAATAAAATTACTTTTAAATTATGACAATATAACAACAATGTCGTAAAAATAGCTAAAGATATTTACAAATACATATTTGTAATAACTATTAATAAAGTGTGTAAAGCAATCTTTTGGTATAAAATATGTATATAGCTTATATTCACTGTTAAAAAGAATGTGTAAAATCAAAATTTATTAGGAAATAAGGAAAATATACATAGGCTCTACAAGTTAAAGTTTTTGAGTGTTAAAAAGTCGATTTCAAATCGTAAATCGAACAGGTTTGAACCAACTGTTAAACCTTCATGCTTTAAAAGTTTAGACAATTCAATCATGACAACTCGTTGGGTGGCAGGTCACCGAACCAACGAGCCAATCTCGAAAATTAAAAAGAAATATATATAAATAATATATTATATATATAATTCAAACATAATATATATTATATATAATATATAATAATTAATATACTATATATATACTATAATATACATATATACTATATACATAATATAATATTACATATTCACGTTTATACGTTCTAAATGAATTATTTCAAAATAAAAAAAATTGAACTAAAAATAAAATCTTTTATTCACGAGCAACAGCATAATATTTTAAATTTAATAAAAAAAAAGATAAATAGTTCACAAATTATTTATATTAATTAAAGAAAATAAAAAAAAAGTACCAAAAAAAATCATTCATTTCAAAATTCATTGAATTGGTCCTTGAACCGTCGATTCAAGTAAAGCTGCCCAGACCCATCTCCTTAAGAGTCAAGCCTAGTTCACTCTTTTACTGACTTATGAATTAACGATTCAAAGCCAAGTTCGAGCCAACCTAGCCTATTGAACAGGTTTAGGTAAGTTCCCTTTTTAAAAATTTAAGAACTATCTCCTATTAGATGGAATGTGGAGCATGAATATAGTCTCGTGCCTTATTGTCCTCTCTATCCGCTCAACCTTATTAGATAAAGAAATTAAGTTTAAATAAATTGGAATGCAAAAATCTGAAAAGCTTGTGTATTGATATGATAATTCCAATTTTAACCTTAAAATATTTATTTATTTTTTATTTCATGTGAGTATATTGCAGATGTATGTCCATCTAATTAATATTAAAAGGAAAAAAAACAAAAATTTAAATATCCTTAGCAAGAATTTTGCAATATCCGCTAAAGATCCACATTATTTATGTTCGCTTCACTTTCATCCGCAATTGCTTCGAGAAAAAAAAAATTATATATATACTAAATAGGCGAGGCGATATGATATCAGGAGTAGAAGAATTGTGTGTGTGTGTGTGTGAAATTGAACTCGTCAATTAAAATTTCAGCGTCCAAAGAGGCAGAGGCAACGTGATTGTGGTACATGAAACATGAATGGCATGGACATGGAAGCAACGGTCACCTAATACGAACAAAAGAAACCATGTTGCATTTCCCGTCTCCATCCCAACGGTTACTTCTTGGAGCTTGCCATTTTGGAATCTCTCACTTGGGGACCCACTTGGGCGGCCAGCAGGCACGAACACCTTCACAACCAATATTTATACGTAATAATAATAATAATAATAATAATAATTGATAGTAGTTTTTAGACATAAACTGATGTGTTTGGACCCACTACATAGCCTCGTACTCTTAAGGACTTCCGATCTCATCTACCCCTAGACATACTAAGTTAATGTGTCTAAATCCAAGTAACTTCTGCAAAAATACACAACATGGGACAATGCAACCAAAAGATTGAGAGAGTTGGTCGAGTCAGACTAGTATCGAGCCTAAATCGGCTTGCATGACCTAAGTTTCGACGGCTTCGAAACACTCGACGACCTTCTTCAAACTGACTCGAAGAGAGTTTTGCTCAACCTTTAATAACAACTCTAACAAGTTTATTCCTACAACACTCACGTCGTATTAAATTTGATGTAATCTCTAATGCCCATCTTTAGTAAAAATTAATGTAGCCTAAATAGTATTGTGCCATTAAGCATTGATTGAAAAGAGACAAGTATAAGGCTCAAAACAATCATTTGTGATCACTGTTATACCATCTTACTAACTTAAATCTCCAAAGTTTAGGGTTGCACACCACAAATTGACATGAGCTAGAAGGATTACATATAAATACTCGATGCTCTCCCATTTATAAGTAGATTGTACTATGTACACAATTCCATACCATGACTTTGCTCTCACAAGTGATATTGTTTCATACAAATTATTGACTCAAGTGGTCGAATAATCTTGCTAAATAACTTCTAACTACTCTAATCACCTTTGTTTGTTTTGCATATTAGTCTAGGAAACTCAAAGTTACCTTAGCCCAAGTCCATTGATTTAGAGGCCTGCTAAAACTTTACAAGCAAAGACCTAGTATGGATAATAATAATAATGATAATAATTGAGAAATAGTTGTGAGATAGGAAAATTTTCTCAATATCTTGAATTAATGGGATAATTATGTTAAAAGGAGTTTTTTATATGTCAACAATGGTAGCATCAATTTATGTAACGATGCACTGCGATATACTCAGCGTTATTTTTTTTTCCCTTATGTTTTAAGAATAACTTATAAATACTCTTGTATAGTTTGATATGCACTATTCTCTCATGCTTTCAAGTTTGATATATTATGTTCCCAAATATTAAAAAATTTTGTATTCAAAACTCTAAACCACCCTTTTATCCCTGAGTAAAAATAGCCAAAGAAAATATGAGAGAATAATCCCAAACTAAATAAATAGGAATTGTCTCTTTTATTTTTTTTTTTCATTTTATTTAAATTTTTTATTATGATATATTAACTTCTTAATTTTCATCGAAAGAAGGATAGCCATGTTTGGGGCATGAAAGCACATTTTTTGAAGAGTTAGGATCTCAACTTTCAATTCAAATATATCGAATTAAGTGTGCATGAGACTTAATAAGGATTATATTTGCAATTTCACTAGTAATGATGCACTTTGAATATTATTCATGGTTTTAGATAAAGTTTATTCAACAGTAGTGCAGTGCTTTCTACATGTCTTTTATCGTTTATTCTTGTGTCTTTCATAAATTTTAGAAATTTTTTATCAAGTGAACTTTTTTTCTTCGATTAATTTTAATAAGTAATTAAAAAGTTATTATATTACACAGTGATCCATCAATAAAGGCCGTCGAGCATTATAGGACAACGATAAGTATTTTTTTTTTTTTTTTTTATCTATGGCAGGACAACAGCAACAGTCAAAAACAGTAGCAATGGTAGTAATAATAATAATAATTCAGAGTTCAGACTTGAGAAGTCAAAACCGCTGCTTTAGAAATAAACGGAGGAGAAAAACAAGTAACGTGTTTGACCTAACCCACAAGCCGACTCGCTGCTGCCGCTTTGCTTAACTCATGTGGTGCTGTTTCTTCCTTCTGACCAGCGCAATTCAAATGATGAAATATTCATGAATTCCAAACATATAGAATTGATATTGTAATAGTAGTTTGTAGAAAAAATACGCTCATACTATTGTATATTCACCATTTATGTACATATATTATTAGATGATATCTATTAGAACCTTTTTTTTTTCCTAAAAGAATTTAAAAAACCCAGATAGCAAAGATATCACGTATCCACCAGACATACATTTAATAAAATGTAATTTTTTTTTTTTTTTGGTGTTTCAAATGACGAAGACAGTCTAGAAAATAAATAGGTATATATATATATAATATATTAAAGGGAGCAAGCATCCATGGGGCAAACATTTAATAAAACGTAATTTTTCTGTGTGTGTTTTAAATGATGAAGAGAGTTTAAAAATTAAATAGGAGACAAAAAAAGATTAATGGGTTAATAGGGTTACTGGGTTAAGCTTTTATTGATGAAAGTGCAATTTGGTTGATCAAATTATTAATTTATCCTCAAGGAATTAACCAATTGTTGGAATAAAAACTTAATAATTAGTTATAGAGAATATAATCAAAGGATAGTAATAAAATAATATGATAAAAAAATGTATGAAAAACACTAAAAACAATTAAGAAAGCTTCATCTATTTAATATTATAGATATATTTATTGGTATTGACCTACTATATTTATTGATAAATATAGAATGAATACTTATTGTATACAAATTTATAGCTATAAAGTAAATATTTTCAAAAGAAGAATGATTGATATATTGCAAACATCACTTTATATAAAAAATTTCCTAGTATTATAAGTATCGTGATTTTCATCTTCCACGTATTTACAAGTATCATTATTATTATTATTTTGGTATCTTTTAATTTCAAAATCATTGGTCAAACCTCATTAGTGACTTGCGGAAAAAATCGCCATACACGGAGTTTCCATATAAAAATATCAATTGGAAAAGCTCCTACTCCACCTCTTATATACCCCTCGCTGTGTCACTCTCTTCCCCCAACCCATACTTTAAATCTTCACTTCGTAACAGAAAAATCCTGATAAAACACATAAACGTACACTTTCGGTCTACAGCTAAATCAAATCAGAAGTGGAGGAAAGAACACCCAACCCCTAATTTTGAATCCACATCGAACTGAAAAGAAATCATAACAAAAGCCTATATTTTCCAAATCGAAACATGTATTGTTCGGTTGCAGTTTCAAACTCACCCGTCTTCTCTCCATCACGAGTAGTTTCGACTTCTCTCTTCTACAACAAACCCTCAGTCATTTCCTCCCCTTCACCAGAAATCCTAACTCTAACTCACCTAAAACCCTCGCCGCCCTCTCTATCACCGTCGACCTCTTCCTCCCCGTCATCGCCGTTCTCTCTCCGGCTTCAGAGGCCTCTTGCTGGTCTTTCAACAGCTTCGTCGGCTTCAACTTCTTCTTCTTCTTCGGGGACTTCTTCACCGACGATTTCAAAGAGGAAGAGGCCTACCAGGCTTCATATACCGGTTGCGACGCTAAGTTTTGGAGCTGCGGCGACGCCTTGCGCGGCGGCGAGAAAGGATGTGGTGGAGGAGGATAGTGAGGAGTATAAGTACTCTGTTTATTGTAAAAGAGGGAGGAGAGAAGCTATGGAGGATCGGTTTTCGGCGATGGTCAATGTTCATGGAGACACCAAACAGGTAATAGGATTATTAAGGTTTCTGTATCAAGTGGTCAGTATACTCATTAACAACTGTATAAAGGTAGTTACTAACTTAAATTAGGACTATTTTGAAAAAAAGAAGGAAAAAAAAAAAAATTAATTTTGACGACAGGACTATAGGTGGTCCTGTTTAGGTATTTACTATGAGTGAGTAAATCTATGGGTGAACGTAATTGATTAAATATTAAGGAAATTTGTGGCTGCAGAAGGTTTTGATGCGTAATTGTGATGAAGTAGACAATTACAATTGTCCGTTGAGAAACGAGACTCTCAATCTTATGTGGTCTTGAAGGAGAAGAGTACACATTATACTTCTTTGTAGGAAATTTAGAAAATTTTGATATTTTGATACAGAGGATCCAAAATCTCATGTGAAGTTTATTTTTCTCAGGCGATATTTGGCGTGTTTGATGGTCATGGAGGCGCAATGGCTGCTGATTTTGCAGCAAAGAACTTAAGCAAGAACATTGTTGATGAATTGGTCGGGAGAGAAGATGATGAGGTAGAGGAGGCAGTTAGGCAGGGTTACCTAAATACGGATTCCGATTTCTTGAAAGAGGACGCTCGTGGTGGTGCTTGTTGTGTGACAGCTTTGATTTCAAAAGGCAAGCTCGTTGTGTCTAATGCTGGTGACTGTCGAGCTGTTGTCAGTAGATATGGCGTTGCTGAGGCTCTTACATCTGATCACCGTCCCTCGAGGGTAGATGAAAAGGAACGCATTGAAGCATCGGTAAGTATCATTACCATGTTCTGCTGTATACACGGATTTCAGATGGTGCCTGGAAAAAACAAAATTTCTAATGGTTTTTGTGTAATTATATCCAGGGCGGTTATGTTGATTCATACCGTGGTGTTTGGAGAATCCAAGGTTCTTTGGCGGTCTCTAGAGGAATTGGAGATAGGCATCTGAAAAAATGGGTCACGGCAGAACCAGAAACTGAAGTTTGTAGAATCGAACCCGAACACGAGTTCCTAATTCTAGCTTCAGATGGCCTATGGGACAAGGTAACTCTCTCGACCAATACGCGATCTTTCTTATGATAGTCTTCGGAAAATACGGTCAAGAAAGGAATTCATTTGTTCTGTCTTTTTAACTTTTCAGGTCGGTAATCAGGAAGCCGTGGATGTGACTCGCCCTTTATGCGTGGGTGTCAATGAGTCGCGGATGATGCTAGCATGTAAGAACCTTGTTGATCTTTCTGTTTCTCGTGGCTCTTGTGATGATATAAGCGTAATGCTAATTCGGTTGAGGCACTACGCTGACGCGTGATCTGTCAACTTCATCAACCGCAGCCGCGTTAACTTAGCTAATTCTTTCTGAGGTAATAGCAGTTATGACAGAAGTAGAACGTAGATGACGATGAAAAACGGAATGTTGGATCCTATGATGTGTTTACTGAACATTCTTTTGGGAATCTTTGAACCCCCATTTCAATAAGAATCCTTGGGATTCGATTACATTAGTTTATTCATTCATTCATTCTTTAGAATCCAGCAAAACTGAGATGTAAATGTTCACATTTTTTTGGTTATTATGGATGACATAGTGAGTGAACCTTAACAATTGCCGATACACATTGAACATGAATTGCAACTTTTTAGAATTGGACTGTATTTTTGTTTTTCTACCTTTTTTTTTTAAGATCATGCCGTTCGGATTGTAGGTATATATTGCTTTATATGCAGCAATCGATGCAAGCATATTGAATTGGATAAAAGCATAAAATTATAGTACAACAAACGTACACCACATTGTCAATTCGACAGGGACATCATGATTGTTTAGGACGATTTTATTGAATTTGATTATTTCTACAGCATGTGTGTTTAGGTTCCGCGGTGGGTTAAATCTTACATGTCTTGTGAAATTTAAGTTCTAAAAATTTGTAACAAATCTTGTTCTATCATGTAAATTGTCCATCTTCTTTTTCATCCAACTGTATCGGGGTTAAAGATTTCAAATTTGATAGGTTTGGATCCGTGGAAACCGAAGGTAATGGGAAAAAACATGATATATATTTGGCATCTTAAGTGATGAGTGGAAATAGATGGAAAAGGAAGAAAATGATTGGAAACATTTTTACTTTTGAAGTTCATTTCTTTTCTCTCCAAATCCAAAATTGGAAAGAAATTTAGATGGAAATAGACCGAAATAAGAGATAATAATAAAATTATCCTTCATAATAATGTTTGTCGAAATAAAATAGGGCTAATTTGATTCAATATTAACTCTGTTTCTCTTCAATGCATTTTCTAAAGCAAACTAAATAAATGAAAAGAAAACATTTATTTATGTCCTTTGAATGTTTCTAAACACAAACTGAGAATTATACTTTATGCAGGTGGTCAAAATCACAATTCCACGTAAATTTGAAACATGCATAATTAATGGAATCATATAAACCCAATAAAATTATAAGCTTGTAAAATTATATATTCAAAACTCAATTCTTTCAAGAACTTATATCTTGGCAATGTTGTATCAAGTTTTAATTAACAAGGGCACTGTAGATTCACTAACTTAAAAGAATAGTACGGTTGATTGTATCAGTTTTAATTAACAAGGGCACTGTAGATTCACTAACTTTAACTTAAAAGAATAGTACGGTTGATTTTAATAACCATGCTTCATTCCATTTCTGCAGATTTATTTTCCTTTTCTTTAGTTTCTGTCTATTTATCTTCTATCAAAAAGTGCAAAACATGAGCTAAACCCCAGATAATCCATATATCATGTAATTCGTGACACTACAAACGACATAACTTAGGAGTAGTTGTTCTTCATATTTCATCGTTGTTATTCGTGATTTAAAAAACAATGATAATAATAAATAATAGAGTACATTTGCAGAGGGCCTATTTTGTAATAGGTATGCCCACATTTATGCAATGGACTATTATTTGAACTAATGGTAGGGATTAATTAATGAATTGGTCCTATTTGTTTAGGGGTATTTTAAAGAGATTTGATTTGATAAATTCAAAACATCAATCATATCAAACTTATTTAATCATTCTTAACCCTTTTTTAGTTGACTTACATGATTAATAGACCTATCCATGAATTTGTCGATGGATTTAGGCTATCAAAAGCCCATTAAAAAAATCCAAATATATTAAGCATCAAGGAGAAGTAATTTATATAGTTGAATCTCATTCATTATCATAATGATCCAATAAATGGCATGGCATGGGAGGTTTATCTCGTTTTTTCGATCTTTAGAGTCATCTCACAATCGATAATGATTATCCGAATCCATAAAAATGTGCTTCCTTCTCCACATTTGATGATTCAAAAGATTCATATAGAAATGCCATTTTGCTGTTACAATCTTCCTCTCAAATATCAAACCATCAATAAAGAACCCTCATATTTCATGCGCTCTAGCAAATTGTTGAGATATATCATATTAAAACTTCTTTAAGGTCATCTAATATATGGCATCATGAGACATACACGTGACTGGCTTTTAGCTACATCACTCCACACAACATTAAAATTGGATGAGATCCTAAGATAAGATCCTAACTATAGGTAATAGGGTTGAGGCAAAAAAAAAATGGGGAAACTGCATATTAAACTGTAAACCAAATAAAAAAAAAAAAAATTTTCAAACTATTTGGTTTATAGTTCAGAACTTAATCGAGTTGAACCATTTGCTTAAATAAAAAAAAAAAAAAAAGTTTATACACTATTTTGTGTTTTTTTTTTTCAATCAATCTACATAAATTTTATCAAATTTTTTATATCTTAACCTTCTTTATCTTATTTCTATGTTAATTATTAAAATTAAATCGAGTAAATTTCATCTAAAATTTCACAATTAAAATTTTTTTTTTTCTAAATCATATCTTTCTAATAGACAATGTGAACCATAGATCAAATAAGTTCAAATCAACTTCAATTAAGTTTGAAAAATTTATAAATCAAACCATATAATTATATTCAATTTAAAAAAAAAAAAAAAGAAAGAGATTAAATCGTTACATTAAGTTTCATTCGTTAAAGAGACAAAAACCATATCAAAACGAAACCGTTGGACAATTTTCCTGAAGATGACCTCAGCAATACATATTCAAGGAATGCTTTTGTTTATAGTTATGCTTGGAAAGCATAAGGAGAAAGCAAGCTTAAAAGGAATGAGATCTTAACAAAGGGTTTGAAAAAATAAAATGGACAGAGAGAAAAGAAGAAGAAGAAAATGAAGATGATGATGATGATTTTTACAAAACACCCCCCACCCCCTCCCCTTTTTTTTTTTTTTTCTTTTTTTACCAACGTAAAAGGCCCAAATCAATGGATAGTGGATACAATATCGGTCTATATTATTTTCTATCCATTAATTGATACTCATAAAAAGCTCAAAAAACCAAAAATGAGAAAAATGATAACGGATGCTTCTTGTGTACTTGTTGAGATATAAACAATTTCTTCATATTTACTATACATGTTATAAATAAGTGCAAAGAACTTTAATTTTATTTTAATAATATGACACTTATTGTTAATATCCCAATCATGTATGCAAAAAGATGATAACGTTGAAGTCAGATGATGCAAATGTTTCGTTTGAAGTCAGATGATGCAAATGTTTCGTTCTTATTATTAAATAAATAAATTAAATCTACTCCATGCTATTTGATTGATTTCACTTGATATTTATTTACGTTCGGTGTAACATAGGGATGTAAACGAGACAAATATACTCGCAAACAATCTAAGTTGGGCTCGGTAATTACTCATATTCGACTCAGTTAAAGTCGAGTACAACTTGAGCTCGAGTTTGAGCGCAAGCTACTTAAGTAATTTATTGAGTTGAACTTGAGTTTTATGATGTTTAGCTCGTGAAATTTACGACCTAATTGAACTTAAGTCAAATTTGAATATTAATAGAGTTCAAATCAAGTATAGATGATATTACTATTTTAATTAAATTTATAATATTTTTTAAAGATTATTGAGTTAAAACGAGCTTATTCAAGTCGAGTTAGAACTTATTAAGTGTTACTTCAAGTCGGGCTTGATCTTAGAATTATAAGCTCCATTAAGTTCGAATTCGAGTTAAAGTTTTAAAATTTCAAATAGAGCTCGAATGAACTCAAAACTATATTGTCTAGGTTCAACTCATTTATAGCCCTAGTGCAACAATTATGGAGGTAGAGCTATATATTTAAATCAACAAGCTTATATACGCAATATGTTTTAAGTTAAACTTAAATATTAGCCAAGTTTGCCTATAATCATTATTTTAATTAAAAGAAAAGTATTTTTTCTACAAAAGGTGATCCAAAAATTGAGGTCTCCATTGAGTCAAATTTTGAAATTTCAATTGAGTTTTCAGTTTGAGTTCACGTTAAAAAAGAAGAAGAGAAAAATAGGGAAAGCAAAGGTATAGGAAGGGAGAAAGGAGATGCCATTAATTACATGAGAAAGGGATCGACGATAAAGCAAAAACACATCGATCGTCGTCATGGTTGCCTAGTGGTTGCCGACCACAGTTGAAATTGAGATGGCCAATGTACTTAGGAGTTTGAATTCATGCATGAAAAATATATGAATGTAGTTTATAGGTGTAAGTTGAAGAACAAGATAACACTTCATGCGAACGCCATGAGTGTGGCGTTCAGACGGTGGGCAATAGAGAGGAACGGCGTTCGACTTTGGGTTCGTTCGAACACATCATTGAGTTGCTTAAATGCAATCAGCTTGGAATCAGGGATTGGAGACGCTGCTTTACCTCTTTCAAATGATGCGATCTAATATCCAAATGATATTAGACGGCGTTTGAATGTGTGCTTCTTATGTAAAGACTATTTGAACGACACCGCGAGGCCTTCCAGCATCATGTTAGTTAAAATCAACCCCATTGTTTGTTCAATTTTTTTTTTTTTTTTTTGTGTGTGTGTGTGTAATATCCTGTGGCTATGGAAAACTTTTAATAGATTAGGAATATTAAAAAAAAAAAATTAATAAATGAATGAAGCAGAACAAGTAAGAATAGTTTTAATGGTATAGATAAAAGAAAGAGTTAGAGAATAATATAGAGTTCAGTTTAACCCATACTTTTTAAGAATTTCTTATTTTCTTTGTTTTAATTGAGTTTTTTTTTTTTAAATTAAGCTGGTGTTTTTTTTATAATATTTCATTTGTTCTTTTCTTTTTTTAATTTTTATATTTTTGTTTTTGTAGGTTCGTGCCTCAACCCTCGTGCATGCAACTGATTAGCTCTCTTTAACAGACGGTTTAAAAAGGGCCAAGCACCATGCTTTTTAAACTGAGTCCATATATGTTTTCAATCCTAAATAGCTTCTTTTGCAAATTAAACAAGCTAACCCACTTGACTTGCTCTACTTACACAATTTTATCCTAGTAGATTTTTAGATGTATAAGGAACTTAAAATAGAAAAGAGTATATATATGTGAAACTAATATTATCATAGTTGAGCAAATCGGGTTCCATTCATAAAATTTGTTGTTAAGAAATTTTCTTATTTATATCTTATCTAATTCTATTTCATAATTACGATGAAGATAATGATTAAAGTATCAAAATTAAGATATAAAAATTCACCTACTTAAAAAAAATTGAAAAAACATATTTTAGATATTGAAAATGGTTATTTTAATTAGTATTTTTGTAAACATAAACAAAGTAGAAGTTAAATAAATTCAACTATATCGAGTATTTAATTTTAAAAGAATAATATATATGAAATTGTATTTCCATCTTTTTTGTGTCTAATTCTTATAAAATATAAAATTCCAATAAACACTGATAAAATGAAAAATAAAAATAAAAAGAATTAATCAAACGGAGCCTATAATAGTCCAAATAGAGGGGAAAAACAAAAGCAATACACTAAACTGCAATTTCTAAAATTACCACAATTCATTGCTTGTATGAAATTAGACTTAACTCATTAACTAATTACATAATTTTGTCATATTGGAAGTTATACATTTATATGTACATTCACATGGTTTAAAGTATTACCAACTGAATCCTTTCACCCATCTATAGTGGTGCCTTCATGCATCTCTCACAAATGAAAAATTTTACGTAAAAATGGTAGGGATGGAAATTTTACCACCTCCTTCGTGCCCAATGCCAACAAAGCAATTGTGATAGGCAAAAATTCCTAGAGCGAAATAGTGGTATATCTATCTTACTACTCAAGGCGTCATAGCGTGCCTGACAATTTTTCTCCCCCTTGGAACATTAGATGTTTTGAACTACAATTTAGAGTTTCAAGCAAAATTATTTCGGTATATTGATGGTTTTTTAAATATTTATTCTACCACGGTTCATAAAGTCTTAAAGATTTTTTAGTCAATTATATTTTTTTTAATTAATTTTACTCAAATTTCAATTAAAATAATATTATATCATACCACAACGTACGTACAGTGAATTTCATGAGACGATTCCAATGAATAATTAACTTTTGCTAATATGGAATGACAATAGAAATAATAATGCATAAATCCATTTGGATCCATTCCTGACTTAATTCGGTTCGGGTTCAACTCGGAACGAAAAGAAAACCGGACCCATATTCAAATCGATTCTCATAGCTGCTACACTCGGTTATCATTTAATCAATGAGCAAGTGGGCCGAATGGCACACGGTTTGACCACCATGGAAGGACATTAACATTAAACATGGATGTTGGTCCTCCACACATCTCACGTTTTCAACAGTTTTTCACATTCTCCCTCTCTGAACACTCTGGGCCACACCATACCATGCATAGCCAACTTCTAACGTTTGGCTGCCTCCTAATCAAATCCCTATCATACTGTTTCGCATGTTATATTATATCCACACCACATTCAATGCATATCATTGCCGTGCTATAGGTTTCCTTCTTAAAGCTCTGTTTAAGTAAACAAATATAACTTTCTTAAACTGAGATATTAAAATATACAAAATCAAATCTCATGAAAAACAAAGTAAAGAGAAAATTATTTTTCTTTTGAATCTTTAATATAAGTATAGATTCTTCTATTTTTGACTTGTTACAAATAAAAACGATCGACTATTACTTTCCTGCTCAACTACTAAAAAAAGGAAAAAATTTGGAGGTATTTATTTGAAGCAAACAAAGGTTCATGACATGCATGATTATTAGCAAACAAAGCCAAAAATAAAAATAAAAGAAAAGAAAAATAGATTTAGGGATCATTATAATATATTAAGTTATATTATTGTTAATCATCTTACATGCCATTCAAATAATTTCAATCATTGGATTGTAGCAATTCTTGTCACGTCATTAAACAGGGAAATATGAATATCAACTAGACATCAAGTAGGAGATATATGTATCTAAATAACAAATGGACAGAATCTAGGATAGATATAGATTTGGGATTCACAAGTTGCTCGTGACAACTGCTGGGGAAGTGGTGGTTATATAATTGTTAGTTGAAATAATAGATTCACGAACCTTTTTGGAATGAATATGAGGATTTATATTACTTATTGAGGTGTTAGTCTGGCTGTTTGAATAATTTAGATTCGATTCTCATGAGATAGTTATTAATCATGTATATCACATTAGTTATGAAAAAATAATCCGGAATGAAATTAAACGATGATCAGAATGAAAAATTATTTTCAATGGAATGGTATTAAATGGTCAAGTAGAATTATTTATCCAAAATGTCTTAATTATTGTATGGTTAGAAAAATAATTTTAATTAATTATAATTAATAAAATGGGAATAGAATTGCAATCTCACCTTGTCAAAAGCGAAATCGAATTCTTCCTTAAAATCAAAATTATTTATTTCATGGAATCGCGATTTCAACTTCAATATGAAATAGTGTTTCATTCCGATTAATTCTTGCATACCAAACATAACGAAAGTAAAATTGAATTCTTTCTTAAAATCAGAAAAATGTTAATTCCGTGAATTTACGATTCCCGTTTGAAAATGTAATCTAATCTTAAACACGGAAAATGATGTTCCATTTTGGTCGATTCCCTGTGATATTAGAAAATATAGATCCGTTACGTTTCACTAATCCGAGTATTTACGTGCCAAAAAGAAGAAGAAATCTCCTTGAGATCATAATTAATGTGATGTTTGCATGCCAGCGGCCAAAACTGGGACGGTTTCCTATATTTCGTTTGACTGTCGGCCGGTCTAGCCGATTAATGTTTCCATCATGCCTCTCAATGTCTTGCTGTCATAGGATACACTCCCTCTTATCCGCAGGACTTCCTGACCCTCTTCATTAAAGTGAACTGGTAATGCATAACACGTTAACTTACTAATTTGGAAACATTTAAAATATCAAGTTCGAAGTTCTACCGCTCTCTTCAATTATAAGATTTATATGGGTTTTGAATCTAGTCAAATATCTTAAGGTTGTCTCCCATTGATTGGTGATCTAATATAATATAACTGAAACATTTAATACGGCTGAGTTGCTAATAATTGCTTAGTATCATGCAATATGATTAGCTGGTGAAGTTAATATGTACACGAGAAAGAATACGAATTAATATAAATTGCAAATATTCCTACTTATATTTACTACTAATTAGTTTAACTCTCTTAATTTTGAAATTGAGTATTTTGATCTAAAACATTTCAAAATGTTCATTCAGATTCTTACATGAATATGGTACCATTGATAAAATAAATAAAAAAATTTATTACAATTAAAATATCACATAAATCCAGAGGACACACGTTACTTTAAGTTATCTTATTGTACTTTTTGTTATTTTTATCAAGGAAAAGATATTTATATATAGATCTAAAAACACATATTTTGATGGTTAGGAGTCCTCTAAAAACATATATAAGAGATAATGGATTAGGTGTACTTGGAGCATGTATTTGTAACCCATGCTGATAATTAAATCTTAAATTTAAAATCGAGTCGATGTATATATATTTTACTTCACTGAAATCATTGAAAGGTTAGTGTTTTATCGTAGTTAGGATTGAAAAAGTCAATAACCATAATTTCCCTTAATTTATGAATAATGTAATTTGAAAATTAAAAATGATTGGTAAAGTTGTTAGTATGCCGTTTAAATCTGATATGTCTCTATTGAAATAATCTGATGAATGTAAATATGAGTTAAGACGGCCTTATAAAGAGTTTAATGTAATTTTGCCATAATTTAGAAACAAATTTAAAAAAAAAATCTATTAAAAGAAAATATAAAATATTAAGCTCGAGCTCAATTTAGAATTTCACAACTCAAACTTATAAATTTGAGCAAATACTTAATTCAAAATGGCTGTCTTGAGTTCGATTTGATTAAGTTCTTTTTGGTAGATTTATTGAAAGAAAATGTTCATCATTTAATTAAAATAACATTGACATTCAAATAGGACTAGAAGTTTGTTAATAATATTTAGGTTTGATTGAAGCTTAATTGAAGCTTGATTAGGCTTCATTGAACTAAAAAGTAATGAAGTTCGAATTCAATTATTAGTTCTCAACGCACTAAGAATCAGACTTAAATAACTCGCGCTGATAGGTGGACTTGCATACATTTTACACTCCTCGCATGAATGAACTTGCAAATTCTTAGAAAATCATGACAAATTTTGACTAAATAGACTTGGCCACCTTCCTTAAAAGACAAATAGTCAGTGCTTACACTAACCACGGAACAATTTCTGGAGGAAGGAACAAAAAAGGAAGAAGCGAGAAGGAGCAAAAGGCATGAGAATGTGAACTTGGAAGTTTCCTCGGTATTTTTTTATTAGTTATAGCAAACAAATGACATAGTAAAACCGTAATACTTTCGTTGTCCATTCACACCGTCTCACGCGGTTTTTTTTTTTTTTTTTTTAACACGTTTAAAGTGGGACCATTCTTATGGAAGAAGGGACGAGTCCAGCCTTCAAACGAAAGGAAAGAGCTTTATGTCTTCTCTTGTCTTCCACTTCCGATCAATTCTTAAGACCATAGGTTTAGTATAAGCGATGAGATAAATTAGGTCTATCTGATTGTCTCTATTTTCCTCCTTGCATTTTCTAGTGATGCATCAATAAAAATTAATATTAATGCACCATGCGTCCCTCATATAAGTGTAAATTTAAAAATATCAAGCACATAATATATTAATTGTGAAACAATTTTATAGTTAATTATATTTAAAAGTAAAGCTATAAATAAATCGAGTCGAGTTGAAATAATACACTACTGAAAGGAAACGATATAATATTGTGCTTGACTTAATCTCGATTCGAAATTATAATGCTCAAGCTTTACTCAAAATGGTGGTACTTGACAAGTTTAAACTTTACTCGATTAAGTTCGTTTTTACTCGATAATCTTTAAAAAAGTATTATAAATTAAATTAAAATAATAATTACTGTACTCGGCTGAAACTCGACTATTATACAAATTCAACTTGATCAAGCTCATGAGCTTATCATATGAAACAACACGAAAATCAAGCTCAACTCGATAAGTTATTTAAATAACTTGAGCTCCAGCACTCAAATCGAATTTGAGTAATTACAAAATCGAATTCAAAGAGTTTACGTCTCATTTACTTTTTCTATGCAGGAAAAATGGTTAAAGATATGGAAAAAAAAAGAATTTGACATCAAAGTTCTTTAGACATATTGTTCTGGCCAAACTTTTAAATATTGGTAACGCAAAATTGTATAAATGTTTGCTTTTTTCTAAAAACAATATAGGATAGTAATACTAATTGTATTGCAATAAATTAAATAGCCGATATTTAAGAATATTAAATGTGTGAAATATTAATTATAAAATAAATTATAGCTAATTATATGACTGAGCAATGATTAAAAGTAATGTTGTATTTAATTATACGAAATATAAAATGTTTTTGAGGGAACGGATTTACAAAAGGCATAGAAGTAGCAAGGATTTTTTTTTTTTGTTTCCCCTCCAATGGTGGCTAGGATACAAATTTTTCTTTTTACGGTCATTTTTTAATGTAATCTTTGTAAGTTTTATTAATACCGTCGATTGAATATAAGACGAATTGGAAGTTAATACGTTTCCCCAATTCACAGCGACGGATAATGATGAAACCAAAAAAAAAAAAAAACCTAAATCAAGTGAAATTTACTAAAAGATAAATAACAAAAAGTTTTAGTAATATTCTATTCGTGTGCTAGACAGAAATACACGTGGAATTCCGAAAGAGAATGGAAGGTGATTTATTTAAAATATTTTCAGACACGTTTCTTGGACAATTGTTCAACCATGTTTGATTCCATTACGAAAACGTTGTAGTTTCTACAATGGATTTCCTGCACACACTCCACTCTTGCGCCAAGTGGCCATCCCTATGTCCTTCCATATCTTTTTAATTAAGTGGTTTTCCATTGTAAACCCATCTTGAGAATTTTCTATTCCTTTCTAGTGAATTTTAAATTGATTAGCATTATTATTATTATTATAATAATAAGGTGTTTGATACCCATGGAAGTTTCTATCTAATTCTAATTTCCCCCCGTGTTTGGCCTTTAACCAAATTACTACAATATTTTATGTGGACACGTTGAATCCTCTTCTCATTTTCTTTGTGAGACGGAAGAAGTTGCTCTCCGTAACCTTATCCATGTCAGATGCTCGCATCCGGCTTCTATCTATAAGTTAGCACGTCCACATGTGTTTGTCCCTTAGCACTTAAAGAGCCTCCTTTCAAGGACACCTGTCACCCTTCCATGTTATTTCTAAAGGAATTAATCCTCAAGTCTTGATTTTATTGGAGAAAAGAAAAAGTCTTATCGCATATGATTTTTATAAATATTTTTAGATCCCAGTGAGTTAAAAGATATCAGGGTATTTATTCGTTAAAATGATTTGTAAAAAGGATATTCTTCATTTATTTCGCTTTTCATGGTATTTGAATCACTAATACATACTATTAATTTTATAATTGACTCTTAATTTTTCTCAACCAAATAATAAATTTAAGGGGATATATCTTCCCCATTCAAAAACCAACTCATTTTAAAATTATGATATTTTGACTTTATCTAAACCTCATAGTTCAAAAACAATATCTAAACATTTTTATTTTCTATTTTGTTTTCGATTTAAATTAGTACTATAAGAACTTTATTTCTTTCCTTCTAAAATGACACGTGTTTTTTATTTTGGAAAATAACACATTTACCAGTGATGGTAATAAAAAAAAAATGAAATTCATTAATTAAGTTTTAGGAGGGGAAATGTTCAATTATTAATAGAAATAATCATCATTAACACACATATCTACATTAATTGTAGTGCTAAAACCAAATTGGCCTAAACTCAGAAATAAAAGTTCTGCTATTGTTACCCAAATATGCTAATCCTATCTGAAAAGTAAATGAAAAATAAATAAATAAATAAATGGTGGACTAAGGCTAACCCACATAGATATTTTTAAGGATATAAAGTCATGCATGACGTAAGTGATTAATTTTAACATCTTACTTGCGTCAACTCACCTGCTGTAGTTGGTTGGACCGGTATTCTCAATTCTCGATCCCAATACTAAAATTGGCCCCAAAAAACCTTCGAACAAATAGAAAGTTGGGGAAATTATAAACTCTAAAAATCGACACATGTCCATGCAATACAAGTTAAGAACGTCTTTGCCCCTAAAAAGATACGCATGATATCTCAACTCTTCAATTTGTCCAATACTTAATTACCAATTTTTCTTCTTTTTTTTTCTTAATATGGATAACAGGTAATCCATAACTCTAATTAATAATAAAAATATTTTTTATGCTTTATAACAGTAATTTAATTCAGTTAAAGTTTTATAATTAATTGATATGAATACTTATATTTTAATAATATTGATTAGGTTCGAATTTTCTTTTTTTTTAGTTATTATATATAGAGGAAATGAATCAAACGTCAAGAAAAGTTTATTATTCGATATCTTTACAAATACACGAGGCATCCATTAATATTTTATAATTTTCAGAAAATATATGGAGACTGGTGGTGCACGTCATCACACTTCTACTAAAACTCTCTCACTCGTGGCAAAGCCACACAAGCAAAATACCGTAGCATCCTGGGGATTGACACTGTATTCGGTAGGGATCAAAAGCTTTCCTGCTCGTGACATGTGGGCCGGTAGGTTGCTCCCACGTCGGAACGAACATGGGAGAGTGGGTCCCGGGCATTAGTTAAAAACACCAGCCTAATAACCGAACTGTGTCTGCTGATGAGCCCATGTGGTGGACTACGTCAGCATGGCAAGTGCCTTTTGGGAGCCAACTTGGAGCCGCTATTTTTTTTTCTTTTTTCATCAAATAATAATAATATTTTTTTCACATTCTATTTGATGTGAAACTGTAGTAGCACCACACCACCTATCATTGTTCACGCGACAGCACGCATGATCCATCACCGAATCGCCCCTTCCATTGCGCCGATGTTGCGTCCTTTATCCTGATTTAACATTTTCATGTGCGGTGTACATCTCCGCCGCACAAAAAATAAAAGGTCATCTTTTTGTTTTATCAAAAATGAACGAGAAAAAAAAAAAAAAACAAACAAACAATTGGAGTGACCGTAAATTTTTATGCGATGGGAATTCGATTTCATGTTAATGATTTTATAGTTGAAAGAGAATATTTTAGTGGGGAAGGATAAGACTAAACAAAAGCATTACTAGAAAAGCTAATTCTTTTCTTATGGGATTTCATAGAATTAATAGAAGATAATTAGATTGTATAAAAGAAGAGGCATCTAATATTTGATATTTGATAGACAATTACATTTTCTTATTCCAGCCTGCCCTTTATTTGAACCTTGTTAAAGAGGAGGAAATTGGGACATATGGGTTCGTTAATTTCATGACACATAATTGTTTAAATATATACTCAAAGACAATAAAAGTTGGTATTAAAGATCTTATTTTCAGAAATTAATGTATGTGTATTATTAAATATAGACCTAGCTATCAGTAATGTTTCTACAATTTTATAATATAAAAAAGATAAATCATCAATTCTCTTTCTCTTGATACCTTTTTTGCCCATTGTTTAATAGATGTAGAGACTTTAATTGTTAAAATCTAGCAAAAATATCACTAAAATCTTAACTGTGCTGATAGAAAATCTCCAATTGAATTTAAATTGAAATTTAGGACAAACGACAACATTATCTATTCATATAATATGAAACATATAATAAAACATATTGACTATTAATTAATGTAGGACGTCTTCGAATGTTAGGGATTTTACGGACTTTAACCCAAAAATAATCCAAAATAAAATTAGAAAATAAGTAAACAAACACAGTAAGTCAAAATTTTTAGTTTATCACTTCCTTAATCCATTACGTATCTATTTTCAATCAATTTCTAAGCATTCCTTTTGGATAATCAAAACCTTTTGGAATCACATGTTGAAATTTAGGAATATACCAATTCTAAAGGAAGAAACGCCTTGCAAGCAAATTCACCTGAAGAAAGAAAAGTTTTTTTTTTTTCTTTGGACATAGCAAATGGATAAACATGAAAACTAGAAACCGGCATAAATAATACCACTTAATCCGGTGTTCAAAGTAGCACAATACCACATAATCCCGTATTAGTAAATCCCTAATCCCACTTGAGTGTCAACCGGAAAAACAAGTTGTGGCATGGAGGATTTTGTTAACGTCATTCAGAAAAAAACAATACAAATACCGTTTTTCGATTTATCCGTTTATTAATTACATGTCAGATGTTAGGAAAAGATAAGAAAAAGAACATCCACGTTCCTTATATGCTTCTTTACACGCGCATATATATATATATATATATATATATATAAACCCCTTTTACACCCCCAAAGCATGACCGCAAACAGAGCACACACAGCAAACATCAAACACTCTCTGAAACTTCACGAAATTTCCTTCTCCTCTAAGTTTTACAGACACAAACACAACTTTACCGAACTTCGATTTCATAAATAAACTCTATATTTGATCGACGAGATACTTTGTTCTTCTTCGATGGCTTGTTGGGTTCGAGGCAAGTGCATAGGCAGGGGCAGTTTCGGGACGGTGAGTCTCGCCTTTGACAGGCGAAACGGTGGCGTCTTTGCTGTTAAGTCTGTCGATACAAGCTCGTCTCTTCCTTACCACGTTGAGTCTTTGGAGAACGAAATTCGGATTCTACGTTCGCTCTCCTCGCCTTACGTCGTTAAATATTACGGCGACGACACGACCCGGGAGGGTGATTTGAGTAATACGACGACGTATTGTTACCGGAACCTGCACATGGAGTACTTGCCAGGTGGCAGCGTGACTGACGTGGCGGCTCTTCGTGGGGGGAAACTGTCCGACATGGACGAGCGGGTCTTACGGTCGCACGTGTGGTGCGTCGTCTCAGCGCTGCGGCACGTACACTCCCGAGGCATTGTTCACTGCGATGTCAAGGGAAGGAATGTTCTGGTAGGGGAAGACCCACTGGTGGCGAAACTCGCCGATTTCGGCTCAGCGGTTGAGTTCGGGCGCGGAGCGCCACGTGGCAGTCCGTTGTGGATGGCACCGGAGGTAGTTCGTGGTGAATTTCAGGGGCCGGAGAGTGATATCTGGTCACTCGGTTGTACGGTTATAGAAATGGTTACAGGTAAGCCAGCATGGGAGGATCGTGGAGTCGAAACACTGAGTCAAATCGGGTTTTCCGACACGGTGCCCGAGTTTCCAGCCGAGTTGTCACTGCTCGGTCGGGACTTCCTCGAAAAGTGTCTGAGGAGAGACCCTAAGGAGAGATGGAGCTGCGATCAGCTGCTACAACATCCGTTTTTAGCAAACTCGTCCAAGGTTGACTCGGTGGCGATAGACTCATCCCCGCGTTGCGTTCTCGACTGGGTTAACTTGGAGTTTGAAGCGGCACACTCGGAGGACGAGGATGATGATTGTTTGTGGAATTGGGACTCTAATTGCCAAGACGACGACGTTTCCTTCAGGAACAGGATCAGTGAATTGAGCACGAGTGGAGGGGCAAAATGGGAATCGGATGGTTGGGTGGTGGTGAGGAAAAATGTTGCACGTGAGTGGTACGAAGCAGAAAGGGCAAGTACGGAATATACGAATTTCATGAGGGCAGGATCCGAATTCGAATCCCGAACGGCGGGGACAAGTTTGGATTGCGGGAATACGATCGGGGCAAAAGTGGAAAATTCCAGGACATGCCCGGAAAATTCAAATTCCAGCAGGGGTGCCCTTTCTTTGGAGATGAAGTGTAATCACAACTTTGTTTCCAGGTGTCGAGGTGGAATGGGATTGCCCTTGCAATTGGGTTACTTAGCTGTTATTACAAAGGGCATGGGCCTTTTTCATGGCTTGTGTCATTTTTTATTGTTTTTATATCGTTTGTTCATCATCACAATTTCGAGGAATAATAATAAAATCCTATATTTGTTTATTTATATCATGCTCTTGGTACTATTTTTTAGCAGCTTTTAAAATTACATGTGAATGTGAACAATTCTTTCCTTGCCTTGTCACTCCAGCTATATATTAACCTGCCTATTTTCAGTAGCAGGAGGCATGTGGATGTGGTGTCTGGGATAAGAGATCTGATACTCTGTTCAGCTCTAAACAGTCTAAAAAGTCTTCACGAGATAATTTATTGTGTGAATTGCTGATTTTGGTATTAGGTATTGTCTAATCAAATTACTAAAACATGTCAAAGATTACATCGGTTAGGTAGAGTGTTTATTGATTTATCAAGTTAGTTTCAATTATCTAGACAAGACTAATTCACCCATCTTGAATATCAATAAACCAAGGTATTAAAAGGAAATTAAAAAAAAAAAGGTAAAAAGAAAAAGAAATTATGGCATCTTGTGAATAAGGTTTCCCTCGACCAAATCTACCTACAATAGAAGGAAATGCCTTAGAAAGTGCAACTATGCATCTAAAAAGGTGACTTAATGAAGTTTCACTAACTCTTCAAATGCATCCAATCTGTAAACATATATTTTATTGTCATGACAACCTGTAGTTGAGTGAATGAAGTTAAGTTAATATGCTTATTGCAAAATTTCGGTGGGACGACAAGAGCAAGGACAAATTCATTAGGTTAATCGGAATCTATGCCGCCAAAAAAGAAGCCAGAAATGGGTTTAGAAGATTTCCACTTATAAATGTGCTAATTACCTTTTGACCCAACTTGGCCCTCTACCGACTATACCAATCACCGCTGACGAGAGAAGAGAGACGGGAGTTTAGGTCTGACCTTGAGAAAGTAAAAGGTTTGAGAGTGAAAAAGATGATCATTGGAATCAACCGAGTCTTGAAAGATAATAGTACAACAGACTTAGACCACAGTGTCGATCTGGTAGGGAGATTATGATTGGTTAGGCTGATTTATTGGATTTTGATCAGTTCTACAGTAAGTAGGTATGTGAAATGAGGTAAATGTACCTATCAATTTTAATATAGCGGATGTAAGTTCGAGTCGATCCCTCAAAAATTTCGAGTACTAATATTAACTTTAGATCTATTATCTAATTGAAAAATTGTGTCGAGTTGAATGAATTAAAAATATTAAAATTAACAAACTAAATTAATTATAAGACCTGATTAAGCAAGTTAGAAAGCAATAAAACTAAGAACGACTTCAAGTGTGCAATAACGTATTTAGGAATTATTTTTCCTAGTATTTAACATGTGACCGTTTAAAATATATTCAATTCAATTTCTATTATTCTTGACCGGAGGTATTCACAATTAAAGTTAATACCTTTTTCAAGCATATTAACCCTAATCCTAAATTATTTACCTAAATCTCTTCACTCAGCAATATAACTTAGAATTGTATTAATGTATAATGAATTCCCACACAAACAATCAACTTTCCGGAAGAAACACGTATCTTATCTCTAAGTATACATGTAATTCTCTTCAATTATGCCAAGATCTAATTATACATGTAATTTCTCAATCATCATGCATAATATCATAGATTAATACTCTAGAATTATCGATCAACAATTGAACAACATAATTGAATCAAGAAGGAATAGAAACTTTATTGAAAATTATAAATCAACCCAAGAGTCACATGAAACCCTAGGTTCCATAATCCTAAATACATGAATTCTAAGCTATCATAATGAATCTAAAAACGAGTTCCATCAAAAATATAAAATAAAACATGAAAAACCCCTTTGATTGATGAAAAATCTCTCCAATCTTGAAGTTGGTATTGCTTTCCTTTTACTTCTCCTTCTCCTCAAGTCTCTTCTCTTCTCTCTTATCTCTTCCGTCTTCTCTCTAATATCTCCCCTTGAAACCCTCATATGTCCTTTTATATATGTATTATAAGGATTCTGTTTTCGTCATCAGACACGGCCTGAGACATGGCCGTCCCCAGGTCGTGTAACTTTCTGACCTTAGTAAATTTTTCTGAATGTACACAGCCCGGGGACATGGCCATGTCCTAAACTGTGTAACTTCAAAACTTCAAAACTTCATAACTTCTTTATTAAAATTCCGAATTGAGTAAAACTTGATTCATTTTCTTCGTTTTCGATCCTAGAACGCGTTCAGACCTTGAAATCAAAATTTTACTCAATTAAGTATCAATTTCTTTAAAGAAAACCAAAAATGTAAGGGAAATACTATAAAATCACCATGTGAAATATGTTTAAAATCAGAGTTATCAAATTTCCCCACACTTGAGCATTCGCTTGTCTTCAAGAAAATAAATCGAAACAAAACTTTCGGGACAAAAAACACTAAACAAAATTTATCACTATTTTAGGAAACCAATGAACGAATACACTTGACCCATAAAAAAGAAATAAGAAAATCATTCTCAACTAACTTGCAATAATAAAATCAACCAATTCCATCTGACCATATTCAAATGCTCCAACAATACTTAATACTAGAGTTCACTAGTTAATTTATGAAAATCAAAGTTTACCCGAGTCATTTAACCAAGGATTCTTAAACTAAAAATTAGATTTAACATCTCGCCAACCGAGAAAGAGTCATAAAAATTTTATCCATTTGACTAAAATGTATACAAGTCTCTCTTCCATCTCACTAAGCACCATAATCCAAAACAAACATATTTTACATCCATTCATCCTCTGATCATCCCCCTAATTCATGCTTTTGTTGAGAGGTCTTTTGAATTTACTTTATTTAAGCACAATTGCGTTGGTAAATGGAAAGAATCTCACTCTTCTGACGAACCAAGACCGATCCATACCAACTTATTTCTTATATTGATAACGGGAAAGAACCTTGCTCTTCTGACGGACCAAGGCCGATCCATATCAATTTTTTCATTAGAATTGGCATTGGGACTTAATCTCACTCTTCTGACGAACCAAGACGAATCCTTACCAATTTTTCTATTCATACACTTGTTATTACTTTTGACCTCCAATTAGTGTGATTTTTCAGAGGTTTTTCAAAAGAAGAATTTCATTTGTTTGTTGGCTAAAAATTATAAGACTCTTAAAAATTTCTAAGAGAAAGGTATACATAAAAGTAAATTTTAAAAATAACCATGACTAACTCTCAACTAGTGATGTTGCTCCAATCTCCAGTCTTAAAGTCCTGAGCTAAATAACTTGTAACTTTGCCCTCCACAAATTTAACTAATCAATTTTAGTAAAGTATAATAAGATCAATAATGATCAAGATGACATAGTTGATTTAGCTTAATACCAGTTAATCACCTATTGTAAGTTAACTTAAAAATTAATTGGGTCAAATATGAATAATTGGTCTCCTAAACAGTAACAAATTCATATATATCCCTTCCCCACACTTAATAGCATACAGTGTCCTCAATGTATGACTAAAAAAAAAAAAAACATAGCAGCAAGAAATGAAACAAGAAAAATCAGTATAGGGAAAAAGGAAACATATGTACTGAAAAGAAACTAATACTTCCATGCCAGTCGAAAAGAAGTGCAAAATAAAGAAGCATCATCATTATATATATCGAAGTTCACATGCCTTGGCCAATCAAAAGACAACACAAAAAATTATGAACTAAGAAGAGAGATCGGAATCCGTCTCTTCATCCTCCTCATCAGATGGTGCCTCAGCCATCGTAGCATCATCATCATCGTCACTGCCCTCAACATCCTCATCACTTCCTCCAGCCGCCTCGTCCTCACCACCCTCATCAACCTCTTCCTCACCACCTTCATCATCCTCCTCCTCACTCTCACTATCTTCATCACGAGTATCCGACTCTTTCATTTTAAGAAATTTTTCCATTTTATCCTTGCGAATATGAAGTTTATCTACACTTTCTCTTATATAACGAACCTCAGACAGCAACATATCAAATTTATCTTCAAAGCTGGTTGAAGACGCCTGGCCTCGAGATGTGCTGCTACGAGAGTGTCGACCTTGACGTCTTGTTGGTAAGAGGTTCATGAGTCGGAATGAATTGAGGCGCATAGGAGTGACTTGATTGACCAAGGTAAGTGAGGGCCAAATAACAACCTTAGTCCGCATGGCCTGCACGAGTAAGGTGATGTAGGGGCCACAACAAATATGCCCTTTCTTCCATGTAGTGGTGGCTGAAAAGTTTAGCGATTTCGATGGCGAGATTAATGGGATGTTTATGAATGACACTGTATAGATAAAGGCAATCCTTGTTGGAAACCACCCCGGTGCTGAGGCCTCTGCCAGTCAATGTATGCGAAAAGAGTCAGTGAAGAACCTGATATTCAGGCCTGACTAATTGAGAAGCCTTACTCCTTGCTGGATCATAGGCATCACCAACAGTAATCTCATTCCAAAATGACCCGGTTGTGACTTCACAGGGAAAACGACACGAGAGACGTTGGAATTTTTCCGTCCGTGTATATCTCTCTTCATATAGACCAAGATATCTACCCAGTTGAGCGATGGTCATGTGGAATGGGTGGCCACTCAAGGTGAAATGGAATTTGCGTTTGGGGCCCATGCCAATAGCACTCTCTTTATCAAGTTTGTAAGTGCACAAAAACTCTAAGATCAGCTTTTTATAAATTGGAGCTTCAAAGGATAAAAAGCGCTTCCAAATGGTACCATCTAAGAGCTCCTTCATTTCTGTGGTGAGCTCTAATTAAGCGAGAACATCCCAATCCAACCGAAGGGTCTCGCTAAAAGGCTTATTCTAAAGTAATTGATAACGTTGCACCTGGTAGTCTTCCTTAAATTGGAGCATTGGGTGCTCCATCAAGGGAAGAATAGCTAGTAGTTCAACTATTGCTCCGGATTGTGATGAAGAGGATGCTGCAAATTTTGATTTCCGGCGAACAGTAAGCTTAGCTCGATTCGCCATTTAAATACCTGAAAAGAATCAACAAACCAAATCAAACACGCACATCCTTGCTGCACATAGGTCAAGAAGGCAGAGGAAAATAAGAGCAATAGTAAAGAATGTTAACAAAATTCTCATTGGGGCATTTAAACAAACATGTAGAGTGCAGCTAGAAAACTAAATGTTGGAAAAGAAATAAATGGCAAACGCATCCAACTAATTCTACTACACTACAATTAACATTGAAACACAGGCGTCCCAACATATAAAAGATGCTAAATGACCCAGAATTGTTTTCTCCTATTGCTAACCCTAACTAACAGGAATGAATAAGGATGAGCAAATTAGCCAACAAAATTCGGAATTGAGATAGCACAATGAATATCTAACTAGATGAGGCATCATAAATGCATATTAGATCAAGAAACACAAGGCAATGATGCATGGCGTTTATGAAATAACAAAAGAAATTTGCAGACCAAGGGTAAAAACCAATGCACACAAGAGCAAAATGTCAAGTAGCCAAACTGCCTAATCATGAGGAAGATAAAACAAAATTAATAAGGAAACTTACTTGGATCAAGATTCGGAATGCAAGAATTGTGGAGAGAAGAGGGAGAATATGAGAGAATATGAGAGAGAGATCTGTTGGATTATGAGTGCGTGAGAGAGTGTGTTTAATTTAAATAAACCGAGTGTGTGCAAAATCGTGTAAGGTTGAATCGACACGGGCTGGGACACGACCATGTCCCTTGCCCGTATAACATTCTGTGTGTGTCGTGTGGATTCTGGACGTACACGGGCTGGGACACGACCGTGTCCCATGCCCGTGTAACTTTCTATTCCCATGCATGAAAATTGGACGGACACGGGCTAGGACACGACCATGTCCCACGCCCATGTAACTTTTTGAGGTCTACCGTAAAGTCTGGACATACACGGGCTTGGATACAACCGTATCTCACGCCCGTGTAACTCTCTGTGCGTGGGTGGGAATTCTAGGCGCATACTGGCTGGGACACAACTGTGTCCCTCGCTCATGTAACTTTCTGTGCCCACAGAGTAAAATCGCAATCTGAGCGGACACGGGCTGGGACACAACCGTGTAACTTTCTGTGGCTGGGCAGATTAAAGGCTTGGATGGATACGAGCTAGGACACGACCGTGTCCCTCGCCCGTGTAACCTTTTTCTCTTTTTTTTTTTTGAATTTAATTTAAAGATAAAGGAAACTTATAGAAATAAAAGTAATAAAACTAAAGAGAAAAAGCAACAATAAAACTAAAAGGGAAAAGGCTATGACGAAAATATAAGAAGCAAAGCAAAGTTAGATAAAAGGAAAATAAAATGAAGAAAACTTAAAGAACTAAAGCAAAGTTAGACATGGGTTGCTTCCCAAAAAGCGCTTTAGTTAACGTCGATAGCTCAACGGGATACGTCTTCTCATGTTAGTTCTGTCGGATGGAGATAAAACTCCTCTTGTCCAACATGTTGCAAGTTTCCACTCAAATATAACTTCAATCGTTGCCCATTTACCTTAAATGTGCCCTTCTCCAGGTGTGTAACTTCAACAGTCCCATACGGAAAAACTCGTATAATTGTAAATGGTCCAGACCACCTAGATTTCAACTTACCTGGGAATAAACGAAGGCGAGAATTATACAAAAGAACATGATCATCTTCTTTAAATTGTCAACCTTGTTTGATTCGCTGATCATGGTACTTTTTGGCCCTTTCTTTGTATAATTTGGAGTTCTCATATGCATTCGCTCGCCATTCCTCTAGCTCGTTCAGTTGAAATTTCCTGTGAGAACCTGCACGCTCAAAATCAACATTAGCACTCTTAATTGCCTAATAACCCTTATGCTCTATCTCTACCGGTAAATGATAAGCCTTGCGATATACAAGTCGGTAGGGTGTGGTCCCGAGTGGTGTTTTGTAAGCGATTTTATATGCCCAGAGAGCATCATCCAACTTTTCTGACCAATCTTTCCTATGATACTCTACGGTTTTTTCAAGAATTCGCTTAAGGTCGCGATTGGCAACTTCCACTTGGCCACTACTTTAGGGGTGGTATGGGGTGGCTATCCTATGTGTAACGCCATAACGTTTCAATACTTGGTCGAGTTGAGCATTACAAAAGTGTGTTCCCCTATCACTTATAATTGTCCTAGGAGTGCCAAATCGAGAAAATAGGCCTTTCAAGAATTTTTTTACTACCCTAACATCATCAGTAGGTAGGGCTTTAGCTTCCACCCACTTAGAGACATAGTCAATAGCTACTAGGATATATTTGTTTCCATTAGAGTTCGGAAAAGGACCCATGAAATCAATCCCCCACACGTCAAATACCTCAACCTCGATGATGGGGTTTTGTGGCATTTCGTCTCTACGGGATATATTCCCCACTCGTTGGCAACGATCACAACTCTCAACATATCTTTGGGCATCTTTGAATAAGATAGACCAATAAAATCCTGCCTTTAGGACCTTATGAGCTGTCCTATTAGCACTATGATGCCCACCTATAGGCCCCGAATGACAGTGGCTCAAAATTCTCTAACTTTCGAGATGTGGTACACACCTTCGAATGACATGATCTGCACATACTTTAAACAGGTAAGGATTATCCCAAAAATAATGTTTCACATCAGAAAGGAATTTCTTCTTTTGCTGGTGTGGAAGTCCCTTCGGTATAATCCTAGCAGCTAAAAAATTAACAATATCCACGAACCAAGGAATTTCCATATCACTTACCTAGGCGATGGCATAGAGTCGCTCCTCAGGGAATTCATCCTTGATTTCATTCTCGTCGAGCATTTCCAAGTTTGGATTCTCCAACCAAGATAGGTGATCTGCTGTGAAATTCTCAGTGCCTTTTTTATCTTTGATCTCCACATCAAACTCTTGTAGAAACAAGATCCACCTAATCAGTCTTAGTTTTACATCCGGTTTTGCTAACAAGTACCTAGGGGCAGAATGATCAGTATAAACAATCACCTTAGATAGAAGCAAATAAGAGCGAAACTTATCAAAGGCAAAAACAACTGCTAACAACTCTTTTTCTGTAGTAGTGTAGTTCTCCTGAGCATTCGTAAGAGTTTTGCTAGTATAGTGAATTGGTTGAAAGTGCTTGTCTTGCCTTTACCCCAGCACTGCCCCGACTGCGTGATCACTTGCATCACACATAAGCTCAAAGGGGAGTGCCCAATCAGGTACTACCATGATTGGAGCATTGGTAAGTTTCTCTTTAAAGATGTTGAAAACTTTCAAACACTTCTGAGAGAAAACATAAGGCACATCCTTCTCTAATAACTTGGTCAAAGGGCGGGCAATTTTCGAGAAATCCTTGATAAATCGCCTGTAAAAACTTGCATGTCCTAAAAAGCTTCTTATGGCCTTAACCGAAGTTGGAGATGGGAGTCTTGCAATCGCATCCACTTTGGCTGTATCCACCTCAATTTTTCGATAAGAGATCTTATGGCCCAGCACAATACCCTCTTGTACCATGAAGTGGTACTTCTCCCAGTTGAGGATAAGATTGGTCTCTTCACATTTGGTGAGTACCCTATCCAAATTATTCAAACAAAGGTCAAATGAGTTGCCAAAAACTGAAAAATCATCCATAAATACCTCCATTATGTCCTCAATCAAATCATCAAAAATAGCTAACATGCATCACTGGAATGTAGCCGGTGCATTGCAAAGACCAAAAGGCATTCTGCGATAAGCAAAGGTGCTATAAGGACAAGTGAAAGTGGTCTTCTCTTGATCTTCCGATGCAATAGGTATTTGAAAATAACCAGATAAGCCATCCAGAAAACAATAAAACATATGTCCAACTAGTCGTTCCATCATTTGATCAATAAAAGGTAAGGAGAAATGGTCCTTACATGTAGCATCATTTAACTTTCGATAATCGATACATACACGCTAACCTGTTACCGTTCTCATTGGGATCAATTCATTCTTTTCATTAGGGACTACTGTCATCCCACTTTTTTTTGGAACTACTTGCACTGGACTCACCCATGAACTATCAGAGATAGGATATATCATACCTGCATCAAGGAGTTTAATAACTTCCTTTTTGACTACCTCTTTCATGTTTAGATTCAAGCGTCTCTAGAGCTGCACAATCGGCTTGTAGTTTTCTTCCATTAAAATCTTATGAGCACGAAAGGAGGGATTGATACCTCGAATATCAGATATTTTCCAAGCAATGGCCATCTTATGCTCCTTGAGCACTTTCAGCAACCTTTCTCTCTGTTTTTTTTTTTTTTCCAAATTGGATGCTATAATTACCGGTAATTTGGAGTCCTTCTCTAAAAAGGCATATTCCAAGTAGTCAGGTAATTGCTTTAGCTCCAATACTGGTAGTTCCTCAATCGAAGGTTTTAACTATGCTTCCTTCCTTTTTTCAAACTCTTCAAACCCTTTCTCAATAGAGATAGGTTTATTTGCCTCCAATTGGGCTACCACATCGGATTTGACAGGATCTTCCGAAGCTTCCTCTATGCCTAATTGCAAGCAACTCTCCAACGGATTCTTAAGAAGAACTTGCTGCATATAACTTGAAACAAAAGCATCAGTAACATCCAGAAGGTAGCAAGTATCATCCTAATCAACAGACTTTTTCATAGCCTCCGAAATTTTAAACATGATCTCTTCATCTCCTACTCGAAGAATGACCTTGCCACCACTAACATCAATGATAGCCCTAGCAGTAGCTAAAAATGGTCTACCTAGGATAAAGGGCAACTCAAAATCTTCATCCATATCCAATAGCACAAAATCAACTGGAAAAATGAATTTACCCACTTGGACCAATACATCCTCAAATATACCTCTAGGATACGTCACATATCTATTAGTTAATTGCAAGCTCATGCATGTGGGCTTAGGTTCCCCTAATCCTAGTTTCTTGAAAAATTTATAAGGCATTAAATTGATGCTAGCACCTAAATCAGCTAAAGCTTTGTCAATTAACAGATTACCAATATGACATGGAATTGTAAAACTTCCTGGGTCTTTTAGCTTCTTAGGCAACTTGTTTTGCATGATCGCTGAACACATCTCATCCAAGATGACTGTAGAAAGCTCCTCAAGCTTCCTTTTGTTGGATAACAAATCTTTCAAGAACTTAGCGTACTTCGGCATCTGTGACAAGGCATCAACAAGAGGTAAGTTAATATACAGTTGTTTAAAGAGGTCAAGGAACTTACTGAATTGTTAGTCATTGCAATCTTTCTTGAGTCTTTGGGGATATGGGATAGGTAGTTGATATTCCTTCACCTTTGATGACTCTACATCTTCCGTTACTTTCGTCCCCTCCTTGCTCTTGCTAGTCTCCGCACTAACCTTCCTCTCAGCATGCAACTCCTTCCCATTCCGAAGTGTCACTGCCTTAACATGTTCTTTTGGATTGGGTTCTGTAGTTCCCGGTAGCGATCCCTGTGGTCATTCAAAGATTAGCTTCGCAAGTTGACCAATTTGGTTCTCAAGGTTACGATTTGAAGCCTCTTGATTCCTCAGCGAGGATTCAATGTTGGATAAGCGAACCTCATTGCCTTGAATGTATTTTGTAAGAAGTTCTTCCACACTGAACTTCTTTTCTTGAGGGAGAGGAGGTGAGAATGGTCTTTGAAATCCAGGAAGGCCAAAGTTGGTCTTCTACTGGCCTTGGTTTTGATTTCCCCATAAGAAATTAGGGTGATTCCTCCATCCTGGATTATAAGTGTTGCTGTAGGGGTTATTTTGTTGCTTAGGTGGATTTCCTAGATAATCTACCTGTTCTAATTGTTCTTGAGCATTAGGATCTTCATCTTGGAGACCGTCAAACTGAACATATTGTTGCACCATTTGTATGATGTTAGGTGCAATTTGGAAGTTATTAGCCACGACGGTTGGCCTTGCAATGCTAGAGTCAGCTCCAATGAGTGTAGGCCTTGAATAGTCGGACATGGTCCGATTTGCTTCATTCCCATTGTTAGCCATGTATGGTGGATCTTCTTACTCGATGAATTAAGTGTTGGCCTTTTCACCTTCTTCCTTGATTTCAACGATTGACTCATCGTCTATGGTCGCCACAATTTGTCTAAGTCGCGATCTCAAATTTTGAAGGGCAGTTCTCTCAATTTCAGGATCAAGTTCTACCAAATCTTCCGGATTGCTTCGGGTCATGCACTACAAGGGCAATAAATATAAAATCAATTGCAGCTCTAGGTAATAAAAAATAAACAATGAAAACAAAAGAAAAACAAAATGGCCAAAGTAATAAAGCAACTAGTGTTCTTAGTATCGAAGATCCTTGGCAACGGCACAAAAAACTTGATATGAGGCAAGTACACTTATCAATTTTAATATAGTGGAGTGAGTCCGAGTTGATCCCTCAGAGATTTCGAGTACTAATATTAACCTTAGCTCTATTATTTAACCGGAAAATTGTGTCGAGTTGAATGAATTAAAAATATTGAAGTTAACAAACTAAAATAATTATGAGACTTGATTAAGCAAGTTAGAAAGCAATAAAACTAAGAACAACTTCAAGTATGCAATAACGTATTTAGGAATTATTTTCCCTAGTGTTTAACATGTGACCGCTTAAAATATATTCAATTCAATTCAATTTCTATTATTCTTGACCGAAGGGGTTCATAATTAAAGTTAATACCTTTCTCAAGCATATTAACCCTAATCCTAAATTATTTACCTAAATCTCTTCACTCAGCAATATAACTTAGAATTGCATTAATGTATAATGAATTCCCACACAAACAATCAACTTTCCGGAAGAAACACATATCTTATCTCTAAGTATACATGTAATTCTCTCCAATTATGCTAAGATCTAATTACACATGCAATTTCTCAATCATCATGCATAATATCATAGATTGATACTCTAGAATTATCAATCAACAATTAAACAACATAATTGAATCAAGAAGGAATAGAAACTTTATTGAAAATTATAAATCAACCCAAGAGTCACATGAAACCCTAGGTTTCATAATCCTAAATACATGAATTCTAAGCTATCATAATGAATCTAAAAACGAGTTCCATCAAAAATATAAAATAAAACATGAAAAACTCCTTTGATTGATGAAAAATCTCTCCAATCTTGAAGTTGGTGTTGCTTTCCTTTTGCTTCTCCTTCTCTTCAAGTCTCTTCTCTTCTCTCGTATCTCTTCCGTCTTCTCTCTAATGTCTCCCCTTAAAACCCTCATATGTCCTTTTATATATGTATTATAAGGATTCTGTTTTCGTCGCCAAACACGGCCTGGGACATGGCCGTGTCCCCAGGTCGTGTAACTTTCTGACCTTAGCAAATTTTTCTGGATGGACACAGCCTAGGGATATGGCCATGTCCCAAACTGTGTAACTTCAAAACTTCATAATTTTTTCATTAGAACTCCGAATTGAGTGAAACTTGATTCCTTTTCTTCGTTTTCGATCATAGAACGCGTTCAAACCTTGAAATCAAAATTTTACTCAATTAAGTATCAATTTCTTTAAAGAAAACCAAAAATGTAAGGGAAATACTATAAAATCACCATGTGAAATATGTTTAAAATCAGAGTTATCAGTATGTTTGTATCTCTGTTGTAGGTTCCACGATAAGTTATATCTTATGAAATCATGCTCTAAAAATTTGGAATCAAATATTGTTTTATTATATAAATTGGCTATCTTCTTTCTTATCCAACTCTATTAGGGTCATAGATTTCAAAGTCCAATAGGTTTCGATACCTGATAATAGCATTATGTAACAATATTATTTATGTATGTATGTTTGTCTATTACCCATGCTGTAAAACCCTACACAAAAGGAAAAAAAAATAAAGAAATATAATAAGGGAAAATAGATAAATAAATGTTGATTTTTATTAAAGATATAAGATAGCAATATTAAAAAAGTAACATGGGCATTTTGAGCACGAAAATTTTTTCTCAAACCCTAATATAAAAGCCACATGTTGAATATCAGAAATGCTTTTTGCAACTCTCTCACGTATTGCATATATTGGCTAGGGTTTTTGCAAAAACCTAAAAGTAAAGAGAAGATTACAACGGGATTTAGCGAGATTAAGATTGTGAAAACCAAGGTAAAGTTTGGAGGTGCCATTATGTTAAAGAATTATAACAGGATTTCATTAAAAATTTGTTTTCTAACTAAGGTGGCAAAAGAAACGAAATTAAGAGGGCCCTACAACGAATTCTTGGTGGTGCTAGCGAGTTTAAGGAGGGAAGGATTAGAGGTAAGACAATTATGTTGTCAAAAGTTCGTTTTTCCCACTAGGGTAGTGATGTGTCTCCTAGGTTTGACACATGGAGATGTACCACAATGAAAGAATGAACGAAAGAAAAACTAGCAAATCCAGACAGCTACCAACTGGATATAACACAATAATTGATCTTAGTCAGCCTACAACCTACCAAATATGACACATCGATCCGAACTAAAAGGTAACTGACCACTACTTCTTACTAAAAGAAATAGATAAGAATTAAAAAAAGGGTATTGAGAACACAAAGGTTGCTCAAAGGATGCTTAAATAATTTGATATGTTGACTAGTTGTCTACGTACAAATAATGGGGGTTTATATACCTATCCACTAAGATTACTTTACATATATGAAAAAACAAAAAGAGATATCCTTACAATTATGTTACATAATATATACTAGAAAAGGTAAAAAAGACAAAAAATATTTAGTATGGAAAAGTAAAAAATCCTTTTAGAAAGTCATATCAAAAAACACGTGTCATACAGTAACTAGATGATAGAAATATGTTACAAGTGAGTGAAAGAGAGAGAAAAATTTGCGGTCAGGGGCCAACCTGATTTGGATGATATTGAAGACCAATCAATCCTTCTGTAGAGAAGTCAACTTGAGTTAGGGTCAGATATCTATAGTTAGCTTAAGAGCTCAACTTAGCTAGTCTTAAGCTATCTTCTGAGATAAAACACAACTGTTAAGCAAGAGCAAGTCCAGCACACATGAGGGTATGATAGTTAGATTGGCAAAAAATCAGGTTTGAGTAGGAATCCCTGTCTTAGATAAAGCTTCGAGCCAATACTCTTCTCATGAGTCCTTGGAGTCGTCAGGCTCAACTATGTGTGATCAATCTAAGGAGTTAATTCTTATCAGGTAGCATCTAAAACGAATTTTGGGCATTGTTTTGTGAAGTCTACAACGGGATTTAAGTGGTGGAAGAGAGCACTTCGAATCCCAAAGTTAAGAAATCTATGCCTAAACTATGTATATGGTTGTTCATTGAAGTATTATTGAATCCTTGAGTTTTGGGTAAGTTTTGGTTCTAGATCTGAGTTTAATTGATGTTTAGAGAGGTATAAGGTTGGGTTATTGGTTGGAAAACACAAAAGAAGGATGAATTTCGAGTTTAGGCATAAGGGGGTTTAAAGATGTGAGGATGAAACATCATTGCAGTCTATAAAATTACATCTGAACACCATCTACCTTAGCGTCCAAATGCTGAGGAGCAGATTACTCCTCGATCATGGCATCTAGACACTGCATAGTGTAACATTCGGATGCCATGAGCCCTATTGCGTACAGCAACATTTCCTTTGGTTTTTAGTTGTTTTTCGAGCATGTTTTTCCATTCTTAATCCTTTCTGCAGTTTTTCTAAATATAAATCTTCGCCCAAAATGCTTTACAAACCAATAATCATCGTAATAATCTTAGGTTCTTTAAGTGACACATATTACAAGTGTGTAAAGGTTGAGTAGTTAAGCTTAATGGCAATATTAAATAAGTCTATAAATTAAGTAAAAGTGTTATATTTTCATGTGAATAAGTTGTATACAGCCATTTCCAAAGCTAAGCAATCCGTTCGAAGTAAGAGATGGCGTTATGTTATGTCATGTCAATTTCTAGCAAATCGACGAAATCAAGCACGAGATACTTGCTTGTTTGTTGTGATTGCAAGGTGAAATTACAAAATCGAATTAAATAATTATTCAACCTTAATTATATTGTGTTGCTTGTACTTAACTAAGCCAAGCTCAAGAGACTAAGAACACCAGACCTTAGTGTAACCCTCCAATGATCTTTACATAACGTTATCCCAAGTGGAGTCTTACTTAAAAATGATTAGGGTAAATTTAGGTTATTCCTTGATTTCTAGGGTGTTGAGGAGGACCTAATACTGATACTCTATAGTATTAGTATATTATGTGTGTCAGGATTATCAGTACCTCTATGTTGCTTATTGGATTAAAATAACGATAATTAAATGCTTGGTTGTTGCATTTTGCATTCCATATTCATGTGCGATTGGGAATTGTCTTTACACGTACATGTGCTTATCATATTTCATGCTGCGTTTCGGCCCTTTCGTTTTTAATTTTTAAGTACAGGTACATGTTATAGCGATTATGAAAATTAGTATCGTGACATTGATTATTATGGTAATGTAGCGGATTACAATGAATACTATTATGATGTTGAGAACAGCTCTGTGTAGTTTAACTAAGATTGTGGAATTGGCTACATTTGTCATCAAATTTTTAGTTGTTGATTTCTATTTTATATTTGGGTTATAAAAAGTCACATAAGACTTCTCTTATTAGAGTATGTGGGTTATCAATACCAGTTAGCTATAGTGAGTTAAAGAATTTAAAACTTTGTTATTTAGTTTTCTTGTAACAAATTTATCAAATGAGAAATTATTACTATTTTACGTTAAATAAGATTATTCAAAGGTTAATCTTTTAGTAAAATTCCTAGTGGATTATGGATGTTGAGAACGTCCATGAAAATTTGTTAGAGTTATTATAGGTTATTGACGGTTTATAGTTATGTGGAGAAGTTAACAGGTTGTTTGAAACACCTAACGTATCAGTAGAGAATAGGAATATGTGGTGGGAAGTAATGTTCAAGATTCTAGGATGTTACATGTGTACATGCCGAAGATTTCTTACTTTTAGTGGATTTTAAATAATCTTAATGTTCTTGAAGTTAAATTTCTTAAAATTTATTGCTTTCTTAAGGATAATCTCTTGAATTCTAAGAAAGGTGGTAGAATTTCTTTTGCTTAGCAAAGCATTCAAACGGAGAAAGAGGTGATTTCAATGAGTTTTTATGGCAAATAGAGAAAGGGATGGCAAATAGAGAAAGGGGATAATCTGAATTTATGGGCAGATCCTCAAATCTCATCTCTAGCTGATTTGACCATAACTCTTAGGCCTTTGAATAACTAGATTGAAAATCTTAAATTTAAGATGTGATTAATATCAAAACTTCTTGGAATATGGAGCTAATCAAGCATTTATTGACTAAAGTAAAGTGGTAAGCCATGCAAAACATCCTTAATGTTTCTAATAACATGGAAGATGGAATCGTTGGTATAGTGAAAAAATAAAGTGAATTGTTCTCAAGCTAACCTTGCTATGTGTTATGAACATAGGTAGACATGAGCAAAGAATTAAAGGAGTACAAAAGTACTTATTAGAGTATCATGTATGAAAAATAAATAGCAGAGACATTAGTAGGTGTCACAAGGAAAATTAATTGTTGTATACAACATTACAATACAGTAGCAGTAGGGATTTATAAGAGTAGTTACATAATCAATTGTATAACAAACTTATATAACGAAAAACCTTAAATGTATAGGACAAACATATAAAAAGGGAAAATCAAGAATAGAAGGTACTGATCTTGAATTTCAAAATATCACTCATGTGATTCTATTCTTGGAGATACTGGCATCTTGAAAGTCCAGAGCATTCTTTCACTTACTTTTGCCCACATCTCACATCAAAGAAAAACACAGTTAGCAACTCATAGAGATAACAAGATTACATAAAAGTACTATCATTTGCAAGATCTGAACTACATCGGTATGGATCTGTAATTGTTTTAGCCATTGGAGTCATTGATTGAGCATTTCTTAAAACCCTAAAACTTACAAAATAAGGAATGAGAGAGAAGTGTGATAAAAGAGAAAGAAAAGAAACATACTTGTTCTGAATTGTGAAGAAGATTCGAGATCCAATTGGTTTTGTGTAATATCTGTTCTTTAAATTTAGTGCTAGTGGGCCGGGTGTGAGCCTCTGAAATTATGTTTAAAACAATCAAGCCTAGATTTAGAGCCTTTAGGGAAAATTATCTGATTAAGTGTAAGACCCACAATTAGCTACCCAAAGTTTGACTCGTAGAATTTAGGGCGATCGGTTAAAGAATTCGATCGAGCCTAAATTATCAAATAAAGTTAGAAATATTAGTAAAAGCGATCCCATAAGTTAGAATTTAAGAAAATAAGTAATAAAATAAAATAATATAAAATTTCAAAATTTTAAGTATATAACTCGTTATTTATCGAAAATACATTCCGATAACTAACGAATCGCTAGAGATAAATTATATATATACTAAAAATCATAGAATGACCTAAATAACATTTAGGAATATTTATTTGTACTATATATGAATTTATATGTAGGTAGAAATACGCGTAATTATTTAAAATACGTGAAATGTGCTAAAATAATCCTAAATAATTAAATAAAATTCATAATTAATTAAATAAAAATCAAGAAAAATATATAAAAATAAGGAAAATTCCAGAAGTAGGGTGTGGCAATATGAAATTAAAGAAAGAAATTAACCAATTAAATTTAGCTAAATAGAAAGTCAAAAAGAAAAAGAGATAAGATAGTCGTCAAATCAATTTAATATATAATAATTTTCCCAAAGCTCTATAAATACCCCAAATTTTTCAAAATCTCATTTGATCAGTTTGAAACCCTTGAAAATTAGAGAGAGGCGAAATTGAGAGGAAATTAGGGTTTTACAAAAATTTAGCAAAAATCTATGCAATTAGGGTTTCTAAGGAAAGTCTAGACCTGATGAGTAGCTAGGAGTAAACGGTCACCACCATTACACAGTCATGGTAGCGCCCAGGTGAGCCGATACACCTAAGGCCACCGACGGTGACTAGAGCCACCCAAACCGGTGAGTTCGATTTCTAGCCCGATTTTGTATAATTTTATAAAAATAGTACATATTCTTAAAAAATTATGGATTTTATTATTCTGAAATATTTTAGTATTTAGTTTTTAGGAAAAATATTATTTTGATGAAAATATGTCCCGTGATATATGATCCTTAAGAAATCATACAAAACCAAATATGTTTCAGTTTAGAAATAAATTACCCTAAGAGTGTAATTTTGAGCACAAAATTTTTGTGTAGACTACTTAAGTGACATTGAACAATGCCACGAAGCCCTATTTCAAAAATAAATTTTTGAAAATTTTAGATAATTTTTAGGTCTTAAAATAAGGCATAAAATGGGTAATTTAGGGTTAATTAAATAATTAAATGGGTAATTACTTATTTGATGTACAATTATATGTTTTAGAATGTTAAAATCTGATGAAGTATGATACTTATAGTATTTAGGGTATTAGATGTAATTATTAGGCTAATTATGTAATAAATAAATAATAGGAAAAAATAGTAAATTTTAAGTTAATTTTGTAAATTAGGGTAATTAGGTGTAAAATCTGATTTAAGAAGAATTTAGACATTTTGAAATGATAATTAATGTTTGGAGATGGTAATTAGAGTGATAAAAATATTATACGTATATTATGTACATAATAAATGATAATACATAATATATAATTATTGGAAATATAATAAATAGAAAATATTATGATAAAAATTGATATTATATAAATAATAGGGATATATAATAAATCTGATAGAAAACTTAAATTTATGTAATTATATGAAAAGTGTAAAAATTTCTCACATCAGGAGTAAATCTGATACACTAATAAGAATTTAAGTATACCAAGTGAAATAAAATACTAACTAGGAGTAATTATGGTATTTAGGATATCTGGAAGTAATGTGATTAATTTCACATTATGAATTGAAACAAGTTTTTAAGGTCTGGGTATAAAACAGTACATAGAAATTAAATTAGAATCTAATTTAAAAATCGATGCAAAAACTGAACCTAGCCCCAAATCTAGAATAATTGTAAAAATTTGAGAACCTAGATAATTAGACATATTAAACTCTAAGTTAAAGATAACAATAAGTGTTATAGGATAAAAACTAATCTATAACGGTTATATGAAAACTGAGACAACGTTGGTATTATAGGGATGATCGGCAATGGCCTGAGCAAGTCGGACCTTGAGTGACCAAGTAAGGATTCCAAGTAAGTTGGGATTAATACGTAGTTATATTTTGGAGGCTTGAGATTATACTTGGTTGTACTTGTTAGATAGATGGCTGTGTACATGTGCTTGATTTTGAGTCGTGCTTGATTTTATGTTTGTTGTTCTAGCTTGTATTATATGAAATAATTAATCACCCTAAACTGGACTTAACAAATATATGGCTTGTAATCATAAACTGGACTTACATAGCAACCCATTAAGGGAATATTAGGATTCTTCGACCAAATATTAACCCCTTCGAAAGGGACAGTGCTGAAGAGCATAATAGGTCCCTTTTTTATCTTTAGTCGAACTAAGTAACAGGTTCGGAGGTCGCGGTAAGGGTAAAGTTAATGGTTCGGAGGTAGTCGTGGGAAAAGCGGTGTTTCTATTACACAAACTTGGGTTTGATCATGAGCTGTTGTATTAACAGCAACTCCTCAACCCAGATTAAAACAGGCGCAATTTCTCTAATCTCACAACAAGCCGGACAATATCGTGCGATGGCATTTGCTTGAACATGCATTATATCTAATAAATTGGTTGATAACTTTATTTGTGTTTGTGATATAGTTTTAAGTTCTTCATCCTAACTTACAGAGCTATAATTACTCACATTCCTATAAATATCGTTACAGGTGCTGGCTAAGAAGTAGCTTACAACTACCCTGAAGCTAACAACTGCTGGATCCTAAGAAGTGAGGAAAAACATTTGAAGAACAATCATATATTTTTAAAGTCTAAACTCTTATCTTAGAATTTTTCATTTCTGAATAATATATTAACTAGGAAATAGATTATGGTAAAACGTTATAAACGTTAATTGTAATAACTGAATTCTAGTATGTGTAGACATATGTATATATATTTTGCTTTATTAGGTAAATGACTTATTTAAATTACGAACTGTTTACTTTAAAAAAGGTTAGTTATAGGCGCTTTGTGTTGATCAGGTTTAGGATAGCGATTGTAAAGTCAACTTCTATCTTAGAATGGTTTACATAGCAAGACTGTTACAACTTTGCTGCTTCAGGACGTGACATTAAGTCTAAACACCAGGCTTCCTTGCAAGCCCAACACCATGACATATATGCGAAGAGGAAGTTTTAGTTTGAAATCGATGGTGCTTCACCCTCTAATTCAAACAATACAAAAAGTTTGGAAATTAACTTTGGAGTTTAGAATGCATACCAAAACAAAAATGAAAAACCACCTTTAGAGATTGTGTACAAAATCAATAGGAACCAATCTTAATCTATTTTGTAGAAAACTTGACTAAAACCATCTAACTTCAATTGTAATCATGATGAATTACCATAACATTTATCTTTTCGCTACAATTGAGTGTGACCAATTTAGTTTAACTATTACCAAGTTCAAATGGACAAGTTTGATACTTCAAGTATTAGTTATTGGTTTAAATCACTTATGAGAAGTAGAAGTATATGTATAGTTGATCTAGTAAGTTTTACTCCCTAATATGGTAATCACATTATGGCACATTTGGAAGTTTAGAAATGTTTGTATTTTCAATGAATCTTTTCCAAATCAAGGAGGCTAATTTAACAAATTGCCAAGAAGATAAATGAAATTTATGACTTAGTAAAGACATAGATTACAATGGAGCTACAAGTTTGAGTAGATGAGAGTAGGGCTAGCTTTGTTTGCCTTAATGCAACTTAGGAATTGTTAGAAGTGAAAACCTTTCAAATTAAAGGAGGAGCCCAATTACAAAAGTTTTGATCATCAAAGAGTGCTTATCTTTAGCTAAGAGAAGAGACCAGACTTGAGCAATAGTTGAAAAAGATGCAAAATCGACTTTTTATATGGTTTTTTCAAATAGAGTTAGTTCATGGAAGATCTAAGGGATAGTTGAGGAGATTAGGTTGCTTTATAATTATTTTTCATGTTATTATTTTTCTTTGATTTAAAAAGACATGAATATATGTGTCGATTGGGTTACTATTAAAACAAATTTGCAATGTACTATAGCTTTCGGGTTATTAAAATCCCCTTCCTCTTTACCTGGGCTCTTGTTTCTAGATTGAAAATCTTACCCATCAGTATCTTGTTGGTTTTAGTTATGGGATGAATATTTTTAGGGAAAAAAAAAAGAAAAAATGATGTACTTTATCCTTAACGTTATAATTCAAACTCTAAATGATTCTCATGAATTCATTTTCTTTCTACATGCATAGCTCACTGGTATATTAGGAATCCATAATTAAATAATATATATTATCATTTTCTATATTGCTTCCACCTTTAACACAAAGCATATGGTGTGTAGGAAAAGAAATCAAATAGACCTTTACTCGAATTTAACTCTATTACAGTTGAGTAAGCTACAGGAGTAACTTCTCGAGTAATGCTAGAACTTTATGATATATAACATGACTAGCTTGTAAATCTAATCAAACTTGAATCAAGTTTAGATTTAGTCTGAGTCCAAGTCCAACTCAAGTTTAGATATCAGTATTATTTTAATTAAATGAGTTCTTTCTTAAAGATTATAAGTTAAAACAAGCTTAATTGAATACCATTTCTAGTCAAGTTTAAATTTAAAAATTAGGAGCTCAAGTTCAACATTGAACTTGAGTTTTAAAATTTTAAATTGAGCTTAGTACTATATCGTCTTGATTCAATTCATTTTGTTTTAAGTCGCTACCATCAGTATGTTATTTCAATTTTATCAAATATAATGGCATAAATGAGTCATATAATATCGCAGACAAATGTATCTCTAGCACTAGAAAATAAATACCGAGACTAGGAACACTATTAACATAAACATTTATGTCAAAAAGGCCTCGACTAGATGCATTTCCCTTCTCATGAGAGATTCTCATCTTGACATCATCCTTATCAATTATCAAAGTGCACGAACCCGAAAAGCATATAGAAGGAAACGCAACTTTGTGCTTTGTGGCATGTAAGAGGTGACTGGTGACATAAGCAACTTTGCGGCAAGGCTTTTTAGTGACGTACTTGCAAGCGTTACTACAACCTAGACATATACCATGTGATATGGTCAATGAACCGTAACATGTAATTGATAACTCCGACTATTTTATGATATTACGTTGCCTACCACCCAAGTACCAATTGGGATTAAAATATGGATAGCTTCTATCTGAAGAAGCGAGTGGAAATTCGGTCTTACCTAATAAGGATGCTAATTTAAAAGAACTTATCCTCAAATTCAATTCTAGATATTGTGGAGTGCCAATACTCACTGTGGTAGTAAAGAATATTACCTACACTCAAATTGGCATTAATCATATATTGTCACGTATAGAAGAAAAAAAATTTGTAAAAATAACTATTTCTAAATATCTTTGATATCTACCGCTTAGTGGTCGACAAGATATGAGTAAAAACTCATTTTGAGAACAGAAAAAATTTATCCAAGGTATTTGTAGATCTAAAGATACAGTTTTCATGTGAGAAACGTACGGAAGTTATTAGATTTATAATTCGAAACTAGCTAGGTTATAAGTAGAGATATAAACAAGCCAAATCGATTAGCAAACTACTTAGAGTTTAGTTCAATTTTTACTCAAATTTGATTCAGTGATAATCGAGCCGAGCTCGAATTTTCGAGTAACAAATTAAGTTAAACTCGAGTTTTAAAATAATAAACTCATTGAACTTACGAGTTTAATCAAACTTAGTATAATTTTTAATTTATTTTTATATAAAAGTGAGTATGAGGTAATTATTTAAGAAAAATTTATAGATATTCGAGCTTAATTAAGTTAATCAAGCTAAACTCGAACTTATCAAATATATTTTCGAGTCAAACTTGAATTTAAAATTTAAAGTTCAATCAAAATCGAGCCGACCCGAACTCAAGTTTTGAATTTTTGAGTGAAGCTCAAGATTGAGCCAATACTATATTAATTCAATTCAACTTGATTATACCTTTATCGGTAAATTAGAAAACTGAAGGATTCGAGTTTATCTTGGAGGGATCGTTCCTACTCAGCGATTATGCTCGGAAAATATCCAATCCTATTGCTATAGAATTACTTCATTTTATTGACCTGGTCAATGACTTGTAGGAAAAAAGAAAAGGAAATAATAACCCCATGATTAAGAAATTACACGACATGAAGTGGGAAACTTGAGAAACAAAATTTCAGAATTTCAGGCGTGATACCACCATGACTTTTCTAATGCGTAGCCTATAGGCACGAGTGTTGGCGCAGCGCAGACGTAGTCATATGCTAAAAGCCACTGGAAAGTTTGGGCAACCAATCCTGGGCCTGGTCTCTTTTTGACTAAACCATGCCGCCCAAATCTGCCGGTGCCGCCGCTATCACTTGCACAACACAAAGGATAGTTTTTTAAATATTAGATGTTATTATTAATATTTTTATTATATTTATCAATTCACATAATTTATTAATATTATTAAATTTTTTTTCTAATACATTGATATTTAGACTTTTTTGGAGTATCATTTTAAATTTAAGCATTATTTTACTTCTTTTTTTTTTCCTCTTTTCCTGTTTTATGAATGTATCACATCGAAATATATCGAATCAAAATTTTAATTTATACTTTTTTTTTTTTTTGGTAATACAAAGTCAATCCATCCCTCTTTCGGTCTCTCGTGTCCTACTCCCACATACTCATAGGAAGCCATTTAATAAATTAAGCAAAATATTTGTTTTGTTTGGATCAGAAATTTAGGTTTTCCTGAATGATTGTCATTTAAATTAATGCATGCGTGCTAACTTAACAGGGGGACAACGTGTCCATTACAAACAAACCCTTGGTTTGCTAACTAACGAGTTTCTTCCTGTCACGCAGTCCAATTTTTGGATGCTACAGCTCATTCATGTTTCCACATGATTACCCATCAAAATACATGTCCCAAATCTTAACTTGTATCCGTTGGCCCAAAAAAGAATAAAATAAAAAATAAATTATTAAATAAAGAACTTTAACTTGTGAGTGGTATAGTATTTGATTTCCATATCTTGCGACACGAGCCTTGTCCTACATGCGCGTCCTTGATCTCCATTTCCTACAATATTCAAGTACACTATGCAAAAAAAAATGCTACGAAAATTTTTATAGAATACTAACTCTCTCGTGTCTTTCTATAATTAAATATGTACTTTTGTTTGGATTGTATAAAATTTGTAGCTTGCCATTGTAGCTTGGTTTCTTCGCAAGTGAGATGAGAAACACAGGAATGTAAATAAGAAGTAAATCAACCTTGGTATTACATCTACTTATCCATGTAACAAATGATTAGATGTGTGTAATTAGATTTAGGCATGAGTCAAGTTCAAGCTAAAACCACCTCATCGAGTTCAAGACTCGACACGGACTAAACCGTATGGGTTAAACCTGTTGAGTTAATGAGTCCAAGTCGAGTCAATATCTAAAATCCATAGACTGGACGGTTTAAAAATTATCAACTTAAAAAAAAAAGATAAAAAAAAGAAAAGTAAAGAATAAAAAATGATAAAATAAAATAAATTTAAAATTAAAAAATAAGCAATTATGAAAACAAAAAATTTTAATTATTTCCATGTAAATAGGAAAAAAAATGGTTTCTAATTAACAATATTTAATACATTGTTTTTCACAACAAAATAATAAATGTAATTTTAAAAACTTATATAATTTGATATATATAAACTTTTACCAAAAGACTAATCTTATTCTTAATAATGTGGAACTAATTTTTATTTCTTTAACTTCTTTATAACTTTTATTTCTTTTGTCGTACATTACTAATATAATAATCAAGTTGGATATGATTATATCTAAATAAGTGTATATCCTAAAATAATTATTTTGTAAAATAGGCTAAAGATAATATTTGTCTTAAGCTCAAATAATTTTAATTTAAAATCTAAAATTTAATTTTTCTTTCTTTGAAATTAATTTTTTTGAAAAAAGGCCAGTTTACGATTCCTTGAACCATTAGTTGAACCAACAAATCTAAGGAACTAGCCCATGAACCAGTCTTACTAGTCAAGGTCCATTTCCCTTTTTTTTGGGAATCAAGAACTAGTAGGTCCAAGTTCAATTCTGGGGCTAATTTGGAATCTTGCCTTGGTTTATATGCATTTGGATTAAATAGACCAACCTAACTCAACCCACTTTAACCTACACCTTAAGCTAGTTAGGTTCATTTAACTTGCTTTTCAAATAAACTAAAAATTCTTGACTTAACCCATTTAAAAAATAGGTTAAATGAGCCGACTTACAAACTAAATGTGTAAATCTATTAAACAAACCAACCCGAACTAGCTCACTATAACCCGAGAGTTAAATAGGTCAAGTTCATTTGGCCCACTTTTTAAACAAGTCAAAAAATCTCAATCGAAACCAATTTAAAAAGTAAATTAAACGAACCGATTTGCAAATCAAAACCTATTTATATACCTCTACAAATAATAAAGATAAGGAAGCCAAGAGGTCACAAATTTTGCTCTCTTGAAGAAATCCCTAAGGAGGTAAATCATCTAATATTTTGAAGACAGAAAAAAAAATGATCCGTGTAAAAATTTAGGATATTTAAGTTAAGGATTCGATGTCACGTTTAGTATTGTCGAGCCTGATTTTTCGATTTTCTTTTTAAAATTGATTTCTCCATTTCTTGATTAATATTAAACCCTAACCCATTTAATATTAATCCTCGACTAAAGAAATTGAGAAATTCCGATTTTTTATTGAAAATAATTTTTGGAGTCGCCACCCGATCGAAGTCCGAAAAAAAAAACCGTAATCAATTGGGTGGATTGATCACAATTTGACTACCGATCTTTGATTTCAATTTTAAATGAAGAACTAGAGGATTCCAAGTTCGAGGGCTAACTTATTATACCCTTAATGAGTATCACTATCTATTTACCGAAATTAGGATTATTCTTCTAATATTTAAAAAATAAATAAATAAAATAAAAAAAGAACCTAAGTTTCTACATATTTTATCATCGCCCTGAAGGTGCCTACGTACCTGTTAGCCAGAATCAGACGAAGTTCTTTTGAAAAAATTTTTAGTGAGTTGGTTTTGTTTATAAAAAATGATTGGTTAAATTTGTATTTTTATTAACCATTTTATTTTTATTAAGAAAAATCCCTAGAAGCCTAATTTTTATTCCTAATTATAAAAAAAACCTAAAAACCTAATTTTTGAAAAGCGCCAAATTAAAGATTTTATGAAATATGTAATGTTCTATATGATGAAACTTTTATATAGAAAAGATGCTTAAAACATTAAAAAAGAAAGAAAGAAAAAAAAATTTCCTAACCATAGAAAGGATGCCTTAATCATAGAAAAGATATCTAAATCATAAAAAAGATGTCTAAACTATAAAAAAGATTTTTAAACCATAGAAAAAAAATCTAAATTATAGAAAAGATGTCTGAATCATAAAAAAGAAACCTAAACTATGGAAAAGACATCTAAACTATGGAAAAGAAGTCAATTAGATTTTTTTTTTTATTTTATCAACATCAAAATGATTTTTTTATTTAGAAAAAACTTAACATGCCTAATGCAATTTTTCTAAATTAATACAAATGCAAAGAAGAAGATTTTGTAAAATATGAGATATCATTTTGAAAACATGAAATCTAAAAAAAAAATAATAAAAAATAAATAAACTAAAACTTAACTTAACATATGTTCACTAGACACTAATACTATAACTAATTACTAGCAATTAAAGATGTGATAAAAATAAAATAAAAAATTAATACAAGTCTTAAAAATAACTATGCATATACTAAGTGAGATAAAAATAAATAAATAAAACAACATATAAACAATAATTAAAAACCACTATTACATACTTGCAAGGCAAAGCACGCAAAGCTGATGAAAGGGAACAGGTTGGATCCCTAATTCTATCATGCGCACTGAGGAGTAAGTTCGAGCGTGTTTTTAACAAATGTGTAATTGTTCTTTTTTTTTTTTACAAAAAAGAGTCCTAATTCTTAAATGTTATTTTATAAAACAAATACTCTAACAATCCTATTTTAAAAAAGGGTCTTTTATTAATTTTTATTTAAAAAAAAAACAACCTTCTATGTGATAAATCCTTAAATAAAACCAAATCTTAAAATATGACTAATTCTAACAACCACTAAACTAATATATATAACTATCTATCAAAATAAATTAATTCTATATAATAAACTTGTATAAGAACTAATACTAAACTCCTAAACTAACATATATATATATATATATATTATATCACTAATAAATAATGTAATAAGGCATATAATAAAAATAAATTTTAAAAAAAAACAATCTTCTAAGGTCTATATATCTCTATATTATCATAATATACCTAATCCATATTAAAGCTAATGTTAAAAAAAATATCTCAAACTAAGAAATACACATATATATATATATAGCATAGCATGTTAAACCATGAAAATCCTAAAAGCAATAATATAATATGATAATAATAAATCAGAAATAGTAATAATAAAGAAAAAACTTAGATAGAAACTGAACCTAATGATGCCTAGTTACGGCATGCATATATTGTCGTTCGAAGCAGCATTGGATCAATCGGATGTTTGTAGCAGTGATGGATTTACGGCTGTGGTGGCTTACGTAAACGGTATGGCTGGACGTTGGAACTCGGTTTGGCTTACTGCTACAGACATTGGTATGGCAGGTTAATCTGAAAGTTGCGACGGTACTGCTGGCTGGGCTTGCTGTTCGGCAATACGGTGAAGCTGTGTATAGGAGCTAGGACGCGGTGGACGTAAGGTTGAAGGGTGTATGTGGCAGGGAACGTGGTGACGTGTCGAAGGCAAAGAGGAGAATGAGCGTAGGGGGCTGCCACATTCAGTTGTTATGGTTGTTGCAGCTGCTGTTGATGGTTGGAATGTTATGGGGTTGGAGAAAAGGGTCGAAGATTTGCAGCAGAATCTAGTACTGGATCACATCTGCTTGCTCTGTTGCTATGGTTACTGATAACGTCGACGATGAACAGTAGATGGACCAAGGATGAAAATCGTACGTGCTCAGTGACTGATTTGATTATATTGTGCAGTATGTATTTCACCGTGTGCTGCTGTATGTGAGGGTTGCACGTCGTCGACAGTTTGTATTCGTGTACTGTTTAGCCAAAAGAATAATTCTGCTGTGTTGTTCGTGTGTAATAATGTCATGATCGATTGGTTACCGCCAAACAGAGTTATATTGTTGTCTTTTTAAATCCAAACCATATCGTATCAATTATATCTAATTAAACTAGATCCAAATTAATTCAAATCTGACTCAATAAAATCAAATTAGATTCAAATGTTTTTAATTAGATATGAATCTCATTTATTTCTCTCACTCTTGTAAAATATGTAAAAAAAACAAAAGACATAGATGCCTAACGAAACTCGAACCCTTGACCTCAAATTAAATCCAACCCAAATACTCCGATTCTTATCCGTTAAGCCGTTGGCCTGTACATTGACATTCAGTTCAATTATACTTAAACTATTTGATTCCCTAAAATAAAATTTTTAACTAAACTAAAACTACAACTAACACTAAAACTAATTATTCCTAATATAAATTACTTTCTAAAAATCTACGAAATTTTTATGATTTTTTCCTTTTCTTCTTTTTTTGGTATTTTCATTATTTGTTAATTTTTATTATATTTATTAAATTTTTTTATTTTTTGAATTAAGACCCTTTTTGTAAAAATAAAAATTAACACTATGGAAGGACAAAAATTAGGTATCTACAAGTATAAAAAAAAAATTATAGAATACTCTCTCTTTCATGTCTTTCTATAACTAAATATGTACTTTTGTTTGGATTCTATAAAATTTCTAGCTTACTATTATAGCTTGTGGATGGTTAAGTAGTACGTTTCTTTGCAAGTGAGATAAGAAAGATAGGAATGTAAAGAAGAAACAAATGAACCTTAATATTACACCCACTTATCCATGTAACAAATAATTAGATATGTGTAACTAGGTTAAACAGATCAATCCGGCTCAACTTACTTTGGCATAGGGGTTAAATTGGTTAGGTTCATTTGACTTCTTTTTTAAGTAGGTAAAAAAACCTCAACTTAATCTGTTTGAAAAAGTGGGTTAAACATGCTAACTTACAGATTAAATGTGTAAATCTATTAAATTGATCAACCTAAATTGGTTTACTATAACTCGTAGGTTAAACGAATTTGGTTCATTTGACGCCTAAAAACCTCAACTGAAACCCATTAAAAAAGCGGGCTAAACAAACTAATCCATAACCTAAACCAATTTACACACCTCTACAAATAATAAGGATAAGGAAGCCAATAGGTCACAAATTTTGCTCTCTTCAATAACTCAATGATGAATGTTAGAACCATATCCCTAAGGGGGCAAATCATGTAATGTTTTGAAGGTATAGAAAAAAAAAATGATCCATGTAAAAATTTGGGAGATTTAAGCTAAGGATTCAATGCCACATTTTCTATGAGAAAATGGTCCGGAATGAAGTAGAATGGAGTGAAATAGAAAGGATTGGAATTAAGACTTGGATTATAAATTCACTCCCGTGTTTGAAAATATTAAAGGAATAAAATGGAATGGAATATGTATATATTACAAATAAAATGTGCAAGGTGTTAAGTATTCTTGTCTGACGCTTGACAAACTAAATCAAGGTAACAAACAAATTGGTGTGACATGATTGCATTAAATACATGTGAAAAATGTATTGCTTGTTTTGCACATGTGTTTTTTGATAATCTCATGTTAAGTAATAGCTCACCCTTTGGAGATCTTTCTTTTTTAGCTACAAGTATGTATGACAATAATAAAAAACACACACAATCAGCCTATGACTATGTTTTACCGTAGCGCTAAGGAGTTCTTTAAAAATTAGCAAAGAAAAGGAAAATGGGTTTAGGTAGAATTTTAGGTAGAAAGTAAGCAAATCGTGAGCTACTTAGTGGATGTATCACACCCTTCAAGCACTATACAATTAGGGGCTTATCGGATGTGACACACCAATCCAAGTCGTTAAGTTGCTCACCATACAATCCTTACCTAAGGGATTCATATGAACTGGGGTTTTGGGTCTCACAAGGAGGAGTTCTTGCAAAGAGAGGAAAAAGATTAATATTCTATTAATAAAATGTTACACCATGAAGTCACAGAGTCGCAACAATCCCGCTATGTGAATCATCTTATGATAATAACTAGCCTCACAGTACCTATTATAGATATGATCTACATAAGGCGTCGACGACTTTTCGCTTTGAAGTAAATAGTTCGATTAAAATTTCACTAAAGTTACAGTAAATATTAAAGCTTCAAGTCAACATATATATATATATATATAATTACATGTACATTACTGTAGAATTCCCAAGTGATTCTACATCATATCATAACAATCAGCTAATTTACATATCAACTATCAGTCTTTCAATCTTAAGCTACTAAGGAGACTCTAGATATACATTAACTACTAGGTGAATTGATCTTCATACCCCAAGCTTCAAAAAAACTAACTTTTAGATAGTTGTAGAGCAGCATATTACTCAGAGTATTCAGATAGCAAGACCTGTAAAAGGATCTATACGAGTATGAGTAACTATAACTCAGTAAGTTGAATCGGAGACTCATGAATGTATACAAACACAAACAAGATTATCAAGCAATTATTTTCATGCGATACAACAAACAAGTGTCATCATACAATGTAGCTCAGTCCATTGCGAAATCAGAATAATTTCACCCGCTCTAATCCGGGCCAAGGAGTTTTCATGTTATGTAACAGCTCACAACCAAACTCGAGATTGTGCAATGGAGACACTACTCTCCCTAAGACTATCTTTCAAACTAATGCCCTCATCCTCACCGCGACTTCCTCTCCTATCACTTAGTTCGGCTAAGGATGAGGAAAATACTAATTTGCTATTCAGCGCTATCTTTTTTGAAGGTGTCAGTATTTAGTTAAACAATCCTAATGTTCCCCTAAAGGGTTGCAATGCATCACAATTTAGGGTTTTAGGATCGGATAAGATTAAGTTCAATTTAGGGTGTTCAGACAAATTTACACCAATCTAGTCATTACAATCATTAATCACAACACAAATTCCAACACAAAATTAAATATGCAAATACATGCATAAAACTACTTACAATCACAATCATACACAACCCTAAGTCTCCGAGTACCCTAAAATAGTACTCCAAATACGGTAAAATAATAAACCCAACTTACCTAGAATTCTCAGTCGCTTAATCACTAAATTACAGGTTGATTCGTCTTCGAGTACCCTATAATACAAATACGTCTTTTTAATGTTTATGCTTTGATGATACATATCCTAAGTTATAATTTAACTCACTTCTCCATATATACCTATTATTTAATAATAATTCACTCTACATTAGCTCGGGATTTAGTTTCTGAATTAGATTCTAGTTTTCTAAATTATTTTTAACTACGATAAATCCTAAATACACTCAAATCCTAATGTGAAATTAATCACATTAAGCTCGAGTATTCTAATATCACACTGGGTTTTAATTTAATGTTCTAACATATTTAGTACACTCTAATCCTAATTAAGATACCAAATTTACTTCCGATGTGAGAAAATTTTACATTTTTTATCCAATTACCTAAAATTAATTTTTGTTTTAGATTTATTTTGTACTAATATTATTATTATATCATCCAATTTAACCTAATTTTTTATATTTATTAAAATTCCAATTTCACATATTCCTAATTTCCTACAATTACTACATAATTCCCATATTAATTACACTTAACACTGCAAAGACTAAGATTAGGTTTCCATATCAAAGATCAACATCCTTAAACATCTAATTACCTTCTAAATTAGTAATTAATCATTTAATAACCTAATTAAGCCAAAATTACCTTTTTTTATCATTTAGGGCTAAAAATTTACTTAAAATTTTCAAAAATTAATTTTAAAAAAAGGTTTCATAGCACTGTTTTATATCACTTAAGCATTCTACAGAAAAAATTTGAGCTCCAAACTACACTCTTAAGCCTATTTATTTGTAATTCTAATCATACTCAGTTTTGTCTAATTTCTTAAAAACCCTATATTTACAAACTTGATTAAAATTAATCACTATTTTTCACTAAATCTACATATAATAAATGCTCAAAATAATAAATTTTATAATTTTCTAGGCAAAATAAACAATTTTAAGGAATTTTACAAAATCAGAGAAGATGTGAGGCTCACCTAGTTCAAAGGCTTTTTAGCTTTCAACACCAGTTCAAGTGTATCGGTTGGTCCAGGTGGTGGGTTTAGAGTGGGGTGGTGGTGGTGGGTTTAGAGTGGGGTGGTGGTGGTGGTGGTGTGTGGGTTCGTCCTTCTTGCTCTATCTGCACAGATTTGAGACAAATCTCTAAAACACTAATTTTTTTCTCTCAATTTTGGTTCTATCAATTTTTCCCAATTCTCAACTAACCAAATGAGCTCTGTAAATTTTCTTGCTATTTATAGGGCCTTATAGGAATTATTATGCATTAATTAGGACAAGACAATGCCCATATCTCTTCCATTTTACCTTTTGTATTGCTTGTTTTTTATTAGTTAATTTTAGTTTCTTACTTCCCTTGCTACCATGACTTGATCTGGTTCTTTCCCTCTTTCCTTGATTTGTTTATGATTTTTTCGATTTTTCCTTAATATTTTATAATTTTCTTTAATTATTTAGTAAATTTTTAACTAATTTCGAGCAACTTAAGTAATTTTGTATATTTCTACTTACACGTAAATACATGTGGGGTATAAGTAAACACTCCTAAATATTATTTAGGTCATTATATGATTTTTAGTATACATATAATTTATTTCTAGTAATTTATTAGTTATCGAAATATATTTTACGCACTTTTGATAAATGACAAGTAATATACTTAAAATTTGAAAATTTTATATTCTCTTATTTTATCACTTTTTTTCTTAAATTCAAACTTATAAAGTCACTTTTACTAATATTTCTAACTTTAGTTTATAATTTAGGTTTGATCGAATCTTTTAACCGATTACCCTAAACTTTATATATTAAATTCGATCCTACGGTTACTTGGTTTATCTTTAGGGCTTACATAAAAGAAAAAAAAAATAACTAATTATAATAGCATACAAAAGGGGTATTTATTCCCATTCTACTAGTGTTACATTATAACGTAAGAATTTACTAAAACGGGTACAACACTTTGTAAAATATTGTTACAAAAGAAAAGGGGCAATCTTGTAATCTTTTAAGAAGTGGAATATCTGGTGTCAGGTAGTACGCTCGTAAATAGTGGGATACATATCGTTTGGGAGAGGTCTAAAGATTCAATGCATGACAGTTTCTAACTGGTTAAGATACGATCGGCAGGATAGGTAATTCCGTTGTAGCCCAAGTGCCTCAAGCAACTCTTTAGGTGAAATGTTGAATAGCTTGGTCCATCTTAGTTCCTATGCTAGCTTGGCACTCTTCATGCTATAGCTCAAATAGGCAATCAAATCAGCTCGACTTAACAGGTTGGTCGCCTTAGGACTTAGTTTAAGGTTAAGAATCCTATATACCACGTTAGCTAAAACTTTAGCTCAGTAGCGGGTAAAGGTCCTTAGGAGGGATTCCTATCAATGTCTGATGCTTATATAGCTTATGACAAGAGCCAAGCATAGTACATGCAAAATGGGGATAATATAGAACACCTTTACTATTATGATGACCAGTAAACAAGAGACACTATCTAGTGTGGTGTGGATGTTGTTAATGGTTACTATTTGTTTGTCAAAGATGATAAACCTATCTACTTGAGTTTTGTCAATTGTCAATTGCGGAGATAGACTCTAGTATTATGTTTAGCTCTCAATTCCAGGTTGTTGATGTAGGAGCCATGGACTCTAGCTACTTAGTTGTTGTTGTTACCAGTTTATGTTAGGTTATTAGCGATTACAGTTGATTTCAAGTGTAATATTTTATGGATGTAGAGTCAGACTCAATTCAACCACTTGTTTATGTTATTTGATGGTTTATGTTATTGTGCACTTAGTAGTTATTATATGTATTATGTAGAGTTAAACAAGCTAAGAGCTTAGCATCTCATTATCTAATAATGATACATTGTAGGTTATAATATCGTAAGCTCCAGGTGTTACAGCTCAAGCAAGAAACTCCATGTTTTTGCCAAATAAGGGAAAATTGAAGGAAAATTAGTTCTTGAGAGTTTATTGATAAGCAATTGCACTTACAATGCTAGGTCTTTATTAATTTTTGTTGAAGACAATCTACAATATGTTCCTTTATAGTTTTCTTATAGTGGTGTGCACATTGTGTGCTATTCTTTACCAATTTCCACAATTATTGAAGTTAGTCTTCAAGTGACAATTCCTATTTGCCAATTATGCTTGAAAAATATCCTAATCCCATTGCCATAAAATAATTGTATTTTGTTTACCTAGTAACTAACTTGTAGTAAAGGGAAGTGGGTAACCCTATATTTAAGAATTTAGCAAATGCGCATAGGCGATGTGTGTGCATAAAAGAAAAAATAAAATCACCAAACTAATTAAATAAATTATGAAATGGTTATTAAAAGTAAAATTAACATTGAAAGTACAATATAAAAAAGTTGATTTAATTTTCATAGTTAAGAAAAGATTAATTCTACTTAAAAATTTACCAAATAGAATAATATAGGATTGTAATTAAAATTTTTAAGAAACGAAATAGAAAAGCAATAACTATTCATTGTAGTCATTTTTAGATCACGAATAAATATGAAAATATACTGTAAACCCTCGGAAATCAGTAGTTGAACCCTAACTCAAGTCCGAGTGTCCTAAACTGTACAATAAGTCAATAAGGCTAGTAAGAATAAAAGATTATGAAATTCAATAAATCAAATATAACACCAATAACAAAACTCTAAGAATTGATCGAAACCCTAAATCATATACTAAAACCTTAAAACTAACTTATGCACCATTAACCAAAATTGAAGCTGAATTTATTCAAAACCCTAAAATTATAAACATAAACCTATAAAATAGTTAAATATTACTCGATAATGATATAATTATAGTTGATTGCGATTTTTGACTAAATAGCCTATTCGCATGAAATTTTAACGAAATCGTTATAATAACTTGTAAAAATTATAATTGTAACGGGTACCAATTAAATTAATAAAATTTCATAAAAATTTAAAAATTAATTTATGATGAGAATTGTTATAATTTATATGTTTCGAAAAATTATATATATTTTTCATTAATTTTTATTTTCTTTCTCATTCTTTTTCTATTTATCTCTTTTCTTCCTTTCCTTTCTTTATCCAATTTCTACATTCTGGAGAAGATCCCAACCAGCAGCCCACGTAAGGAAAACAAATTGCCAAGTGTTGAGCTTAAATAAAAGAAAAGATTACAAATGATTACTTTTATCTTATCTACATTAATGCAAAGGATTAGGATAAGATTTTTGTTTATGTTGCTCCTCTTAAGTTGGCTAAACTTGTGAATAAAAGAAGAACAAAAAAATATGGAAACCAAATTACAAACAAAACCAAAACCAGGAAACAAAACGTGAATAGAAGGAAGGAAAAAGAAAAAAGAAAAGAAGAAGAAAGAACTAAAAGAAATAGGTAAGTAAATGAAGTATTTGTATAATATATTTTTTTTAAATATAACATTACTAATACATGTATATGTGCATAAATATATAAATTGAATTATATATGCACGTATTAGGCTATATATGTATACATGTATGTACATAGGTATATGGAAGAGTATGTATTATGTATTTTTTTTATACATATAATTAATATTAAGTATTTTTATTAAATAACTATAGTATATATATACATATTTGTACCGTAAACTATATATATATATATGTATACATATATAATTATTTTTGTATATATATATATGTATAATCGTATAGTATATATGTAATGGTGTATTTGTATAAGTGATACTATATGTATATAAGACATATAATATAAAGTATATGCTTTATGGTATACGACATATACCATATAATACATATATAATATTTAATATACATAGGTTACAACAAATACTATATAAATATATATATACCGAATATATATGTATGTATTTATATTTATGTACACATGTAAGACTTATATGTATAAATACAAATACATGAATATATACATAAGAGTATGTTATTTTCAATAAATATATATACATATATAAGGCGTATAATGTATAGTATATATAAGTAATATACCGAAAATATATATTTAATATAATAATAACTATAAAATAAAATAAATTTATAATTAAATAAGGAGTAGGTACATATATATATTACCGTAATTAAGGATTTTTCAATAAAATAAATTATAAAATATATTATAAGTATATGAATATATATATGTATGTATAAATCGTAAAATACATAAATGAGAAGTAATAAAAATAATAAAGGCAATAATAATAATAATAATCATAATAAAGCTAAAAATCTCAAAAATAAGAAAAATATCGAATATATGATTTAAATAATTATTAAATCATAAATATGTTAAGAAAAAACGAAAATTAATATTTTATAATTTTTAAACTTAAATAATCATTTTGTGATATTTTTATAACACAATTTAAACTACGAGTCACAATATCCAAAATAGACCTCATTACGAGAAAATACGTTCGAAAACAATCAAAATGGACTATAAGTTCATAACGATCTGAGCTAAAACGAAAAAGTTACACGAGATTCGATAAAAAGCTCGAATCAACAATTTCATGTAACTAAGTGAAATAGACCTTACAAATTATAATATTAGTCAACCTTAAATTCCTAAACTTACAAATTTCCCTTATTCTCAGATTATCTTAATATCGATCCTGAGCTGCCCCTAGACTACTACGACCCTTGAGTTGGCTATAGTTGAATGAGTTTTTCCTAATGATTCTATACTTGTTTGTGCTTGTAGTTAGTGAATATAAATTATGAATTATAAATGAATGTGTATGGGGTTGGCTTATGCTTGTGTATGATAAATATTGTTGATGGCGAATTTACTTTAAATTTCAATAATATAATGTTTATTGCATAATACATTCACTAGATTGATTGTTTGTGGCTTGGAATGATCACTGAATAAATAAGACTAAATTTTATTCGACCAGAAAAGTTAACTTGAATCATGCATAAATCATGCACTGCATAACTAATTCCGGTAGTCACATTACATGGAGGTAGCGAGAGGCTATACGTAGGTTGATTATTGATTGTTATTGATTTCATACGGTGCACACGTGCGATATGACCTTACCCTGACTCGCGGGATGACTAGGCATTGGAGGCGTCAACCGCCTAGCTAAGGGTCGAGTCTAGAGACCTTCATTTAGGGGTAAGTAAGAGCTGCGTAAATTTACTCACAATCGTATGTAGAATCCATTTTGGTAAGGTTAGTAATAGATATACCATTACATTTTAAATACAAAACATAGAGTTTCGTTATGAAATAAGTTCTAATATAATACCCAGATCTAACTGTACCGATGAATCTCCAACCCTGACTTCGGAAGGCGTTAAATCTGAGTTGCATGCAGTACCTAGTCACCTGCATGTATTTGTTTGGCATACTATTTGTCATGCATTCATTTGGTTGAACTTAACTATTGTATAACATGATTGCTGTATGGTTGAGGGAAATTATCTCACTAAGCTAGTACGCTTATACCATTGTAGTCTTCTTTCGTAAGCTGACCTTTTTGTAGAGTTGGGCGATCGTATGCCCGATGTTAGTTTACTACACGGGGTCAATGTGGGAGCTGGATGAAGATGGAGAATGCTTTTGATTAATTATAGATTGAATATGTAATTTTTATATTATTCTGACTTCATACATATTTCGGACTCTGTATCCGTAAACTTTTATACAAATAGATTATGTGTTATGTTTTTATAATATTATTATTTATCATGAAATGATATTGTTTAAGCTTGCGCACTCTTGATAGTTAATAGTAGCTGTAACTTTGTGTATCGTAAAAAAAGGTCGTCGATTGTAAGGGAATTCAATCCGCAATCTTTTGTACAGTATACAGCAACTGCCACGACTAGTCTCCTCGGATCGTGACATATACTATGGAAAGTTAAAGAATAATTATTCTATTGGTGTTGTAAAGAATTGTAATTTCTTATTTTTTAGCAACAATAATTCCATTAAATAATCATTCCACCAACCAGATGTAAAAATAAATCTATAATGAAAAATAATCATTTTATTCTACCTTTATAAAATTAACTAAACGTACAACTTATGAAAAAAAACGAGGATTATGCGAGTAGACTAAACGCCGTCAAAAGTTATAATGAAACATTGGAGTTAGGATTGCTAAAACCACAAAAATTTGTGTATCCACTTTTCCATGTTCGCAGAAGCAATTTTCATAAAATCTCGAAGCGCCAGGTTCCCGGTCTAGGTTTGCATTAAGGATTTGATCATAGGAATAATTCTTATATGTACCAATCTATATCGACAGCATGTTTTAAAACCTTGGGTCAGTAATTTTAGCCATTGTTATATATGTGTCTAGCAAATCAAATGACTCAAAAGACAAATTATATAGACCACTTGATCTATCTAACAATTTTTCCAATGCCAAAAAATTTGGAGTTGCATATAAATAATTTTTGTATAAAAGAAGACTTCTTTATTTCCATTAAATGGGTAATGCGAAATTAATGTTTGTTCCGGTCTTATTTCTTTGTCTCTCTTTCTATGTCTAATGTCCTACCCCAACATATTCATGGAAACCCATTTAATAAAGTAAACAATATTTGTTTGTTTGGATCAAGAAATTTAGGTTTTCCTAAATAATGTACATTTAAATTAATAATGTACTAATTTACCTAACAAGGGGACAATGTGTCCATTACAAACAAACCTCTGTTTGCTAATTAACGAGTATCTTCCTGTGACAGAGTCCACTTTTTGGATCGTACAGCTAATTTATGTTTCCACATGATTATGCATAAAAAAACACATCCCAAATCTTAATATTTCTTTAGCCGCGGCCCACCCCCATCCCCCACAAAAAAAAAAAAAAGAAAAAAAAAACATTAAAATATAAAACCTAACTTGTGAATAGTATGGTATTTGGTTTCCATATCTGTGACATGACCCACGTGACAGCAACGTCCTACATTCATGCTCTCGATCCCATTTCTTACAATATTCAATAGCAATAACCAGGCTATACAAAAGATTCTCACAAAAATTTTGGTATTATTTTAATTCTATCTTGTTCTGAAACGTGATAATAAATCAACATATTTTTTAAAAAAATATCAATTATACTTTTACATACTAAAATTTTATTAATATTTATATATCCATCATCGACCCACATAATATATTAATATAATTAGAAGCTTTTTATCTTTCGATAGGTGATATATAATTTTATTCGCATTCTGTAAGATTTGTAACATAACTATAGGTAATTGTGTTTAGCAGTGTAAACAAGTCAAATTATTTGTGAGTTACTCGATTTCGACTTGATATTTATTCAAGTTTGATTTGAGAAAAATCGAGTCAAGTTTGAGCTTAAGTTACTCCAATAGTTAATCGAGTCGAGCTTACGTTTCATAATACTTAGTTTGACTAGCTCGTGACCCTAATCAAGCTTGAGTCAGATATAAACATCAATTAAGTTTAAATCCAGTTTAAATACAATAATTTAAAATAAAATCGTGTTCTTAAATAAATACAACTTAAAGAGCTTAATCAAGCTTGAGATTAACCTTGTTTGGTGTTATTTCAAGTTGAGCTTAAGTTTAAAACTCTAAGCTCGAGTTTTAAAATTTCGAGTCGAGCTTGAACTCAAACTCGATACGGTATCATCTTGACTCAACTCGTTTATAGGCTTAGTTATACTATACATTTTCTTGACAAGTGAAAGGAGAAAGATAAAGAATGTAAAGAAGGAACAAATGAATCTTATTACACCCACTTATCCATGGAATGAATAAAGATGACGAGGGTAAGGGAATCCAAGAAGAGGTCACAAATCATACAATGTTTTGAAGGCGGTGGAAAAAAAAAAAGAAGAAGAAGAAGAAGAAGAAATTATAAAAATCTAGGAGGTTTAAATTAAAGATTCAAGTCAATGACCTTCCCAATTCACTTAAGGGTCCATTGAATAACTAGGATCGGTCCTTATTAGAGGATGGGTCGTAATTTATATGTATACATATACTGTATTAAATATTTGACTATATTAATATCTTATAAGATTTTCGCATAACCAAATCCGATGTGTGTCTACTTAGCCAATATAAATTAGATCTTCATCGAAGAATTCGTATATCAACATAACTAATTAAGTTTTCGCGTATGCCTTCTTAAATTTCACATACGAATTGTTGTATGATGTGCTAGCCAGTGTATATGTATTTTCCCTTTTGTTACGGTTCGATAAAATCAAACTTCTCCCCTTCCCATGTGAAACAAAATTCTCTTCCCTTTTTCCATTGCTTTTGCAAAGATTTAAATTCTATTTTCTTTTTAAATAAAAAGTTATAGTGTGGATCCTATAATTAAAATGAAAAAAAAAAACTTAATAAACCTTTCTAAGAACTTTAAAAATAAAGTGAAAAGTTCTTAAAATGATGTTTATTAACAAATTCTTCCAATAATATATGATTACGGATATAGAATTAATATAATAAAAGTAATTCTAGTGAAAATAAAATTAGTGGGATACAAACACATATACATATTACTAGCAGACGTAGTACCTGTATTGCAGGTGCTAACATTAAATTCTACTTTATAATTAAATTTAAAGTATTAAATAAGTACTGAAATAAATTATGTGTAAAATAATTCTTTATATGGTGGAGTGATTTGATATTTAAATTTCGGAGTTATTGACTTTTTATCTATTTTAGAATTTTTTTATTGCCCATATAAAGTTAAGTTGCAATAATAATTTAGTAGCATAGATTACTGTAAATTATATAAAAATAATATTGTGATGCAATATAAAAAGAATTAGAGGCTTGGCTTCTAGTCCTTCCACATTAGTTTCTTGAATGGGCCAAAGTATATCTGACTTAGATTGAGTTTGATTTTCTTTTCTTAAGAGTCGTGGAACTAGAGTAATAATAGGACACTTTGAAAAAACAAATAAAGTTCTTATTTAAGATACCACATAACTAATATTCATCACAATTACACTTATTATATAATGAAACTTAGCATAATATATGTACATTGTTCCAAATGAGGGGAAGGTTTTATCGAAAGTTTTGTGCATTCTATCATTTTGGATATTTGTAACTCTAATACTACATAGTATTAGCTATTTCTTCTCTCCTCTTGGTTTCATAAATGAAAGACCTAAATTATTTAGAAAGCAATACAGAAAAACAATATAATTAGCGTAATGAACAAAAGTACATACATCAATATAATAAAATTTAGAATATAATACAATTACTAAAATACACATAATATGGTAATCTCATTGTACTTACTTTCTTAAAAAAATTGCTATTTGCCTACAAAGAGAATAAAAAAGATATTAATTAGAAAATTATGAGAAGAAATAACTCGACAAACATGTCTAACTTTAATAAAAATCAAATAAATATTTTTCCAATAGATTTCACAAAAGATGCACATAAAAAATTGTGGATTAAGAAATGCATTTCATGGAAAAATAGATAACAATCTAAGTGAATTACATAAGAAAAAGAAAATTTTTTTTATATTTGATAAATAATAGAAGATATACAATAAGATAAAAAGTATTTCAAATGTAGTATGAATAATAGATATACAATAAATTTTGTTTTAATCACGCATTGAGACATAAAAGTGTTACATCAATTTAATCAAAATTGTTAAGTAAAGCACCATTATAAATAAATACATCCAATTTTGAATTCTTCAATAGTCATAATTTGTTTCTTAATATACTTGTCAAAAATTTTAATTACCTCATTAAATTGCTCATTCTCTTTTATTAAATTGCAAGATAGATAAAGGATTCCAAATGCATATAGTTTATTTATATAACAATAATCATCAAAAGAATTCACAATTAATTATAAAGATAGTAGCAAAATGTCCATTTTCTATTAAATAATCTTATTCTTTTCAAAAGAATGTACTTAGATAATAGATTTGTAGACATAAAAGGACAATGGGATGCACTTTGAAGTGTAATTTTATGTCAACACACAACACTAAATTAAACCATTAAGAATTTTGAAGAATATTAAAAAAATCAAATGTTTGAACACATTGCATAATGAACTTTGTGAAAAAATAAAATAGTTAATACAAGAATCCTTGCATAGCATCTTATGCTATATTATTAATATATATTGAAATCATAAAAATTATTTTTATCTCACATGCATTGCTCACAAATCTATTTAAAAAGTAATAAATATATAACTATTTAAAAGAAATTTTTATCTGTATAAAGCACAACAAATCATTACAAAGATATGGCAAATGAAATATTAAGATTCATAACAAAATTTTGCACAATATTTCTAATACACAAATTAAAACAACTTTCCCAACATACATGACATTAAACTGTATCTTGCTTTGAAAATATAGAATGACAATTGTGTACAACATTTTACAGTACATTAATTAAATATTTACACATAATATGCAAAGATAATAAAATTAAGGGGCTAAATACAAAATATTGCACTATCTTGTGAGAAGCATATCCTTTCCTCAACCAATTTCACCCATCAAAAGCATAACCTACACACAAAATAATGAGAAATATGTCGTGAGAAGTCAAATATACAATTTTGGAGGAAAACTTAAAATAAACAAAAGAAAAAACTTAAACTTTAATGAAACTCTATCCATCAATTTGTTTCTACTGTCAAATTCAAAAATCCAAAAAATGTATTTTGCATAAATCTTATTAATTAAAATTTCTCCTTCCAAATAAAACTTAATATAGTTCATGATAGTGTTGAATTCCCTCAACCATATGATAATGAAGTGATATTCGACCAATCCTTCCTATTTCCCATGAATCTCATCGTCAATTGAAGGTGATGTAAGCCCCAAAGTTCAGCCAAGTAACCGTAGGATTAAACTTAGAACCCAAGGTTTAGGGCGATCGGTTAAAAGATCCGATCAAACCCAAATTATAAACTATTGAGAAGAATATTAGTAAAAATGACCCCATAAACTTAAATTTAAGAAAATAAGTAGTAAAATAGGAGACTATAAAATTTTCAAATTTTAAACATAATAACTGCTAATTACCAAAAAGGCGAAAAGTGTAATATAATAACTAATAAATTATTAGAGATAGATTATATGTATACTAAAAATTTTAGAATGACCAAAATAATATTTAGGAATGTTCACGTGTACCCCACATATATTTACGTGTAGATAAAAATACGCGTAATTACTAAAATTGGCCGAAAACTAAGCAAATAATTAAAGAAAATTATAAAATAATTGAGGAAAAATCAGAAAAAAATCAGAAGGGTGTGGAATGATGTAAACTTGGTCGTGGCATGTCAGGATAAGGAAAAGAAAAATTAACCAATAAGAATTAAGCAACACAAAAGCCAAAATTTAAGGGATAAAGTAATTGTCTTATCTAATTTAGTGCACAATAATTACAATAAAACCCTATAAATAGCAGGAAAAATCCAAGAACTCATTTGGACAGTTGGGAATCAGAGAAAATTAGGGAGAGTCAAAAATTGAGAGAAAAATTCGGTTTGGAAAAAAATTAGAAAAATCTGTGCAATTAGGGCTTCTAAAGGGAACCCCCACCAGACGAGCAGCTGGAAGCGGACGGCCACCACCACCACACGGTGGTGGCAGCGCCCAGGCCGGCCGACAAGGCCACGGCGGCCCGCGGTGGCCGGAGCCACCCAAATCGGTGAGTCCGATTTCCAGCCCGATTTTGTGAAAATTTGTAAAAATAGTAATTATAATTAGAAAATTATGAATTTTGTTATTCTGAGATATTTTTGTATGTAGTTTGTAGGAAAAATATTATTTTGATGAAATTATGTTCCGTAGTATATGGTCCCTAAGAAATTGTGCAAAACCGAGCATGATTAAACCGGAAATTAAATAGGCTTAGGGATGTAGTTTGGGGCTCAAAATTTTTCTGTAGGATGCTCATGTGACATAGAACAGTGCTATGAAGCCCTTTTTCAAAAATTAATTTTCGAAATTTTTAGATAATTTTTAGGCTCTAAAAAGAGGCATAAAATGGGTAATTTAGGGTTAATTATGTAATTAAATGATTAATTTCTGATTTAGTGAATAATTACATGTTTTAGGATGTTAAGATCTGATGGAGTATGATACTTATAGCATTTAGGGTGTTAGATGTAATTATTAGGTTAATTATGTAGTAAATTAGTAATAGAAAAACATAGTAAATTATGAGTTAATTTTGTAAATTAGAATAATTAGGTGTAAAACCTGATCTAGGATGAATTTAGACATTTTGAAGTGATAATTTATGTTAGAGATGGTAATTAGGGTAATAGAAATATTAGAAATGCATTATGTGCATAATATGTAATAATGCATAATGTGTAATTTTTGAAAATATAATAAATAGAAAATATTAGGATAAAAATTGATATTATATAAATAATAGGGATATATAATAAATCTGATAAGAAACTTGAATTTATGTAATTATATGAAAAATGTAAAAATTTCTCACATTAGGAGTAAATTCGGTACACAAATAGGGATTTAAGTATACCGGATGGAATAAAATACTGACTAGGGGTAATAATGGTATATAGGAGATCGGGAAGTAATGTGATTAATTTCACATTATAGGTTGAAACGGATTTTTAGGGTTGGAATCTAAAACATTACTTAAAAATCGAACTAAAAACCTGGTTCAGAAATCGATGCGAAAACCGAACCTAAACCTAAACCTAAACCTACAATAATTATAAAAGACTCAATACCTAGATAATTAGGCATATTAAACCGTAAACAAAACCTAACAATAAGCATTATAGGATAAAACGAACCTATAACAGTTATATGAAAAGCTGAAACCACGTTCGTGTTATAGGGATAATCGGCGATGACCTGAGCAAGTCGGACCTCGAGTGAGCGAGCGAGGAGTCGAGGTAAGTTGGGATTAATACGTTGCTGTATTTTGAGAGGCTTAAGATTATGCTTGGTTGTGCTTGTTAGATAGTTGAATGTATGCATGTGCTTGATTATGGGTGATGCCATGATTCTGTTTGTTGCTCTGCACATATTATATGAATTGTATGAAATGATCGATCACCCTAAACTGGACTTAATTAAATATACGACCAGTAATCATAATCGAACATGCATGGCAACCCGTTAGGGGATTTAGGACTCTCCGGCCAAATACCGACCCCTTCGGAAGGGATAGCGCAGGATTGCAAAATGGTCCCTTCTTCATCCTCAGTCGAACTAAGTGACAGGAGAGGAGGTCGCGGCGGGGGTGAAGACAGTGGTTCGAAGGTAGTCGCGGGAGGAGCAAGGTCTCCATTACACAAGCCTGGGTTTGGTCGTGAGCTGTTGCATTAACGGTAACTCCTCAACCCGGATTAGAGCGGGCGCAATTTCTCTAATCTCACGACGGGCCGGACAACGTCGTGCGATGGCATTTGCTTGCACATGCATTGCACCTAATAAGTGATTGGAAACCTTGTTGTGTGTATGGTATAGTTTTAAGTCCTCCTTCCTAACTTACTGAGCTGTGGTTGCTCACATCCCTATAGACATCGTGCAGGTGCTGGCTAAGAAGCGGCAACCAATTACTCTGAAGCTAGCAACTGCTGGATCCTGGGGAGTGAGGAAAAACATTGAAGAATAAATACATATTTTAAGGTCTAAGTTTTTATTTTAGAATTATTTTTCATTTCCGAGTGATGTAATAACTAGGGAATATACTATAGAGAAATGTTGTAAACTTTAACTGCAATAATTGAATGATAACATATATATATAATTCCTCACTTGTATAGGTAAATGATTTATTTAAATTACAAATTGTCTACCTCAAAGCGGGTTAGTTGTGGACGCCTTGTGTAGATCAGGTCTAGGATAGCGGTTGTGAAGCCAACTTCTATCTTAGGGTAGTTTACACGGCGGGGCTGTTACGACTCTGCCGTTTCGGGGCGTGACAGGTGATTTTCAAAAAGAAAACCCTAAAAATAGAAGACATGTAGAAAATTAAGACAATATGATACTACATGCTAAAATTGATAAATGCAATAATGTTGATTGAAATAAAAAGGAAACTAGAATCAAACCTAGAGGATTTTGGCTATTATCTTTCACTATACCGTTCACCATCTATATCATCTTTATAGTTTCAGAAAAGAAGCTCTATCACCTATGACTAAAACCATCTATGGAAACTGTAACCCAAAAAAAGCTATTGTTTTTTCTCCCTTTTAGGACATAAAATTGTAGTTATCATCCTAAAAAAAGAGAAGAAGATGAAGGATGCGAAAACTAATAAAAAAAGAAAGAGAAATGGAATAGATAAAAGAGTGAGAGAGGATGAAGAGAGAGAAAAGTGAAGTGAGGAAAAGAGAAAGTAAGAGAGAATCAAGCAAAAGGATAAGATGGTTATTGAAAACCTTATTAAATTGTAAAAAGGGGAGAGAAGAAAGTGGAATATAGTTTTAGAGAGTAGGAAAGAGAAACTGCATATAGGGATCGAGAAAAAAAAAGAGAAAAATAGTATTCAAAATATATTATATATTAATAAATTGACAAATACATCCAATTTTATACTTTTAACAATTTAATTTAATGTTGGTTTTGTTGTTATATATATATAGATGGAGGATTAAATTGTAATTTGAGAAAATGACGGTTACTTAAATCCAAAGAGCTTTACTAATATATATGAGCTTTCCTTATCTATTCTTCCCCAAAGTGAGAGAAAATGGTGGTTACTTAATTGGTATATCAGAATCTTCTATATACCTTTTCAGTTACTTGAAGACCGTTAAAGATATGACTGATTGAATAATATTACTTGATATTAGTAGTTTTTCTTGGTACATCCAAGATAAGGGTGAGATTGTTTATCCTTCTATATCAGTCTAAAGCTTAAACTACAAGTATGTTTTCTTTTGCATTATACACTGTGCTTACTACATTTATCGTCATTATGAAAACGAGAAACTTATACGAGAGAGAATAAATATTGAAGTTTAAGTTTAGATAAAGATGAAAGATTTTACTAGTAAAAAAAGAGGATCAGTGTTATCAGCAGTTATATATTATTGATGTGATATATTAAGTATCAAATAGATGTTGATGTAAAATCAACCCATATCAACAACAATAAATAAAGTTTCGGTAGTAAAGTAACAAGACCCCCAATTCAAGTAATTTTTAATAACCCTTATCTCTTATTTACATATTAATATTTTTCATCTTCTATTAAACTCAAATGTTGATAGGATGAATGCAAATTTCTTTGAAAATTGGCTTTGGAAAATGATGTAAGGAAAATTTCCTTGTGATTTTCATGTGAGATTAAACATTTCAGCAATTATTTGTAATTTGAAGACTGAAAAGGATAATTAGCGTATTATAGGTGATTGATTGATAGTGAAGAACTTTAGTTTTAAAGTATATAATTTTGTGGATTTATAACCATTTTAGTAAAATTAACCGAGATCATATACTATTTATTTTATATATAGCTAGAAAATGACCTAAAACTATAATTAGAAATTTACTCTATGATATTTGAGATGCTTTCATGAGCTTCATTTGCTGCTTCAACAAATTTAATGATTTTGTTGGAGTAATAATCATAGGAACTATCATAAATAATCAATTATTCAAGTGTTACTTAAACTTATTATACAAATATATATGGTGACTTAAAGTAAAAAGTAGTTACAAATAAAGGCATCTTCATAATTTTGTAGTCCAATCAAATTTCATAAGATGCATAATTACAAGGGAACTTTAATGCACAAATTCAAACTAGAAAATCTTAAAGTAATAGGTGAAAAAGAAAAAGAAAAAGAAAAATAGAGAAAAATCTTAAAGCCCATGTGCGAGGTAGCAAGCCTGGGATATAGTGTAGTTCATTGCAAGCAAGCCTAGTAATTACAAGGCCCAAAAAGAAAAGCCTCTCGGATAAAAGAAGGTCCATGACTATGGGCTAATATTTTGGCAATGATATTATCCTTATGGATCTTCCTTGTAGGTACACATACCCATACTTTAGCAACATTATCAGACCAGTTCTAAGGTTAAAAGGATAAATCAAATTGGACAAAAAATCGAACCACAGTTAGATCAAATTGGTTTTATGGAAGGGTTACGTCAAATTAGGTTAGCTCAATTGAACAAATCAATCCAAATTTGATAATATTATATTTTAGATTGCAAGTAAGGATTTTTAAATTTGCTTTGTATAGTAACAAATTGCGTGCTAAAGCCATTATAATTTAATAGTATAAATATTAGTCTTCTAATTAGATATATCATGTTCCAATTTTTTTTATCTCATGTGGTAGTAAGTTGTTGGAAAAAACAAATAGGGATAAACTGCATACCTTTTTTTATTCTATCTTTCATTTTTCCCATAGATTTCATACTTCACTTATTATTATTATTATTTTACAATGGTTTAATACCACAACTTACCCGGTGCTATATTTAATATTTAATTGAATTATTGTACATTAACTTTACTACCCCGTCTCGTTCATTAAATTTATTCCGCGTTTGCCGTGTAAATATTTAATTAAGTGTCGAATTAATTAGCGACCTATTCCACACTAGCAATCGAGAGCTCAATTTAGATTAAATATGATACCTAATTGGTTGAGGTCTTGAAATGAAAGAATAAATTTATATGTAAAATATAAAAACTATCTCGCCTAGTTAATAACTCGTAAAACACGTCTAGACACCTATTAAATCGAATCTCAAAAGAAAAAAATAAAAAAGAGATATCGTGTCGAGGTTTGATTTGGAGTGAATTGCCAAAAACCCTAAAATGAGGATAATCATATACTCAAACCCTCAACTTTAAAAACATGCACTCAAGGCCCATAAGCTCATAAGCTAAGGCATTTAAATTCAAAGTTGGCAGCATCACCCGTTGAAAAAATAATAAAAGAATAAGTAAAAATTATAAAAGTTAAAATGTATAAATCATAGGCCAAAATCCCTAAACTTTCAAATTAAGGATGACTGAGACTTTTTGAGTGATCTTATTGGGATCCCTTAGTGCCTGTCTCGCTACGAATCAAGAGATGGTTAATAATACCGAGTGAGCAACCAATTACAATAGACTATAACTCATTTAAAGTGATGAATTGGCAAGTACCATATTAAGATGTAGAAAGTGTTTGCACTTCAGATGGAATCTCAAATTTTACAACTCAAAAGTGCCTAATTCTATTTTAGTTTATGAGTCATACCTCTCAACTTACGTCACTGATGGTATGGGTAGAATAGGTACCTTCTTGCATTGTAGGGAGAGGAATGATTTAAACGAATCTACACTTGCCTCGTTCCACCGCAAGCTTAACACAGTTTGGATTTAGATGGGTAGAAATCAAATGACATTAAGAGAAATGCATGGAAAGTTTGTATTTGATAATTTAAAATAAAAGTGGAAGTTTAAGGAGATAAATGGAAAAGAGTAGATAGTTTTCCATTTTTAAAACCAAAATGTTTGAGGAAATGGTGGAAATAGGTGAAAGTAATAGCCCCCTATTATTCTTAGCCCAAGTCCATGCACTCTACAACCCTGTTCCAAATAAATATTTGCCCTCTTCCCTTCGGTACCACAATCAGCTAGGTAATCTTCTCTTTCTTCTTGTTTCTCTCTTCTTCTTCTCTCTCAAATATTCTTTCTCTTATACAATCACAAAAAATTTTAAGTTTTGATCTACTCACTCACTACTCGGTATTTCTTTCATCTGATAATAGATTAGAACTTAGTAAAGCTAGATCTATTGATTGATACTAATATTGTTCTTTGGTAAGAGAAATCCCCATTTTATTCTATTTATTTCTACTTATTTATATATACTCTAAATCTATTTATTTTTTTACTACAAACCCTATCTATAAAAACTACTGTATACTTATATATGTTGTATACATGTGCAACTCCTTATAGTCAAATGTAATCTTGTAACTTTCTGGACCACTTCGACACTCGTTTTGGCCTTTGATTCTTATTAAACATAACAATTTTCTCCTCTTACAGGAAAATAACCTTATCCTTAAGCTCAAAAGTGGGGCAATCTCAGGCAAATTGTTGTAGATCTACCTAAGATGCATCCTCTATAGGTGACGCTTCCCACTGTTCTAAAATCTTTGCTACTTCGATACCTTGCCTTCTGATAACTCTTAAATTTAGAACTACCACAAGTAATACAATAGGTTTATTGTCCTAAGACTCCTATGGTAGTGCAACCTGATCCAAATGTTCATCATAAGCCTTCCTAAGTTTTGATATATGAAACACAGGGTGGATCTTCAAATCTTAAGGCAACTCTAGTTTGTAAGCCACTAAGCCAATTCGAGGTATAACTTTGAATAGACCAAAATAACATCTAGTTAATTTTGCAGACGATTTATCTACAACAGTTGTTTTCCTATAAGGATGCAACTTCACATAAACTAGGTCCCCTATTTGTAACTCCTTTTTTATTCTCTTTCTATTAGCTAGTGTCTTCATCCTATTTTGAGATTATTGTAAGAGTGTTTCAACATTCTCAAGATATCATCTCTTGCCCTTAGTTCACTGTCAACTACTTCCACTTGAGACCAATCCGTAAAGTAATCAAGAATCTTCTGAGGGTCCTTTCCATATGATGCTTCAAACGAAGTCGTTTAAGTGCTAATATGATAAGATGTGTTGAAATAATACTCAACCTAAGCTAAATACTTAGACTACTAAGTAGGACAATCCATTACTAAAGACCTTAAGTAGTGGTCCAAACATCTATTCAGAACTTCTAATTGGACATCAGTTTATGGATGGTAGGCCAAACTTATCTTTAAAATGGTTCCATTCAACCTGAATAACTCTTACCATAATTTACTCACAAAAAAACCCTCTCTTTATAAAAAATGATAAAATTAGGGATCCTATGTAACTTCACCACCATACTAATAACAACTAAGCTATTGAAGATTTTGCATATGAGAACTTCAAACGTCCAAAATGGCAGTATTGGTTAGCCTATCAACTACTACTAATATTACTAAATACCCTTTTGATATAGGTAATCCAATAATAAATTTCATAATTAAATCCTCAAAAACATGTTAAGGAATAGGCAATGGTAGAAGCAATCCTACTGGAGATGTTATCAAATATTTGATTTGTTAACAAATGTGGTACTGTTTCACAAAGTCTTCAACTTCTTTTCTCATTCCTTGCCAATAAAATGCATTACTCAATCTCTTAAATGTCTTAAGCACTCCTTCATGTACGGCTATAGGAGTTATATGAAACTTCATAATAAGATTTTAAGTAATAGGAGATGGTGTAGGAATGAAAATTCCATTTCCCAAATACAATAACCCATCTTTGCAAATCAATGATCCCTACAAAACTTCTCCTTGTATACATTTATTGCGTAACTCCTATTCCTCATTAGATTCAAATTCCTTCTTTATGATTGTAATGAAATTAAAAGAAGGCAATGAAATAGAATGAAAATGAGCTTCTTCCCTACATTGTCTTAATAAAGCATCAACCTCCTTATTTGCAACACTTGGTTTATATTAAGCTCACAATCAAACCCTAACAACTTCACCAAATATTGTTGTTGTTCAAGTGTTTAAATCATTTGGTTCATTATTTCTTTAAGAGACTTTTGATCCATACGTATGATAAAGGATCTCCCTAATAAGTATTATCCCTACGTCCTTACTACCTCTACTATTGCTACCATCTTAAGTACATATGCTAATAAGGATCAAAGACCGATTATACGCTCCTAAGCTTAAAGGCTCTCTCAAGTGGTTTGTCAAGCTGTCCGAGATGGGTTAAGCATTGAGGAGCAATGCTTATCCCAGTCTAATCTGCTAAGCTACACCGCTCTTCATGCTATCCAAGGTGTTGCCAAGGTGACTAACCAACATGCTGAACTGAACCCTTTGCTAAGTATTAGTCCAAGTCCCAAATCTAAATACAACAATCTCTACAGTGTTGATGCTGAGCTAATAACTGTCGAAGGCTAACCATTCGAAGCCGACCCTATTGTGAGTGGTCCTTAAGCCAACCCCAATCTAGCCCCAATAGTTAGGGTGTTGAACTTCTAACGTCGAACATACCTGAATAGAGGCCCACCCTTGCTCAGCTTACAATACTATCAGAATCGTAGAGTAAAATGCATACGCGTTGTCATTTCTAATAACCGTACTATCCTTCCCGACAAGACGTTCGCTGTGCACAATTTCGTATTTTCCCTGTAAATTATTTTCCTTTTTTTAAAGCAAATAGGGATCTATTTTTGTAATTTTCTATAACGTAAAACTTATCCTAACAGGGTATTATAAATAATCATATAATGTAATAGCTGTAACAAAATATACAGAAGAATACACTAAACTTTTTACCCTCTCTTGAGTTAAGTGTTATTTTGCTTACTCTTGAGCTACTCTTATCTAACTCATTCAAGCATGGACTAGTGGTGAGTAGTCTTCGATTATACTTATGCATCATATCAAGTATGACTTAAGCTCATGTGAGGCGTTGGTGAGTCATATCCATCGTCAGTGCATGGGAACCCCTGCTCACTCTAGACTATCATTTGCTTTTCAAGCCATCTTGCGGCTTAGACCTACCCCTTTGGTTACGTATGATATTAGGTTCATGTGTTCATCCACAAGTCAGTATCATCTTGATATTGAAGCCTTTAGTTACATTCGAAGCTGGATTCTGCTACTGTGTTCTTTTAATAGTTTGTCATTGCTCTCATGTGATAGAGTTTCTATTATTCATATTGGAGTTTAGTAGTTGAATAGTGTTTTGTACGCTATTTTTCCCCTATTTTCGTTATGCAAAATGGAGTGTGGTTGACTATTCGTTTATTGTGTAACTATCATTGTGAAATAATCAACAATGTCAAATTCTAGTGCTCAAGGAATTTTGGGAAACCCAGAAAGTGGCACTTGTCATGGCCAACGACAGGAAAGAAGCTTTACGCCTTAGTCGGTGGGTGACTGCTTGGATAGGCTTACTAACTTGGTAGCTAATTTGGTGATTGTTATACAAGAAGACAAGTAGCAGGCTATAAATAGCCCTACTAGGGAACACAAACAGCAAAGACAAGGTAATGGTCAGTTTAGCAGAGCTAATGCCCCAACTCGACTGCTTGACCACCTTGAGTTGAAGAAGTTGGTAGGGATACTAAACAAAGGCTAGAACTTGAAGAGATTGAGGAGGAAGCAGAAGGAGACGACGAGGCAGAGGAATACTATGAGCTGAGGAAAGAAACGTACGAGCCCCTAGTGTTGAGGGATTAAGGATGCGTATTCCGAGTTTCTCTAGAAGTGATGATGCTGAGGACTACCTAGATTGGGTAGATCAAATTGAAAAGCAGTTCAAATGCCACGAAGTGCCTGATAATACAAAAGTTATGTCGTGTTGGAGTTCACTGGTTATGCCGTCTTATTGTGGAAGAACTTGCAAGCTACCAAAAGAAGGGAAGGAAAACGAGAGATTAGGAGTTGGGATAATATCAAGAGAGTTATATGGAGAAGGTTTGTGCCAAACTATTATTTATACGATGCCTTCAAGAGACTACAAGAACTAAGACAAGGAGGATTGAGTGTAGACACTTACATTAAGGAATTCCAGATGCTAATGATCTGATGTGAAGTCATAGAGCCTGAAGATCAAATTGTGTCTCGATTCATTGGCGGATTGAAATATGAGATTAGGGATGTCCTGGAAACCCTGGACGTTAGAACACTAGACGACACAAGAACACTTGATGACACAATCTAAGCCACTCATAGGAAAGAAAGGCACCGAATAGGAAGATTCCAACCCCCTGTTGGTCGACCAGGAAGTAGCCGAACTATTTAGAGCTAACCAATGTGATTGGAACCTAGTAAGATTGTTGAGACCCAATCCATTCCAACCACCCGAGCCGAAGAAAAGAAACCTCTAAGGAAGTTTGAGAAAGGCTAGAGTTTAGGGAGGAAGACGAGTGAGATCAAATGTTTCAAATGCTAAGAATTTGGACACATGGCCGCTCAATGCTCGAACAGGCGAACAATGGTGATTCGAGGCGAGGTGCCAATTGTTAAGGTCAACCATACTAATGAAGAAGTAAAGGAGCTGAAAGAGGATGGATACACTGAGCTGTCCGATGAGGAAGTCATCTACAGTGAGGAGGGGAACTTCATGCCGACCGCTATAGTGTTGAGGAGGACAATGAGTGTCAGTCCTGTACCCGAAGACGAGCAAAGAGAAAATCTCTTCCATATTGGGTGCAAGGTGAACGAATCATTATGCGCACTGATTGTTGACAGTGGGAGTTGCACCAATGCAGCCTCTGCCTTTATGGTCAAGCAGTTGAAATTGCTGACCATGCCCCACTCGAAACCTTACAAGCTTTATTGGCTTAGTGATAAGGGAAAAGTGAACAAACAGGTTTCTGTGCTGATCTGTATTGGCAAGTATCAAGATGAAGTGCTTTATGATGTACTGCTCATGAGTGCGTCCCACCTTTTACTTAGACGACAATGGATGTTTGATCGAGCAGTCATATATGACGGCAGGAGGAACATATATTCTGTGGAGCATGAAGGGAGAAGGTTGAAATTGAGTCCCATGATTACCGAGTAAGTAAAAGTCATGTAGTCCCAGCTTAGCCAAACCTTGAAGAAGGAGGCTTTAGTATTGACCTGAGCCGAACTGAAAAGAGAAATGGAGCTGGAGGCATCGACCTATCTGCTTGTTAAGAGGCTTCTGGAGATGAGACTCGAGGAGAAAGAGTTGCCGACTGAGGGAAAAACTTTACAAGAGGAATTTGCCGACCTGTTTCCAAAAGAGCTATTAAACGGTATACCCCCAAACCGTGGCGTCGAGCATGCGATCGACCTATAGCTAAGAGCTGTGCTACTAAACAAGCCTACCTACAAGCTGAATCCTGAACAGACCGCTAAATGTAAGCTCTATAACTATAGAATTAGGCATAGTACGTAAGGTTTAAGACAATCGGTTAAATGATCCCATCAAGCCTAAATTATAAATTAAAGCTAGAAATATTAGTAAAAATGACCCCGTTAGTTTGAATTTAAGAAAATAAGTAATAAAATAAGAGAATATAAAATTTTCAAATTTTAAGTATATTACTCGTTATTTATCAAAAATACTTAAAATGCATTTTGATAACTAAAGAATCACCAAAGAAAAATTATATGTATGTTAAAAATTATAGAATGACCTAAATAATATTTAGGAGTATTTACTTATACTCTCTATATATTTATGTGTGGTAGAAATACGTTAAATTACCTAAATTGCCTAAAATTTGCTAGAAAATTATTAAATAATTAAATAAAATTAAAAAATATCAAAGAAAAATTAGAAAAGTTGAGATCAAACCAAATTTGGGTCATGGCAACTAGGGGAAAGAAAAGAAAATTTGAACCAATTAAATTAATACAACAAAAAAGGCAAAATGAAAGAGGATAAGCGATTGTTTAGTCTAATTAATGCACTAAAATTGCTTTACAACTCTACAAATAGCGAGAAAATTACAAGAGCTCATTTGGTCTGTTGGGAGTTGAAAAAAATTAGAGAGAACCGAAAATTAAGAGGAAAACTAGGGTTTTAACAATTTACACAAAACTGTACAATTAAAGCAATTAGGCCAAACTTACGGATCACCACCACCTGGGACCGAACCGCCACCACCACCTGTCTGGACCGGTCGACCACCTCTAGGCCATTGTTGGTGGCTGGAAGCCCAAGAGTTAGGTGAGTCTAAAATTTCATCTGATTTTGTAAAATTTATCAAAATTATTAATTTTACTCAAAAAATTATGAATTTTGTTATTTTAATGTTTTATTGTATTTAGATTTAAAGAAAAATAGTCATTAAGTTTAATTATGTTTGTAAATATAGGGTATTTAAGAAATTAAATAAAACCGAGTATGTTTAGGATTAAGAATAAATAGGCTTAAGAGTAAATAGGCTTAGGAGTGTAGTTTTGAGCTCGATTTTTTTTTCTATAGACTACTTAAGTGATATTGAACAGTGCCATGAAACTCTTTTAAAAATTAATTTTCAAAAATTTTAAGTAATTTTTTAGCCCTAAAATGATGAGAAAATCAGTAATTTAAGACTAATTAAATAATTAAATGACTAATTATTGATTTAGAAGGTAATTACATGTTTAAGGATGTTAATCTCTGATGAGTAAACATAATCTTAGAATTTGGAGTATTAATTGCAATTAATATGGGAATTATGTAGTAAATGTGAGTAATTTAGTAATATGCGAAGTTGGAATTTTAATAAATATAAAATAATAGGTTAAGTTGGATAATATAATAATAATATCAGTACATATTAAATCTAGCACAAAAATTAATTTTTGGTAATTATACCAAAAATGTAAAATTTTTTCACATCGACAATAAATTCGATACACTAATTAGGATTAAAGTGTATTGAATGGGTTATAATACTGAATTAAGACCTCGTACAATATTAGAATATTTGAGCTTGATGTAATTAATTTCGCATTCAGGTTCGAAATATAATTTTAGGATTACTCGTAGTTGAAACCAAATTAGAGCCTAAACTGGAATTTGATTTGGAAACCGAAACCCGAATTAACATAGAATTAATCGTTAGTAAATAATAGGTATATAAAGAGAATTTAGTTAAATCATAACCAAGAATATGTATCATTAAAGTATAAATACTAAAAAAAGCGTATTTATATTATAGGATATATGGAGACAAGCTAACTTACATCTAAGTGATTGAGCGACCGAGAATTTCGAGTAAATTGGGTTTAATACTTCATCATATTTGTTACGCTCTGAAGTCGCAGAGTCGTAACAGTCCTGCCGTGTAAACCATTTTATGATAGTAACTGACCTCACAGTACCTACCATAGATATAATCTACACAAGGCATCGACGACTCCTCGCTTTAAAGTAAACAGTCCGATTAACAGTTAAATTACAATTATGATAAATATTATAAACTTTGAATAAACATATATAATTATATGTAAGTCCACAGAGCTTCCCAGAAAGTTTTACATAAACACGACAGTTCACTAAATTACATAATAACTATCAGTCTTTCATCCTTAGCTACAAGGACACTCTAGCTACACATCATTACTAAGTAGATTGATCCTTACACCCCTGGCTTCAAAAGGACTAACCTCTAGGTAATTGTAAGGTGGCATGTTACTTGAAGAGTTTAGAAATCAGGACCTGCAAAAGGATCTATAAGGGTATGAACAACTACAGCTCAATAAGTTAAATTAGAGACTCATGAATGCATATAAGCACAAACAAGATTATTAATCAATTAATTTCATGCAATGCAACAATCAAGTATCATCACACAACGTAGTCTGGTCCGTTATGAAATCAAAGAAATTTCGCCCGCTCTAATCCAGGTTAAGGAGTTCCATGTTATGCAGCAGCTCACAACCAAACTCAGGCTTATGTAATGGAGACCTTGCTCCTCCCGCAACTACCTTCGAACCATTGACTTCACCCTCGCCGCGACCTCCTCTCCTGTCACTTAGTTCGACCAAGGATGAAGAAGGGACCATTATGCAAACCTGCGCTATCCCTTTCGAAGAGGTCGGTATTTGGTTGGAGAATCCTAATAACCCCCTAACGAGTTGCAATGCATGACATTTTAAGTCATTAAAGTTGAATAAGATTAAATTTTATTTAGGGTTTCAAACAATTCACACCAATTCAATCATAACACAAAAATCCATCATACTACAATTTCAGCACAAATTCAGATACATCAAACACATGCGTAAACTACTTACAATCATAACCATATACAATCCTAAGTCTCCGAGTACCATACAAATAGTACTCTATTACAATAAGTAATAACTCAACTTACTTGGAATTTCTCAATCGCTCGATCACTTAGTCGCAAGCTGATTTGTCTCTAGGTGCCCTATAATACAAGTAGGTCTTTTTAGTACTTATACTTTAAGGATTCATATTCTAAGTTATAATTTAATTCATTTTTTCCATGTATATCTATTATGTACTAATGATTCTTCGTACTCTATTTCGGGGTTCGAATCCTAAATTAGATTTTAGTTTTGATTTTTAAGTCTTAAATATGCTCGAATCCTAATATGAAATTAATCACATTAAGCTCGAGTATTCAAATATCCTATTGGGTCTTAATTTAGTATTCTAAACTATTCGGTACACACTATTCCTAATCGAAGTATCAAATTTATTCCCGATGTGAGAAAATCTTACATTTTTATACATTTAATTAAAATTAAATTTTATTTCAGATTTAGTATTATTCTGATTTTTATTATAATATTATCTAAATAACCCTAATTTTTTTTATTTATTAATTTTCAATTTCACATATTACTAATTTCTTACAATAACCACCTAATTTCCTAAATTAACTATACTTAATACTCAAAAGGCTAGGATTAGGTTTCCACATCAGAGATTAATATCCCTAAACATCTAATTATTATCTAAATCAGTAATTAGTATCTTAATCACCTAATTAACCCAAAATCACCCAATTTTTCCATCATTTTAGGGATAAAAATTTACTTAAAAATTTCAAAAATTAATTTTAGAAAAATGGCTTTATAGCACTGTTCTATATCACATAAGCATTCTACAGAAAAAAAAATTGAGCTCTAAACTACACTCCTAAGCCTATTTATTTCTAGTTCTAATTATGTTCGGTTTTGTTCAATTTGTTAAGAACCCTATATTTTCAGAGATGATTAAACTAAATCACTATTTTTCCCTAAATCTACATACAATAAAACCTTAGAATAACAAGTTTCATAATTTTCTAGGTAAAATAACTAATTTTACGAAATTATACAAAATCAGGGTAAATAAGGGACTTATTCGGTTCGATGCTTTTTGGCCATCCAAACCCGGTCCAAGTTTGTCAGCTGGCCTAGATAGTGGGTCTGGAGTGAGGTAATGGTAGTGGCTCGGTCTCAGGTGGTGGTGAGGTGTGGGTTTGGCTCACTAGCCCTATCTACACAGTTTCCTTTTCTTTTTTTGTTTTTTGGATTTTCTCTTGAATTTTCGAGTTTCTCTATTTTTCTCTAATTCCTCACTGCCCAAAGGAGTTCTGTGAATTTTTTCCCCTATTTATAGACATTTTTGGTAATTAATATGCATTAATTAGACATGACATTGCCCCATTTCCTTGATTTTTTGCTTTTGTGTTGCCTAATTCTAATTGGGTAATTTTTCTTTTTTAGATCTTGACCTGCCGCAACCAGATTTGGATCATTTCATACCCTTCTGTTTTTTTTTTATGATTTTTCCATAATTAATAAGTTTCTTTAATTATTTACTAAGTTTTTGGCTAATTTAGGTAATTTCGCGTATTTTTATCTACATGTAAATATATATGGGGTACATGTGAATATTCCTAATTATTATTTAGGTCGTTCTATGATTTTTAGTATACATATAATCTATCTCTAGTAATTTATTAGTTATTAGATTACACTTTTCGCCTTTTCGGTAATTAGCAATTATTATACTCAAAATTTAAAAATTTTATAGTATCCTATTTTATTACTTATTTTCTTAAATTCAAGTTTACGGGATCGTTTTTACTAATATTTCTCTTCATAGTTTATAATTCGGGTTTGATCAGATCCTTTAACCGATCATCCTAAACCTTATGTTCTAAGTTTAATCCTACAGTCACTTGGCTTAATTTTAGGGCTTACAGTATTTAAGATACTATTTTAGAGTACTCGAAGACTTAGATTTGTGTATGATTGTGATTGTAAGTAGTCTTATTGATGCGTCTCCAGGGTCATACACACGAAAAAGCACCATAACGAATAAATCGAAAAAGAAACAGAAAAAAAACTAGCAAAGTCCGAGCAACTACCGAATGGATATGACACACCACTCGATCCTATTCGGACAACAATTTGCCGAATGTGACACACTGATCTGAATTGAAGGGTCACTCGCCACTACTCTTTACTAAAGGGAATAAATAAGAGTTGAACAATAACTAAAATACTAAAGTTGCTCAAAGAGAATAATTCTGTATTAAAAGTTGGATGATTCTGCATACAAGGGAAGTGAGGGTTTATATACTTACCCACTAGGGTTATTTACAAGTATGAAAAGACAAAAGGGTATTGTATAATGAATCGTACTAAAAAGGGGTAAAAAAGATAAAGAATATTCAGTACGGAGAAAAAAGAATCATTCTGAAACATTGTATTAGAAGATACGTGTTGCTTAATGGTTGGACGTCAAGAGCATGTTACAATACAGGTAGAAACGAAAGTGCTGGTGGTCAGAGGCCGACCTGATTTGGATCAAGTCGGGGGCTAATTAGCTTAGCAAAAAAAAGGTCAACTGTGGTTAAAAGGTCATAGGACGTCAGGAGCATGTTGGACATACGTGAGGATCAGAGAGATAGGTCGATAGGAGGTCGGATTGAGATAAGAGTCCCCGTCTCGGCTATAGTTGAAAGCTAGTATTTTCCATAAGAGCCCTTAAAGCCCTTTAACTCGGCTTCTTGTGATTGGTCCAGAGAGTTGATTCCTATCATTTACTTGAGGGTCGAAGAGATTTGTCCTTAAATTTGAAGCAGTTTCTACTCGTTCTTCTAAGGCACTCACAGGGTCTTCTATTAGCCGATGGGGAATCAGATCGGACACATTAAAGGTAGAGGAGACACCATAGTCATCAAGCAACTCGTTCTGGCAGGCGTTGCGGTCGATCTTCTTCAGGACCTTGAATGGGCCATCAGGTCAAGGAGATAGTTTGTTTTGTCTTAAGTGTGGAAATCGCTTTCGGCTGAGGTGAATCCATACTAAGTCTCCTGGCTGGAAGGAAATAGTTCGGCAACTTCGGCTGCCAATCTCTTGTTATCTCTTATTGAACTTGGCAATCTTCCTCATAACAAACAATGTAGCTCATGCAATTCTTAGGCTTAGTCTACTCCAGATTGACTTTCCTTAATAGCTGTTGGGGAACCAATCATGTCTAGGGGAATGGTAGGGTTAAGGCCATAGACGACCTTTAATAAGGTCTTCCCAGTAGTGCTATGGACAGTTTAGTTGTATGCAAACTCCAAAACTGGTAGGTACAAATCCCAATCTCGTAGGTTTTTTCCTATGACAACTCTGAGCAGATTACCTAGCATCTTATTTACCACTTCAGTTTGGCCATCAGTCTAAGGGTGGCTACTGGAGCCAAATACGAGTTTAGTCTCAAGTCTTCTCCAAAGAGTTTTCTAAAAATAGCTTAAGAATTTTGTGTCCTGATCTGAGACAATCGTCTCTGGTACTTCGTGTTGTCAGAAAATCTCTGCAAAAACAAATTAGCAATATATAGAGCATTGTTAGTCCGATGGCACGAAATGAAGTGCGCCATCTTGCTGAAGCGATCCACCACAACAAAGATAAAATCTTTTCCTCTAAATATTCCAGGGCAACCCTAAGATAAAGTCTATGCTAAGGTCAGCCCATGGTAAGGTAGGCATTGGTAGAGGCATGTACTTTCCATGTGGTTCTCTCTTCCCTTTAGCATGCTTACACACTTCACAACTATCGACTATCTTATGGACATCCTTAGCTAAACCTGACTAGTAGAAGTTATCTTTCAATAGATCGGTGGTTTTGACCTCCCTAAAGTGTCCTAAAAGTCCACCGCTATGAGTTTCCCGGACCAACAATTCACGAGTGGAGCAGCTTGGAATACATAGTTAGCGGTCCTTGAACTGATAGCCGTCCTTAAGATAATATCCTCTAACAACTACCCCCACTCGACACTGTTCAACAATGGGACCAAAGTGAGGGTCAATAACATACTACTTCGTAATGAGTTAGAATCCCAATAACTTTTTCTACAAAGTGGTCAGCAAGGTTTGCCATCATGACAGAGTATCAACGACCATATTTGCACTCCCCCTCTTATGCCGAATGACGTACGAGAACCCTTTCCATGAAATCCAACCATTTGGCTTACCTCTTCGAAAGCTTGTTTTGACTCCCCAGATGCTTCAATGATTCGTAGTCAGTGTAAATAGCAAACTCTCATGGCAACAGGTAGTGTTGCCAAACAGTGAAGGCTTGGAAAAGGGAATACAACTCCTTCTCGTATATAGAATAGTTCAGGGTAGGGCCACTTGATTTCTTACTATGGTAAGCATCAAGCCGTCGCTTTTGCATTAGGATAGCACCAATTCCAACTCTTGATGCGTAGCACTCCAGTTTGAAGGGCTTGTCAAAATTTGGTAGTGATAGGACAGGGGCTGAGGTAAGCTTCTCTTTGATCTCCCTGAAGCTTCACTTAACTCAATCGCTCCACCTAAACCCTTCGTTTTTCTTCATCAACTCGGTCAATGGGACTGCTATTGTAGTGAAGTTCTTAATAAATCGCCTATAAAAAGAAGCTAGGCCATGGAAACTTCAGACCTCAGTGACATTCTTCGGCATCGGCCATTCTGGAATAACTTAGATCTTTTCCTCATCTACTTAGGTTCCTTCCCTTGACACTACAAACCCTAAGAATATCACTTCTCTTTAGCAGAACGTGCATTTCTTCACACTCCCATACAACTTCTTAGCTCGCAAAATGTCAAATACTTCGTGAAGATGTTAAACATGGTTGTTCAAGTTGGCACTATATATCAATATGTCATCAAAATATACGACCACATATCTTCCGATCAAAGGGCGCTTCACATGGTTCGTTAACCTCATGAATGTATTCGGGGTGTCAATAAGTCCGAATGGCATAACCAGCCATTCATAGAGTCCGTGCCTAGTCTTAAAGGCAATCTTCCACTCATACTTCGATCTCATACAAATTTGATGATAGCTGCTTCGCAAATCAATCTTTGAAAATATCCTTGCACTACAAAGCTCATCTAACGTATCATCGAGCCTTGGTATCGGGTATCAGTACTTGACAATAATTCTATTGATTGTCCGATTGTTGATGCACATGTGCCATGATCTATCCTTTTAAGAGATGAGCAGAGCTGGTACAGTACAAGGGCTCATGCTCTCCTTCACATATCCTCGCTTAATGAGTTCATCCACCTATCTTTTCAGCTCAGCAGCTTACTCCGGGTTCATCCTGTATACAAGTTGGTTCAGCAGAGCGACACCTAGCTGTAGATCAATACAATGCTCTATGCCTCGGACTGGTGGCAGTCCTTTGGGCAGTTCTTCCGGAAATAGGTCGGAAAACTCATTTAGTAAGCTTTGGATCTCTCCTAGAATGTTCTCTAATCCCCTCATCTCCAACAATCTTCTAACCAATAGGAACATGGGTTCATCGGCCTTCTCAGCAGATCGAAGTTCTCTTCAGCTCATAACTAAGGTTTTCTTCTTACTAGCTTGGGTGAGCTGATTATGGGTTTCATTTACTTAGGACGGGGTTAAAGGTTGCAACACTATCCTCCTTTCATCCTTAATAAAGGCATAAGTGTTTTGAACCTGTTGTGTATAACAGGTCGGTCGAACAACCACGGTCGTCTAAGCAGCAGGTATGAAGCTCCCATAAGGACAACATCACACATTACTCCATCCTTGTTCATGTTCCCAATACTGAACAGGACGGTCACTTGTTCAATTACATGCAAAGCACCTTTATCTTGAAGTTGGTGTAGCTTATAAGGTCAGGGATGCTTTGAGGTTGGCAAACCCAACCTCTGTACAAAGGGATGTGCAATGACATTAATACAATTTCCTCCATCTATGATGATTGTGCACAGTTGACCTCTGATGGTACACTTGGTATGGAATAGGTTCTTTCTCCTGTCCTTTTCAGAGTTTAGCAGGGAACTCAAGACGCGCCTCTGAACTAGGGTCATTACTTCTCCCTAGTCAGCATAGACACGGGTTTCCTCTTCCTTTTCCACCTTGGGTTCTCTAACATTCGCTTCTTCCTCAGGGTCGCTCTCGTCAATACTATCTATTACGTCTCCTTTGAGTACCATGACACACCAATTTGGGCATTTAGTGGCCATGTGTCTAAAACCTAAGTATTTAAAACATTTCACCTTACTAGTCTTTCGTCCGGATGGTTGGCCTTTCTTATAGATTGTCAAGGTCGGCCTAGCCTCGGGTTGACTCGACTGTCCTGCTCGGCCCTACTGGTTTGCTTAGCATTCCTTAGGTCGGTCATTCCTTTCCTTAGCTCGATATAACCTCTTCGGGTCGACTTGAACAAGTCAGCGCGATATGAGGGTTAGGGAGAATGTTTGCCTAGGTCGACTTAGAATATTTCTCCTCTGCTTTTTGACCCTGTCACGCCCCGAAGTGGCAGAGTCGTAACAGCCCCGCCACGTAAACCATCCTAAGATAGAAGTTGGCCTTATAACTGCTATCTTAGACCTGATCTACACAAGGCATCCACGACTAACCCGCTTTGAAGTAAACAGTTTGTAATTTAAATAAATCATTTATCTAAGAAAGTGAGGAAATATATATTCACTATAATTTAGTTATTACAATTATCGATTGCAATATTTCTCCGAAATATATTTCCTAGTTATTACATTATTCAAAAATGAGAAGTTATAAAGTAAAAGCTTAAACCTTAAAAATATATGTTCATTCTTCAAATGTTTTTCCTCACTCCCCAGGATCTAGCAGTTGCTAGCTTCAGAGTAATTGTTTGCCGCTTCTTAGCTAGCACCTGCACGACGTCTATAGGGATGTGAGCAACCACAGCTCAGTAAGTTAGGACGGAGGACTTAAAACTATACCAGAGACATAACAAGGTTTTCAATCACTTATTAGATGCAATACATGTATAAGCAAATGCCATCGCACGACGTTGTCCGGCCCGTCGTGAGATTAGAGAAATTGCGCCCGCTCTAATCCGGGTTGAGGAGTTGCCGTTAATGCAACAGCTCATGACCAAACCCAGGCTTATGTAATGGAGACCTTGCTCCTCCCGCGACTACCTTCGAACCACTGTCTTCACTCTCGCCGCGACCTCCTCTCCTGTTACTTAGTTCGATTAAGGATGAAGAAGGGACCATTTTGCAATCCTGCGCTATCCCTTCCGAAGGGGTCGGTATTTGGCCGGAGAGTCCTAAGTTCCCCTAACAGGTTGCCATGCATGTCCGATTATGATTACCGGTCGGATATTTGATTAAGTCTAGTTTTGGGTGATCAATCCTTTCATACAATTCATATAATACGTGCCAGAGCAATAAACAAAATCATAGCATCACCCATAATCAAGCACATGCACACATTCAACTATCTAACAAGCACGACTAAGCATAATCTTAAGCCTCCAAAATACAGCATTGTATTAATCCCAACTTACCTCGACTCCTCGCTCACTTACTCGAGGTCCGATTTGCTCAGGCCATCACCGATCATCCCTATAACACAAACGTGGTTTCAGCTTTTCATATAACTATTATAGGTTCGTTTTATCATATAACGCTTATTGTTATGTGTTGTTTAGGGTTTAATATACCCAATTATCTAAATCTTAAGTCTTTTATAATTATTCTAGGTTTGGAGTTAGGTTCGGGTTCGGTTTCCGCATCAATTTCTAAATTAGGTTTTAGTTCGATTTCTAAGTCCTAAACATGCTCGAATCCTAATGTGAAATTAATCACATTAAGCTCGAGTATTCAAATATCATATTGGGTCTTAATTTGATATTCTAAGCTATTCGATACACGTTAGTCCTAATTAGGGTATTGAATTTATCCCCGATGTGAGAAAATCTTACTTTTTTATATAATTACCTAAAATTCAATCTTAATTCAAATTTAATATTATTCTGATTTTTACTCTAATATTATCTAAATAACCATAATTTTTTTAGATTTATTAATTTATAATTTCACATATTACTAATTTCTTATATTAATTACCTAATTTCCTAAATTAACCATACTTAATACTCCAAAGGTTAGGATTAGGGTTCCACATCAGAGATTAACATCCCTAAACATCTAATTACTATCTAAATCAGTAATTAATATCTTAATCGCCTAATTAACCCCAAATTACATAATTTTTCCATCATTTTAGGGCTAAAAATTAACTTAAAAATTTCAAAAATTAATTTTAAAAAAATGGCTTCATAGCACTATTCTATATCACATGAGCATCTTACAGAAAAAAATTAAGCTCCGAACTACACTCCTAAGCCTATTTATTTTCCGTTCTATTCATTTTGGTTTTGCACAATTTCTTAAGGACCCTATATTTTCAGATGTGATTAAACTAAATCACTATTTTTCCTTAAATCTACATATAATAAAACCTCAGAATAACAAGTTTCATAATTTTCTAAAACTATTTACTATTTTTATAAAATTACACAAGAATCGGGCTGGAAATCGAACTTATCGATCTGGGTGGCTCCGGCCACCGCCGGCCCCCGTGGCCTTATCGGCCGGCCTAGGCGCTGCCACCACCGTGTGGTGGTGGTGGTCGTCCACTCCCAGCTGCTCGTCTGCTGTGGGTCCCCTTTGAAAGCCCTAATTGCATAATTTTTTCTAATTTTTTTTCTAAACCGAATTTTTCTCTCAATTTTTATCTCTCCCTAATTTTCTCTGATTTCTAACTGTCCAAACGAGTTCCTGGATTTTTCCTGCTATTTATAGGGCTTTAGGGGATTTATTGTGAATTAATTTGAACAAGACAATTGCCTTATCTCTAAATTTTTGGCTTTTGTGTTATTCTAATTTAATCGGTTGATTTTTCTTTTTTAGATTCTGACTTTCCATGACCAACTCTGCATCATTCTACACTCTTCTGATTTTTTTCTGATTTTTCCACAATTAATTTATAATTTTCTTTAATTATTTATTAAGTTTTTGGCTAATTTAGGTAATTTCGCGTATTTTTATCTACACGTAAATACATGTGGGGTACATGTGAACATTCCTAATTATTATTTTGGTCATTCTAAAATTTTTAGTATACATATAATCTATCTCTAGTAATTTATTAGTTATTAGATTACACTTTTTGCCTTTTTGGTAATTCGCAATTATTATGCTTAAAATTTGAAAATTTTATAGTCTCCTATTTTATTACTTATTTTCTTAAATTCAAGTTTACGGTGTCAGTTTTACTAAGATTTCTCTCAATAGTTTATAATTTGGGGTTTAATCGGATTCCTTAACCAATCGTTCAAAACTTATATTCTAAGTTCAATTTTACGGTCAATTGGCTTAGCTTTGGGGCTTATAGACCCTCTATGCTATCTTAATGGCCTCATCTAAGGTATAAAATCTCTGCACTTTCACAATATTGCGAATTTCAAATCTAGTCCAAAAATAAACCTTGATACAATGTATGCTTCTGCCTCTTCCATGTTAACTCGAATCATAAGCATCTAAAATTCCCTAACATAGTCATCAACAGATTGGGTCCCTTAGCGGAGCTCTTGTAATTTGGTAAACGTATCTTGTAGGTACGTTTCGGGCACAAATCTACCCCTCAACAACCTTTTCATCTTGTCCCAAGTTTTGATACCTCATCTCCTATCTCTAGCCTTAGCGGCATTTAGATTCTTCCACTACATGGTGGCATATCCAGTAAATTTCAACGCAACAAGTTAGACCTTGACTACATCCTCATACTCGTAACATTCAAACACCTTCTCAACCTTCTCTTCCCATTCCAAGTATTCATCTGCATCTTCACCTCTACCGAAGGGCAGGATTTGCACCTTAACATTGTCTAACCTTCGAGGAACTCAACGTCCTTATCCTTGTGTTTGGTAATAATTAACTTCTTCTTCACCAAATTCTTCAACATCCATCTCCTCTATATCCTCCCCGGTATCCTCCAACTCTAATCTTCGTCTAGCAGCTCCTCCAGCTCGATGAGGTCAAACTGGGTAATTGGTTTGATTAACTTGGTCATAGTGTCTCTCAAAGGCACCATCCTATGGGTTTTATTGCTGAACACCTTAGGATTATTGCCTATTAACTTGCATTACGGTGACCAGACTCTCGACAAGGTTTATGAGTTTGTTAAGTTTGTCATCAATAGACCTTGGGGTATTACTAACATTATGGCCTCAACCAAGTTGAGCACCACTAACCTGGTCACCAATAACTCCCTGAATACTTAAATCTAACATAGCGTAATACCTCTTCGAACAGATTAACAAACTTACCCTATTGTCGCAACAGAAAATAGAGTAAAACAGGGTATCAATGAAACCACACTTACGAACACTCAAACACAACGTAGTAGTTACGGAAGAAACACAACAGCCACTAACAATAAACAAACAAAAACTTCCTAGAATCTAACATGCTCCCTCGTTAAAACTGCACTCTGATACCAGTGAAGCTAATGTGTCTCCGGGGTCATACATACAAAGAAGCACCACAACGAATGAACCGAAAAGGAAATAGAAAAAAAAACTAGCAAAGTTCGAGCAGCTACCGAATGGATATGATACACTACTCAATTTTACTCGACTAACAATACGCTAGATGTGACACATCGGTCCGAATTGAAGGATTACTTACCATTACTCCTTACTAAAGGGAATAGATAAGAGTTGAACAATAACGAGAACACTAAAGTTGCTCAAAGAGAATAATTTTGTATTGAAAGTTAGGTGATTCTGCATATAAGGGAAGTAGAGGTTTATATACTGTTACGCCCCGAAGTTGCAGAGTCACAACAGTCCCGCCGTGTAAACCATTCTATGATAGTAACTAGCCTCATAGTGTCTACCATAGACATGATCTACACAAGGCGTTGACGACTCCTCGCTTTAAAGTAAACAGTCCGTTTATCATTTAAACTACAATTATGATAAATATTACAAATTTCTAATAAACATATATAATTATATGTAAGTCCACAGAGCTTCTCAGGAAGTTTTACATAAACACAACAGTTCACTAATGTACATAATAACTATCAGTCTTTCATCCTTAACTATAGGGATATTCTAGCTACATATCATTATTAAGTAGTTTGATCTTCATGCCTCCGGCTTTAAAAGGACTAACCTCTGGGTAATTGTAAGGCAACATTCTACTTGAATTATTCAGAAATCAGAACCTGCAAAAGGATCTATAAGGGTATGAGTAACTACAGCTTAGTAAGTTGAATTGGAGACTCATGAATGCATACAAGCACAAACAAGATTAACAATCAATTATTTTCATGCAATGCAACAATCAAGTGTCATCGCACAACGTAGTTCGGCCCGTTGTGAAATCTGAGAAATTTCGCCCGCTCTAATCCGGGTTGAAGAGTTCTATGTTATGCAGCAGCTCACAACCAAACTCAGGCTTGTGCAATGGAGACCTCGCTCCTCCCGCGACTACCTTCAAACCATTGACTTCACCCTCGCCGCGACCTCCTCTCTTGTTACTTAGTTCGACTGAGGATGAAAAAGGGACTATTTTGCAATCCTGCGCTATCCCTTTCGAAGGGGTTGATATTTGGTTGGAGAATCCTATGATCCCCTAACGGGTTGCAATGCATGACATTTTTGGTTCTTAGAGTCGAATAAGATTAAATTTCATTTAGGTTGTTCGAACAATTTCACACCAATTCAATCAATCACAAAATCACTCACATTACAAATTCAGCACGAATTCAGATACATCAAACATATGCGTAAACTACTTACAATCACAACCATATACAAGCCTAAGTCTCCGAGTACCATAAAACTAGTACTCTATTAGAATAAGTAATAACCCAACTTACTTGGAATTTTCTCAACCGCTCGATCCCTTAATCGCAAGCCGATTCGACTCTGGGTGTCCTATAATATAAATAGGTCTTTTTAGTACTTATACTTTAAAGATTCATATTTTAAGTTATAATTTAACTCATTTTTCCATGTATACCTATAACGTACTAATAATTCGTTGTACTCTATTTTGGGGTTCGAATCCTAAATTAGCTTTTAATTTTGATTCCTAAGTCTTAAATATGCTCAAATCCTAATGTGACATTAATCACATTAAGCTCGAGTATTCAAATATCCTATTGGGTCTTAATTCAGTATTCTAAACTATTTAGTACACGCTAATCCTAATTGAGATATCGGATTTATTCTCGATGTAAGAAAATCTTACATTTTTATACATTTACTTAAAATTAAATGTTATTTCAAATTTGTTATTTTTCTGATTTCTATTGTAATATTATCTAAATAACCCTAATTTTTTTTATTTATTAATTTTCAATTTCACATATTACTAATTTCTTACATTAACTACCTAATTTCCTAAATTACCCATACTTAATACTCCAAAGGCTAGGATTAGGTTTCCACATCAAAGATTAGCATCCCTAAACATCTAATTACCATCTAAATCAGTAATTAGTATCTTAATCACCTAATTAACCCAAAATTACCCAATTTTTCCATCATTTTAGGGCTAAAAATTAACTTAAAAATTTCGAAAATTAATTTTAAAAAAATGGCTTCATAGCACTATTCTATATCACATGAGCATTCTACAGAAAAAATTTGAGCTCCAAACTATACTCCTAAGCCTATTTATTTCTAGTTCTAATCATGCTCGATTTTGTTTGATTTTCAGACGTGATTAAACTAAATCACTATTTTTCCCTAAATCTACATACAATAAAATCTCAGAATAACAAGTTTCATAATTTTCTGGGCAAAATAACTATTTTTACGAAATTATACAAAATCAGGGTAATTAAAGGACTCACTCAGTTCGATGCTCTCTGGCCGTCCAAACCTGGTCCAAGGTTGTCGGCCAGCCCAGACGGTGGGTCTAGAGTAGGGTAGTGGTGGTGGCTTGGTCCCAGGTGGTGGTGAGGTGTGGGTTTGGCTCACTTGCTCTATCTGCACAGTTTTTTTTTTTCTAGATTTTCTCTTAAATTTTTTAGTCTCACGATTTTTCTTTGATTCCTCACTACCCAAATGAGTTCTGGAAAATTTTCCCCTATTTATAGATGATTTTGGTAATTATTATGCATTAATTAGACATGACTTTGCCAAATTTCCTTGATTTTTGGCTTTTGTGTTGCCTAATTCTAATTGGTTGATTTTTATTTTACAGATCCTAACCTGTCACGACTAGATTTGGATCATTCTATCCTCTTCTGATTTTTTCATAATTAATTTATAATTTTCTTTAATTATTTACTTAGTTTTTGACCAATTTAGGTAATTTTGCTTATTTTTATCTACACGTAAATACATATGGGGTACATGTGAATATTTCTAATTATTATTTTGGTCATTCTAAAATTTTTAGTATATATATAATCTATCTCTAGTAATTTATTAGTTATTAGATTACACTTTTCACCTTTTCGGTAATTAGTACTTATTATGCTTAAAATTTAAAAATTTTATAGTCTCTTATTTTATTACTTATTTTCTTAAATTCAGGTTTACAGGGTCATTTTTACTAATATTTCTCTCAATAGTTTATAATTTAGGTTTAATCGGATCCTTTAACTGATCGCCCTAAACCTTGTGTTCTAAGTTCAATCCTACAGTCACTTGGCTTAGTTTTAGGGCTTACATATACTTGCCCACTAGGGTTATTTATATGTATGAAAAGATAAAAGGTATCTTACAATTAAGCTACATGAATCATACTAAAAAGGGGTAAAAAGGACAAAGAATATTCAGTACGAAGAAGAAAGAATCATTTTGGAATGTTGTATTAGAAGACACGTGTCACTTGATGGTTAGACATCAGGAGCATGTTACAATACAGGCGGAAACAAAAGTACCGGTGGTCAAAGGCCGACCTGATTTGGATTAGGTTGGGGGCCAATTAGCCTGGCAAAAAAAAGGTCAGCTGTCTTCTGGATTAGGACTTTATTGTTGGGTAGGAGCATATTGGACACACGTGAGGATCAGAGAGATAAGTCGACAGGAGGTTAGATCGGGATAAGAGTCCCCATCTCGACTATGGCTAAGAGCTAGTATTCTCTGTGAGAGCTCTTGAAGTCCTCTAGCTTGGCTTCTTGTGATTAATCTAGGGGGTTAATTCCTATTACTTATGCATGTGCTTATGTATCTAATTTTTTGCTGAAATCCGTGTTATGTTTGATGACTGTTGTGATTGAAGTGGTGTGAAATTGTCTAGTCAGCCTAAATCAAACTTAATTCTAATCAACATAAATACCTTAAAAAGACATGCATTATATCCCCGTAGGAGATCATTAGGATTCTCTAACCAAACATTGACACCTTCGAAAAAAATAACGCCGAATAGCAAATTGGTCTTTTTCTTATCCTCAGCCGAACTGAGTGACAGGAGAGAAGGTCGCGGTAAGGATGAGGGCATTGGTTCGAAGGATAGTCTTAGGAAGAGTAGTGTCTCCATTGCACAAATTTAGGTTTGGTTATGAGCTACTGTATAACATGAAAACTTCTCAACTTGGATTGGAGCAAGTGAAATTACTTTGATTTCACAACAAACCGGACTACGTTGTGTGATGGCATTTGTTTATTGCATTTCATGAAAATAATTGCTGTAGTCACTCATACCCGCATGAATTCTTTTGCAGGTCTTGGCTTCTGATTATTCTGACTATTATGCTACGTTACGACTATCTGGAGGTTAGTTCTCTTTTGAAGCTCTAGGGAGTGAAGATCAACCGGTCAATGATTAAGTTTCGTTTAAGGTCTTACTAGTATCTTTAGGATGAAGAACTGATATATGATATGTAAATCAACCGATTGTTATATTATGACGTAGAATCTCTTGGGAATTCTACGGTAATATATATGTAATTATATATATTGACTTAAGGTTTTAATCATTACTGTAAATTTCAGCTAAATTATTAATTGAACTGTTTACTTCAAAGCGAGGAGTCCTTAACGCCTTGTGTAGATCTTATCTATGATAGGCACTGTAAGGTCATTTATTATCATCGGTTGGTTTACACGATAGGGCTGTTGCGACTTTGTAACCTCAGAATGTAACACTGAATTACAGAGGCAAGTGGATGAGTTGATGAAGAAGGGGTATGTACGCGAGTCCTTGAGCCCCTGCGCTGTACCGGCCTTATTAATGTTGAAGAAAGATAGGTCTTGGAAGATGCCTGTAGATAGTCGAACGATCAATCAAATCACCATCAAGTACAGGTATCCCATACCTAGGCTTAATGACATACTTGACAAATTGAGTAGAGCAAGAGTGTTCTCTAAGATCGACCTTAAAGCTGGGTATCATTAGATTCGAATGCATGAAGGTGATGAGTGGAAGACCGCATTCAAGACACGGCATGGTTTATATGAATGGCTTGTAATGCCATTTGGACTATCTAATGTGCCGAGCATATTCATGCGACCTATGAATCATGTGCTCCGAGAATTACTAGGAAGGTTTGTCATGGTTTATTTTGACAACATTCTAGTGTACAATCCTAACCTAGAGACTCATCAAGAGAATTTCCGACAAATGCTTATGAAACTCCAAGCTAAACAACTCTACGCTAATCTGAAGAAGTGCGACTTTTTCCATTCTGAGGTAGTCTTCTTAGGATTTGTTATGAGCAATGGTGGTATCCGAGTTGATGAAGAAATATAAGAGCGATCATAGAATAGCTTGAGCCAACCTATTCTGCCAATGTGAGAAGTTTCCATGGCTTGGCGTCGCTCTATCACCGATTCATCAAGAACTTTAGAGTGATTGTGGCCCCACTCACGGAACTCTCAAAGAAGAATGCTAAATTCAAATAGGGTAAGAAAGAGAGGAGGAGTTTTAAGGATGTGAAGGAGAAGCTAACTACAGCCCCTGTCTTAGCTTTACCAAGCTTCGACAAGGTATTTAAAGTAGAGTGTGATGCACCTAGACTAGGCATAGGTATCGTGTTGATTCAAGAAGGTCGACCTATTGCTTACCTCAACAAGAAACTTCAAGGAGCCACATTCAACCATTTTGTCTATGACAAGGAGTTTTACTCCTTAATTCAAGCTTTAACAGTATGGCAAGACTATTTGCTGCCCAAAGATTTTGTGATCTATACTGATCATAAATCCTTGAGATATCTAAAGAGGCAACCAAAGTTGTCCTAGAGACAAGTCAAGTGGGTTAAGTTCATGGAAGGTTTTTCTTATGTCATAAAATACAAGAACAGAAAGAACAATACAGTAGATGTTGTCCTATCGAGACGACATACCCTCCTGACCGAACTGTAGACGAGGCTACCTAGTTTTTCAACCATCAAGAATTTGTATGTCGAAGACCGATACTTTGGCCCTATCTACATCTGTTGTGAGGAAGGATGGATGCTAGACGACTATCATAAAGAAGATGGATACTTATTCAAGAAGAGGAGGCTATATATCTCAACTTATTTCACGGGAGAATTGCTAGTGCACGAGGCACATGGAGGGGGATTGACGAGATACTTTGGCCAACATTGAACTTATGAGGTATTATCATCCAAATTCTTTTGGTTAAGGATGAAGAAAGATGTCCAATCCATGCTGGAGCAAGGACACTAACAACCCTTGCTGATCCCAACCAAACCATAGTTCAAGCTAACTTCATGTTAGGATTACCGAAGATGTCCCTAGGGAAGGACTCCATCATGGTGGTTGTAGATCGATTTAGCAAGATGGCACATTTCATACCCTATTCCAAAACTAACGATGCTTTGGTTATCTCTTTTCTTTTCTTGCAGGAAGTAATCAAGTGGCATGAAATTCCCAAGACCATTGTTTCAAATCTAGACCCCAGGTTCATGAGCTACTTTTGGAGGACGTTATAGAGGCAAATGGGAACCAAGTTACTATATAGCACGTCCTGCCACCCACAGACCAATGGACAAATCGAAATTGTCAACAGAATTGTGGGAACTTTGCTGTGGGTTACTATCAAACAAAACATGGCTGATTGAGATTTATGCCTACTAATCATTGAGTTTACCTACAACAGGATTGCCCATAGTGCAACAAGCATATCTCTATTCGAGGTCGCCTATGTGATGCACAATCTACGTAGCGATCTCAGACGCTAATGGGAACAAGGAATGGGAAGTGAGAATGGGGTTTTAACTGTGAATGTATATGGATATCACACATTAAGGCATAAACACAATCAGGGGGTTAAGCTCGAAATAGGGCTCGACACAACTCACGAACACTAAATGTCACTCAGGTTTCAAATGAGAGGTTAAAGAAGACTCATTAACTCGCTCAAATGAAAGGTTAACTACAATCTTAAAGGCAAGATTGATAAGAATACAAGAAAGATTAAAGAGTACTCGGCACTCAATAATCCGAAATGCCAGCTCAAAGGGGTTCAAGAATGTCCTTTACTCAAGAAGGAACATTCAAGTGTTAATTCTCTATCTAAATATTCTTCACCGTCATTAATAATTACAATATTTGCTACTTATAGCAAGTCCTAAAACCCTAGTAGCAAAACTGTAAATAATATACAAGGCCTTAAACCTTAAAGAATAGCTTACAATTGAAATAAGAAAACATTTACAAAGTATAGAAAACTGTGCATTTAACGGAGTGGTCAACATGTAGTCATCTAAGCTATCTATGGGCCCAAGTAGGGGTCGGTTGGCAGTTGGGTGTCCGAGCAGGGGTAAGATGTTTAGAAGTCTTGTTATGCTTGCTCGAGCTCCTAATAAGGTTGGCCCATAGTTACTGCACTCGTAGATTGCTTGGCACTAGCTTTCTTGAGCTATGCCGAGCTGTTCTTTAGCTTAAGGGCATTGGTCATTTGGTTTTTTGTCGTCTCAGCAAACGACAAGCTTGATGCCGGATGGCTCCTTTTCCTCCCTTTGGCCTTCGGTCATCAGTCCAGCTTCGACAAGAGTAAGTCATCCTCGAGTTATGACAGGTCGGCTTTGGCTTCTAGTTGGTCCATCTTGGCTTTTGACAATTCAACCTCAGTAAGAGGGTCGTTGCAGGCCAATTCCTATCACTATGGGTTCAACTTCAAGTTGCCATTGGACCAAGCACCCCAACCAATGCTCGATGATCATTAGCTAGCCATCAAGAGAGTTAAGGCCATCAAAGCCATGCACCAGAAGGTTGTAGAGCAACTAGGTTGAGCAAATATTAAGCTTGAAAAGCGAAGCCGAGGATAGAAGAAGAAGGAATTTCAACTAGGCAATTTGGTTTGGATACACCTCAGCAAGGAGTGATTCCCAAACTCGAGAAAGAGTAAGTTGTCTCCTAAGGCCGATAGACCTTTCAAAGTGCTTGAAAAGATCGACACTAATGCTTATAGAATTGAGTTGCTCAAAGGATATGAAGTCTTAGACTCCTTTAACATTGCCGACCTCTAACCTTACACTCTCGAGGACAAGCAACTTGGAGTTGAGCTAAATTTAATCCTAAATCTCAAACAACCTGGAAAGGATGATAAGGATCAAGGACCGATTACTTGCTCCCGAGCCTGAGGGCTCTCTCAAGTGGTTCGCTGAGTTGTCTGGCGTGAGTTAAGCACTAAGAAGCAGTACTTACCCTAATCCAACCTGCCAAGCTTCTTCGTTCTCCATGATATCCAAGGTGTTGTTGAGGTGACCAACCAACGTGCCCAACCAAACCCTTCGTTAAGTACTAGTCCAAGCGCCAAATCTGAATATAGTAATCTCCTTGGTGCTAAGACTGAGTTGATAACTATCAGGGACTGACCATCCAAGGCTGACCCTATTATGAGCCATCCTTGAGCCAACCCCAATCTGGCCCTTGCAGTTAGGGTGCCAAACTTCTAACGCCGAACATACTTGAACAGAGGCCCACCCCTGCTCAGTTCATAATACTATCAGAATCGCAGAGTAAAACGCATACACATTGTCATTTCTGACAACCGTATTGTCCTTTCTAATAAGACCTTCGCTGTGCATGATTTCATATTTTCCCTGTAAATTATTTTCCTTCCTTTTAGAAAATAAGGATCCATTTTTATAATTTTCTATAACGTAAAATTTACCTTAACAAGGTACTATAAATAATCGCATAATATAATAGCTGCAACAGAATATACAGAAGAATACACTGAACTTTTTACCCTCTCTTGAGCTAAGTGTTATCTTGCTTATTTTTTAACTACTCTTATTTAGCCCATTCGAGTATGAATTAGTGGTGAGTGACCTCTAGTCATACTTATGCATCATATCAAGTGTGACCTGAGCTCATGTGAGGCGTTAGTGTATCATATCCATCATCGGTGTACAAGAACCCTTACTCACCCTCAACTATCATTTACTTTTTAGGCCATCTTATAGCGTTGACTCACCCTTTTGGTTACGCATGATATTGGGTTGGTGTATTCATCCACGAGTTCGTATCATATGCATTAACTTTCTGTAATCTAGTACAAAACCTTTTTCTATAGAAAGCAATGGGGTAGGATTTTTGATGTAAAACAGCTCTTGAGCCCAATCCTAATGGATTTGTCTCTATAATAAAGGTTTTTGTAAAATGTAGCAAACAAAAAATTGGAGCTATAATTAGTGCTTGTTCCAATTGCTCGAACACTTTAGCGACTCCATCATTCTACACAAAAGCATCCTTTTTTAGCAAATTAGTTAATAGACAAGCGATAGAAGCATAATTTCTGATGAATTTTTTGTAATATCCTATTAATCCCAGAAAACCCATCAGCTACTTAACATTAATAAGTTTTGGCCATTGCTTGATTGCCTCTATCTTTTATAGATCTGGGCAAACCCTCTCAGCCAACATAATGTGCCTAAAGTAATCTATACTTATTCGACCAGCATGGTCGAAGATTCCTCTAATTATGTATGACGGCTAGCTCGGCATATGTCCAAGCCCTGTCTACCCAACTCAAGAAATCGATAAGCATTTCAAATGGTCTTTAAGCGTCAATCTCCTACCGATGCCATCTCCGCATATGAATGACCAGAGGGCCTGTTCGGTCCTAAGTTGGGTTGGACCTTAAGCACTGAAGAAGCCCCTACCCATGATCCTTAAGCTTAACCTTTTGGCACAAAGTAAAGAGCTCGCCTTTAGCTCGAGAAACTCTTCGGCAAGTTTGCTATCTAACACAATCGGGCTCGTTCCCTTCTTCTCCCTTTTCTCTCTCCTCATTAAATGTTGAATAATCGCCTGATTCATAGCCTATAAACTAGCCATCAAGATATGGCAATTGTCCCTATTGATGGGATAGGCCCATCTCCCGAGCTTCTACCAACCGATAGAAGAGTAAAAGTTCTTTCTCATATTAATAGCACCACCGCCTCAGACTTCGTCCTATCCAGTCCTCTCCTACCACATGTCCAGGCAAGTTAACCCCCTTAACCTATAAATAGAAGGCAAGGCACTAGGTAAAGGAATTTTAGAACTTTTTGGAAACTCTCTCAATTCATTAGCTCTTACATTCTCTAAAACTTAAATACTCTCCTTATTAACTTGAGCGTTAGAAGGCCCCCGTTAGCAACACCATAGGGGGCATTTTGCAAGTACACCACTGTGCATAACCAACAGACCACCAAGAGTTTACCTAAGAGTCATAACAGTGATATTAACCATCACGAAAACCCAAGCTGCAATTGGAGGGATTTTCATTCAACGGAATAAATTGCTTTCTCATTGAATCTTTATTAATGAAAATTTATGTAAACATAACATTTAACATATCTTATTCTCACCTCTCAATCATATGTTTTACTTTTGTTCTGGTTATGTAGTCTCATTGTAAGTAATATCTGGTAGTAATATATGCTTCGTTAAGGACGGATCTAGGATGATATAATTAGAGGGAGACTTATATTAGTTAAGTTAATATTAAAATCATCAATAGAAAAATATTTGATCGTTGTTGTGATTATATTGCATCTTATTTATATTATTAAAACCTAGAGAGCTTTATGTAATCACTTACTTTCGTAAATTACCTATTAAGCCCTAATTCAATCTAATTCAATATTATTTAACAAAAATATCTACACTAAAATAACTTTTTTTAATTATAGATATTTTACATCACGGATAAATTTATAAACTTCCTCTTTTTTTTCTAACCAATTTTCCTCTATACCTTACTACATTTCAACTCTAATAGTTTCTCCCTCTTCTCCACCTTTTTTTTTTTAATCTCTTCTCTCACTTCCACATATAATACAATTACAATTGTTTTTCTCTCTCTTCAAATGGCATTCAACTTTTTGTTCAAAAAAAAAAAAAAAAGAATAGCATTCATCTTTCCAATTTCCTTTATATTCTCTCTCCTACACCTCACACTTTCCTATACATTCTCTTTTTCTACTTTAGCCAAATTTTCTATATGTGTTTACACATCTTATTTTTAATATCATTTTTCTCTTTTAGTCCTACAAAACGAAAGATCCTTTTCCTCTCTTCATCCGGTATAGATAGTATAAATTTATTAAGTACATATTACTATTCCATTTGAATTATGTTTTATCAAATATAACATGTAAGTGTAAAGTTTTCTGCTATCGATATTTTTTAACTATTCTGTTAAAATTTTTTTATATAGTTTTATTTTCTACTCTTCCACGTAATTAATTGTATAAATATTATGAATTAAATTTTTATGCATTTGATGTTTATATCAAATAAATAATGCTATCTAACGTAGTATAATGATTACTATAGATTACTCCATATTATATAGAAGAAATATCGTTTATCTCCTTAATTCTTATATCTAAAAATTATTAGAAATGTTAAATAATAACAAACTAACAAACTGGATATAAAGCTCATTATCCTGTAAAAAGGTAACCACTAATTAACCCCTTAAGCTTTACACAGATTTCAATTTAAAATGATGCTTATGTGATTTTATTGGATAAAAGTAAATCTACATAAGAAGATACATATGATAATATTATTTAAGGATAAAGAATGATTATAGTGGTGATTAAGGTGATTACATAATGATTTTTCTTTAAGATATCTTCATAAGATTGAAGATATAAGGTATGATATGTGAAGATTTGATAGTATAACTATTATTCTTATTTGTTTTAGTTATTTTTTATACAAATATATATCCATATTATTAAAGTAGATTAATCCTTAGATAACTACTTATTTAAACATTACCATTTAAACCTTCAATTAAAATTTTATTGTAAAAAAATCATTATTAAAAATAACTTATTAAAACTATAATTATTTTATATTAAAAGTAAAATTAGTATACCAGCCTACTTTCTCTTATTAATCCCTGCCAATCTTAAAACTCACTTTCTCTACTTTCTTTACTATCCCCCTACACAACATGATGCTTATCTTATTATCTCTCTCTTTGACGGTTTCTCTCTTAACTTGCTTTATGTGTACACATTGCATTGCCAAAATTTAAATCATGATTAAATATAATCATGATGATAATTGATATCTACTTGCATGGACGAATTTCTATATATAATCCTGATTTGCTGTTAAGTAAAAAACTAAAAGATTTAAAATGAATGTAGATAGGGAAAAAAGAATAAATTTATATTTATATTATTTAACAAAAATTATAATTTTTCATCCAATAGATAATAGTAAATTATAAAGATATAAATTTAATTTTATTTAATTTGCACAATCATCACGGGTGTGTCAGTTATATGTACTAACGGACACAACACCCACATTTTGTATGCCAAAATTAAATTTAACTTTATAATCAAATTTCAAAAATAAAATAAATACCGAATTAAACTATATTAAAAATAAATGACTATGGCAAAAAAATATAGGAATAGCTTTAAAAATGCATAAAGAAAAACAAGCGTACAATTACTGAAATATATTTATCAATATAAAAAAAAAGAAGTATAAAAATGTATGGTTTTGAAAAGGAATGGGAAGGGAAAATTTTGAACAAAATCAAGTTAGTAATTAATAAGTAACAATCACAAAATATAATAATAATAATTAATATATAACTAAATAAATGGTTTGATTTATTCCATATAAAAGAGAGAAGATAATAATGGCATTGTGAAAGTAGCTTTCTTAAACATGATAAGGATAGAGAGATAAGATAATAATGGCATGTGAAAATAGCTTTCGCGAACATGATAAAGATAGAGAGATTTATAAGATTGGGATTCATGTGGGGGAAGAGAGATAAAGTTAAGGAAGAGAGTGAGAGGATATTGTTAAGAAAGATAAATTAAATAAATTTACAAATTTATCTAAGATGTAAATTATATATAAATTTAAAATGTTATTTTAGTGTTGGTTTTTCTGTTAAATAATATTAGATAGAGGGTAAATAGGTAATTTTAAGATTGATGGTTACTTAAGCTCTAATCAGTTTTAATAATATATATAGATATAGATATAAAATAAGTTTCCATCCTACCAAATCTTTTTAAGATATGTTTTTTCTCTCTAACTTTTAAAATTAAATATGTTGATAATAATATTATTAGATAGGATTTTTCTATAATCTCCTTGATAGAATAATATGATATCTTATCCATCTTTTCTTTGATTCCTTTTCTATTTACTTGCTCACCTCAATTCACTATTCAATATAATAATCCATATATATATACGCATACATACATACATATCTATACCAATACTATTTATTAACATATAAGCATCTCTCTCTCTCTCTCTCTCTTTTGAAGGAGAAAACTATGACTTGAATCTCGTTTATAAAAGAAACAAAATTTAGGTATTCTATTAATTTTTTTAATGATCTTATATATTTAGTAAAATTGATTGTGTGTTTATATTAAGGATTGTGTTGATATTTTTTGAAAGTTATGGTTTTTCATATATTCATCAAGTTGATTTTTTTTAGAAAGGTCATAAATTTTTTCATAACAAAAAAAGAATCAAGTTTTTGTATTGTGAGTGGGTTGAAATTTTCGATTGGTGTGAATTAGAAAATAGGTTTGGTGAATATAGAGCGGATAGGAAATGAGCAGATATATAAGGTTTCACTCAAATCATATGTCAAGATTTTGGGACTAGAATTTATCTTTTAATATCCATAATTATAGGCATAAGGCACTATTTAAAGTCTATAATTTTTTTCCTTTTTCAATTTTATAACCCTACCTTTTTTGTGGTGTTTGCTATCTAAGGATGTATTAAGTTTTGGGTTTGTAAAGGAAGCTCGGAGGCCTCTTTTGGTTGGACAATCTAGGGTTTTGATTGAGCAACTCGATAGATTAGGGTTCCTTAATGTGTTTTATTATGATGTAAATATGTTTATGTTAATGTAATGGAAGTCAATTACTTTATTAAAGTAAAAAAAAACTACATTCATCAATTTACAATGCGATAATATCACAAAAATTATAATATATCATAATGTTTGAGAGAATTGAGAATAGGAAATGTGGAAAGTGGGAATGTATATATATTCTTTTCATTCGAAGTTAGCAACTATATGTTTAGGTAAAATATGATATTGTATTATATTTAATATTGTTAGTTAATATTTTTTATAGAGTAAATATAGAGTTGCTTTGAACCTATATGATGATGGTATGTAAAGGTATCATTTTCCTATCATGTGAGAGTGCTCTTTAGAAAATTGTACTCAAAGTCTATCTTATAATGGTATAGGTTCAAACATAATTATCTACTCATCCCTATTAAAGAAGAGCACAAATAGTAGTTTTTTCCTTCTTTTTTTTTTTTTTTTAATGTTAGTCTAATGTTATATATTTTGTGGTTTTTGTTTCATGTATCTACTCTTTATGGATTCATACATATGCTTGATTAAATTGGAATCTAAAACACAAAAAGGATGAATAAAGACTAGTCTATTAAGGCTTATGTACTATTAACTCAAGAATTCACATGAGTTTGTAAATTAAATTCCCCCACGATTAATTTATGACATACAATTTTCCTTCCTCATTAGAATGAAAAACTTGAATATATAGAAATCGAAGAAATTGTATTTCCTTAGATGTTGTCATATGTTCAATAATGTTGCCATTATGAAAGTTAGATTGCTTTCTATGTATTAGTGAATTATGATGGTTTTAGTTAGAAATTGGTAAATATGTCATTTTGCTTTATTATAAATTTTGTAATTTCTTTTCTACTTTAGTTTTTATTGGCAACTTGATAAAGATGGTTTGCTTAATTATCTTTTTTAATTTGTTTGAATAAGTAAACATAATGGAATTGTTATTGCAAATTTAAAAATACAACTAAATAACATAATAACTTCTTCGTAAAAAACAAGGAGAGAAATGTAGAAGAGGTGCCTCGCAACAAATGTATTATGAAGGAAATGCTATTGGGATCAAATGAGGTAATGATCATGACTGTTATTCTAACATGCATGTCTGCATGATTTGCTTCAAACAAATTATGTTAGCATAACAGTCGTGATCATTACCGCATTTTCTCCTCCAATTTTTTACATAATCCAATGTGAATTACATTGGCTTTTTATGGCTATAACATAGCTTTCTCTCTTTCTTTCAACCATGAAATCTTACGCTTTTGAAGCTATGCTCTTCTTGTTTATGGGATTATTTGATATTATTCTGACGGTATATGCTTGTACTGTGAAGTGATTTCTCAAAGGAATATTACTATAACTTATCAGTCTGCGAATTTGGCAATGTTGTATATTATGGGAATTTTGGTATACCTTATGTCGAGTTCCAAATTGGTGGAAACCTAGTAAGTTTGATTTTTCTAGTTTATATTATTAAAGCCTCAAGAGGTTTTTATATAACTGTCACATTTACAATAACTATTTAATCTCCAAATCTAATATTAATTAACATAAAAACAAAGACTAAATTGACATTTTAAAACTACAAACTACTCATAACATGGGTAAATTTGTCATTTTTCTCTTTTCTTACATTAATGGATATCCACTTTTCATGTAGACTTTAGCTACATCTTCTACAGCGGCTCCCTCATCCCTTTAAGTATGACTTGATAAGTGGATTTACAGTCTACTAATTGTTCAACTTCTAATCTCAAGTTTATCCAAATCCATACTTATGATTTTGAATTCATCTAAATCCATTTTTAGGGTCATGTTTAAAACACATTAATGTTTTGAACTATTAAAAAAAGTCATTCATCACTTTCCCTTTATAAGTTCCATTAATTGGTTTTTATTTATAGGTACTTATTTATAAGTTCCATTTATCTTAGCATAGGTTGCCAATATTTTCCTTTTATTATCCAATCTTTTTTGGTGATTTGTTGATACTTATTTACCAATGTTTTTGGTTTTAATATATAGGAGGATTTCATGTTAGTAGAAATTTCTTCACCATAAGTACAGGTTATTGGTCTTTTCTTTTATTTTCTTTTTTCTTTTTCATTTTAAAGGCATTCTATTAATGATAATTTATCATTACCTTTTTATCTCCATGTTAATATTAAATTACTTTCACTAGGTTTTACCTTATAAGAGCGGAAATTCTCCTACTATGACACATATGAAATTCACTAATAAGTATTGATAATTGATATATTTGCCCAAAAGGGAAGAAAAATCTACGATATTAGACAAAGCAACATTAATAATATTTTCTAATGTATATTTCTAATTCTTAATCTTACGTTTAATTGATTATGTGAATATTTTCATATTTCATGTTCTTCACATTGTTAAGTATTGCACATACATCACAGGTACAACATCTGCTGGTATAAGTTAAAAGATCTTATTAATAATTTAACTTACAATAATTCCAAAAGCTTAATAGAATGGAAAAAATCTTTTTGAAAATGATTAAGGGTAATTGGTACGCTTCATAAGAAGTTAGAAAGATAAATTTTTGGCCTTTTTATTATTCATATATAAATTACATTAATATAAGAAAACTTATGTAAGTTTTGTTTTTAGGAAAAATAGATTAAAAAAATATTTGAGTAGGAAATTACCAGTACAATAAAAAAAGTAAATTGACATAGATATAAGTATTATACATTTTTTTTCATGATAACTTTGTTTGATTGTTTAATTAGCAATGCTAAAAAAAATATTATTTTGAATATAAGTTATTAACCAACCAATTATTCAATAATTTACATTAATTTTCGTAACATTAATTATTAAAAAAAAGGTTAAATTAGATCATACAATCGGTATTATTTATCAATAATTTATGTGATAAAACCAGAATATTTATAATATATATAATGTAATTATTATCTATGATGTATTACTAATAAAAATTTTCAAAAGAAGTTTAATAAATATAAAAGGACAAATGTCTTTTAAGCAATAAATGCATATAAAAAAAAGTAAAATGAAACAATAAATGCATATTAAAAAAGTAAAATAATAAATATAAGAACTGAACCCAAGACCTCATATTTGCAAAACTAAATATTTAACTGCTAAGCTATATCCAATCTCATGTTATATTTTGCTCTTTAAAATATATATTAAATATATGTATTTAAAAAAAATTAATTTTCCTCAAGCTTAACGGCTGAGGGCCTAAATCCATCAATGTGATTCCTTTCACTTTATTTCCTTCTTTCTTTTATTTTTGTTCTCCACTTTTCATTTCTATATATCTTTATAACTCATAAGTACACTTATTACATGTCTTTATGGTTATTGTTTATGAGATGTTTGATTTTTTTTGTTAAATTAAATTCAACTGGTTTTTTGTTCATTGGCTAAAAAAAAAAAAGAATAGTTCTTTATTCAATTTACATATTTTTTTAATGTTCAATTCTCTTATTTTTGGTGCTTTTTTTTTTTAAATTCAAATCTTCTACTCTTCTTATGCTGATCCTAAAATCCTAAATTATGTTTATGTGGTTCACTTTATTTGATGAAAATATAGTAATATTTAATTATAGTATGGTAATAGAATATTAAATCCAAAATCGAGCATATCATATAGATATACAATGTCATATGACAAATAAAAATGTTTATGATACAATTTTCTTATTTTTCTTGGCTAAATATATTTATAGGGTTTTTTTTCCTCGTCATTTTGAGTGTTTCCATCTTATTATGTACATTATAGGCATATATGTCATTGCTTTCACTAAACAAGAGGGTAAAAAGTAAGTTAAATAGTTACATGGTAGGGGTAAGCAGGCCATCTTGCTATATAAGGTACTTATTTGGACTCTACTCCACCTGGACTCTATTAGCGCCAATGTGTAAATAAAATTTTAAGTTCCTTTCCCATAAATTGCTCTTAATAAAACAAAAATTATCGTCATTATTCAATGGTAAAATATTGATGAAAAATTTACTTATTTGATATTAAGATTATTTCACTTAGTTTCACATGAATTGCATGTATGCAAATATTTTATTTGGTTCTATCCCATGTTTGCTTAAAATCATATATCTTTTTTCAAATAATTTGATATGCTACTTTTTAGGTTTTTATTTTTTATTTTTTTTTATGACTATGATTTGAAAAGTGTAGTTTGATTGAATAAATGTTTTATATTCTATAGATCAATTGGATAATAGAATGGATATAAGTATATAAGTTTTACTGCAGTCTTGAGGGAATTTCTTTACTTGGCATTAACTAGAATTGTTGAAGTTGGTGATGATTTTTTTTAAATGATTTTAGGATATTATTAATTAATTTGAGCTACCTAAAGAGATTGACATAACATAAATAAGAAAAAAAAATTAAAATTAAAGAAGTTTCAAAATTTAGAAACATATGGAATTTTAAAATTCATTAAGAGCATCTCATTATTTGTATTCACATAATAAAGTTTTTTTATTCATTTATGCATTTAATATTTTCAAATTGCACATGTAACAATTTCTAATAGTAATTATATGTGCTACAAAAAAATATTACGGTTGTGAAGACATGTGCCTTCAACATGGTGGTGAGCTACTTCAAATTTTACATGAGCATCTTTCATTTTTCATAATCAATTAAGATAAGGAGATGTATGATGTTAAAGTGCACACTTAAATTTGGAAGAATTTTGTTAGTTGAATTTCCCATTGAGTTTTAGAGTCATGCATTTGATCTTTTCAATTTTTCTATTTGAAAATTACCACAAGGATGAATATGATCATAATCATCAAAAATTAATAAATGCGAGATGCTTCCAATATTAATATTCATTTAACATTTATCTAAAGAAAAGTGCCACAAAAAATTATGGTTAAATTATGTATTATCTTGCAAAAAGAAATATCTATAAATTCTTAGACCAAATCCTCTTGAATCACAAAACAATATATTATCTATTGAATTATATTTTTGGACACGTTGTGCCATGCAAATTGTAGAAATTTTACTGATTGTACATGTGATATAAGCTTTCGTTTATTATCTTTATGACTTATAAAACAAACAAAATTAATTTAGAAAATCACTATACCTATAATAAAAAACAATTTTTTCTTTTGTTTACGGTAAAATATCATATCAATATATATATATATATATATATATATTATATGAAGTCAAAACAAGGGATTAACCCTTACAAGAGTTAATGTGAGCTTATAGCTTTAGGTCCAACTACATAACCAAAAGAAACAATAGAAGATAAATTAACATGAGTCCTATGCTCCTTGTACAAATCTAAGTTGAATAGATCATTCCTCAAAAAGTTCAAACAAAAGTGGGAAGGGAAACAAAATATTCTTCTAGTGAAATATCTTGATATTGCATCCATTTAGCTATAGAGTCATCTACTTTGTTTAGCTCCCAAGGAATGAATTCAATCATCCATTGATCCATCAAGGATAGGTTCTCCTTATAAGTGAGCAAAACATTATAACAAGCAAAATTATAGTTAGTGAATTGTTGCAATAGCCAAATTGCAATAAAGGAGTGACAACAAAGTTTTACATTCCTTATTCTAACATTGAAACAAAAGGCAATGCCCCAATAAATTGCTCAAAGCTCAGTAGATAAGATATTCGCTTTCCCGAGCTTTTGAGCTAAATCGTATAGCTATTTGCCGATTGAGTCTCTAAGGACTACTACATTAGTCGATGGTCGAGTATTTGTAAAAATTGATCCATTAGTCTTTAACTGCACCCAACCTTACGTTTAATAAATTTATCTAAGATTTATGTGTTCAATAAAATTCCATGTTTTTCTTGATTTAATATAAGCCCAAAATTCATGGCTTGTATGCCTTACTACTTGAAGCAAATTAGTATGCAGATGAGAGTGATTATGCAACAAGTGATTCCTATTAGACCAAATTTTCTAAATTAAGATCCCAAAACAAAAGGAAGGGGGAGGGGAAGAATTAGAAAGTTGACTTTTCTTTATAACACAATTTGCTTTGATCCATTTAAGAAAAGTTTCCCTGCTAGTTACTATTAAGTACGTATGACGTTGCTAGTGTTCTACTATGGATTTAATTTGTGGGCAATCATACGGAGCATGGAAAATTGACTTCTTAGCATCTCTGTATCTTGGACAATTGCCTGATCTTATGATATTTCTTTGCTGAAGAATATCAACAGTAGGGAGATTTCTAAATCCAGGACCAATGCTCTGAAAAGGTAGAAGGTTTGGAATTTACTAACGGAACTTGGTAGGTTTCATTAGTGGTAGGGATGAATTTGCTATTTGCATCAACTACTTTTGATCATTAGTGTATTTAGAGAGATAGATTGGCCTAATAAGTTGAACTAAACTATTTGAGATTGGAAAGGTTATTGCAATTTCATTACATTTAGTCTTTAAGATCCAACAATCATGTACAATGAACTTTTCTACTATTTGAGGTAAAGGTCCTTGAAGCAGTGATCTTATGGGGCTATTTTTACACCATTGGTCATGCCATAAATTTGATTTTTTACCATTTTCTAGTACTACATAATTAAACTTTCGAAGTTAAGCCTCACAATCTAGCAAATCTTTTGCAATGAATGAAAAGGATTTGTTTCTAGCATTAGGCAAGTCTGTTAAAACTCTTTTATGTTTGTGTTTGACTAATTGGACCCATTGTACCCTCTTATGTCTTAATTCAAAGAGACGTTTAAAGGAGGAAGCCCTGTTTCTCGATTCTAAGTATAAGAGTCTAAAACCCCTGACATTTTTGGGAGCGACTACTATTTTCCAATCAACCCAATATGTTTTCTTGTTGTTATTGTCACCTTGCGTGAAGAAATTATTAATAATTTTTGTGACTTTGCATGTAATCTACTTTGGCAATGAACATATTTGCATATACCATCCCATGCAACATAATATTATTTAAAACTTCCTATAAATTCTTATAATGCTAAAAGGAAAACAATAGAAAAAGCACTTTTTCTTCACCAACGTTCAAGTAAAATTGTAAAAAATGAAAAATATTGTAAATTTTTATATTATTAATCTTAACATTTTAGATGATAATTTCCATATATAGATATTTATGATGCAAGACTTAAATCGATGAATTGATGTAGAAGGAGTTTTTTGATTTACTCACAAAATAATGCTGGGTTGTAGAAAGAACCTTTACATTTTTTATATAACTATACCTTATTGTCATATTCTTCGTTATTTTTGCAAGCTGATAATCGACAAAATGAAAGCAAATAAATATAATTATCATTGTTGTCCTAACTATTTTATGGAGGACAATGTTTCAACCATTTGCATGATTTTAGTGATTTTATGGATAACATTTTTTTTTTATTTTTTTGGGTTTATGTTTCTAATTCTTTTAACCTCTATGTTTCCAATAATACCTATGTTTCTAAGTCCTTTAACTTTTATGTAATTATACTTTGTAATAATTTTATATTTAATATTATAAATAGTTGATGATTTCTTTTTGCACGCATATTGTGGGTGTGGATTTAGTAATAGCTTATTAAATAAGTCATATACTTTCATTTCCTTTTTAAATATTTAACCACAAAACGCAAATAATGTTTTTTTGCTTTTCTTTTCATTTTTTTTATTTCAATTTATTTTATCTCCTAAAGTTGCCTAACACAGCGTCAGACACAAGGGCATTAAGCAAAAATAATAAATTGAAGGTCGAAGTTCAGATATACGTTAAAATCATTTAGTAAGACGAGTAAAAAAAAATGTTTTGTAACTCTGATTATCCTATTAATCAAATTTTAGACAGCTGGGAGCAACAAAATTATAGATTTTCTCCTTTACATATTTGCAAAGCAATAATTAATAAAATTATAAATTAGATAATCTCAAAACTAGTTTATGAAAGTAAATCACAGAATGGACGAAAAAAGGATATGCTAGCAAAGCATACAAAAGATATGAGGCGAAACTGATAATGTCGAAGATTTAGGGGGGCACAAATCACAATTTTTTTCGGCAGGAAACTTAAAATAAACGCAGAAAAGCAAACTCTCTCGATCGCTATCAATCTTTGTCGTCTCCCAATATAAAAACCCTAGAAACTTCCTTAACCCTCTCACAAGTTCTCCGTCTCCGAACCCTCTCTTCTCCTCTTCTTCTCTCTCTCCGTCTTTTCCTTCTCTCAATCGCCACCACACGATCCATCCGATCTCTTATCTTTAGAATATCAAATGGCAAGCAAAGAGCCCGAGCACGAGCACAGAGAGGAAGACGAAACCCCCGCTGTAGAAGACGAGGACACTGGTGCTCAGGTCGCTCCGATTGTCAAGCTTGAGGAGGTAGCTGTCACTACTGGTGAAGAGGAAGAAGATGCAATCCTTGATCTGTATGTACAAAGTCTATTTTATAAGCATCTTCGATTTTGCGATTTTGATTTCTTAAAGTTATATGACAATCGAATGCGAACGGAGGATAAATCGGAATATAGTCGTGTTTTGCTTTGCATCAATTATAGTTGGTATTGGGAAGGATGCTTAAAATAATTAATCTATTTCGTAACTATATCGATTTGTGTTTTATTTGGCTCTGTTTCTGGATCTATATGTATAATGCCGGGTTAGAATAGTGCTGGGAGTTGCCTAAGTAATCAGTGAATTAAAAATTTTGAAATGAGAGTGGACTGAATAAGACCTATGAGAATTGCTTGAAAAGCCAAAACTGAGCAAAATGCTTGGAACTATTTGTGGAGGTTGATTTATTTTTGAACTCTTTCTAGAGATTTCCGGTGCCAATATGAAGTATTTACCGCAGTGCGATTTATGTCAAAATATACTTTCTGTCTGGAGATCCATTTATCTTAGCAGATGTATTTTTTTCCTTATAATCATCTCAATGGTGTGGTGTTGTAGGAAAGCAAAGCTTTACCGATTTGATAAAGAAGGGAATCAATGGAAAGAAAGAGGTGCGGGTACTGTGAAGCTTTTGAAACATAAAGTAAATGGGAAGGTCCGTCTTGTCATGAGGCAATCCAAAACGCTGAAGATTTGTGCCAATCATCTAGGTATGTGTCATTGTTTTTTCATTGTGATAGTCTTTGGAGCTGTTAGTTTGAGATTGTGTTGATATTTCTGACATGGCTGTTTTTGTTTATTCTTTTTTTTTGCAGTTCTACCAACTATGTCTGTTCAGGAGCATGCTGGGAATGATAAGTCCTGCGTCTGGCATGCCACTGATTTTGCTGATGGGGAACTAAAAGATGAGCTTTTCTGTATCAGGTTCCCATCTGTTGAAAGTGAGTATCCATTGATTGAGCTCTCTCAAATAGCTAGTACTTCCTTCTTGTTCATTGAATGGAATCTTGTTGCTTCAAGTTATTGTCCTGTTTTCCATTATGCGTCCTACCAAGGTTGTTAAACTTGCAAGTTGACCTACAATTGGAATCTACAGTATTGGTAGATACTTATAAAATTGGTAAAATTATAAGTTTTTAAAATCGTAGACCTAAAGTCATAATTTTAGTAACAGTGTAAACCTAAATTAAATGATTTTGCATCTATTTTAAGTCAAAAGAGTATCATAAAATCTTAAGCTCAATATACCCCCCCCAAAAAAAAAGGAAAATCTTAAAACTTGTAGAATTGTACGAGTTAATTCGTGATTTTAACAACCATGCGTCCTAGCCTTTTAATTGCACTATAGCTATTTGTTAGGGCAATGTTACTTTCTATCATGTCTCTTAATAATGTAGTATTGCCATTATAGACAACAGATGCTTATGCAATTCCAGCCTGGGTGGTATCTTGTATAATAGCTTGATGAGATTAAGGGAAATGCCAGTTCTTTTGTGCAGCTTTCTTGAAACTGTTATGGAACTTTGAATTTAGTAGCTTTTGCATATGCTTATCTTTTGAATCCTTAATATTGGAGATCAATAAGAGATAGCTGCTTCCTATGCTTTAAGCTCTAGCATTTGGAGGTGATCATGTGATGCATCATTATTTGAGTCAGTCCTAGATTTGGGATGGTTTACATTTTTTGTGCCAAATTTTCACATGAGGCCTTGGAAACCTCTTTACGTTGAATAGGAGCATGTATTGTTTAGCTGGCGTATAAGATGGAAATGCCTTTCAATAGGTGTGATTAACGGATCTAGGAACAGCTGTTGCATGGGATATTAATTGCAGTTAATGGACTTATCTGTATTGTTATGGCCTCTAGATGAGAGTTTTTAAGGGTAAGATAGTTGCAAAAAGAGATGCTTTTATGATAATTCATGAGACCCTGTTCTATCAGTTTATAATGGCTGAACTTGTTATTTTCTGTATGTGTATTATAATAAACAAAGCTTCTACCTACTTTTGCAGCTCTCTGGATTTATGCCTCATAAGCTTGCTATGCCATAAATTTATGCTGTTCTGATATGTCTCCCTGCATTATCTAGCTTATGGATTCATCTGGTTGATAACAATGTATTTTTTGTTAATTCATTATATCTTGTTTGTGTCAGATTCTTTATGGATGTTATGGACATTTTCAGAGGTTTATGTCCGGGAATCCTAAGAAAGCACTCAAGTGGGTATAGGTGAAATCGCTTGAGATTAAACATCAAGCTTTACAACCTACTCTCTTGCTTGGACGGGCATGATTGATTCCTGTCTTCCCATAAATGCCATATATCCAGTAGTTGAAAAAAGAAGTCAAGCTCTAATTGCTATACTTAATGCATGTCTGCGTTTTGCAAAGTTGTTACCCATAAATGAATTAAATTGCTTAAAGTCTACGTTGCTTTAGCTGCAGTAGTGTATATCTCAAATCATCAGAATTACTCTGTTTTGAAATGATTGTGGAAGTCTTAACTCTTTTTGCTACCCACTTAGAAATAGTAAGTTTGGATTTAGATTTGGTACCATGATCTGATTAGAATATATGTTTGGGGTTTCAGTATTGCATAGTGTGAAAAGAATGGTGTTAGGCTGTTTGTGAAAAGCTGAGTTCTGAAAATTATGCTATCTGTTAAATGAGAAATAAAATCTTATGTCCTTGAATTTTATGCCTTATCTGTGACTGAGAGTTGCACATATACGTGGGTGGCTAATGTGATAATGTTTAGCTTAGAGGCACTTTTACCCAGTTTAGTTTTTTAGGTGGACCTTGCATTGTTAAAAAAAATCTAATCTTAAGAGCATCCTTATACTTTTTCTACACATTTAAAAATTCCAGAGGAGATTGGGGGGAAGAGAATGAAAGGAAAGCCTTTCTTATGAGGTTCCTTCATTCATTCCTCCCTAGATGTTGAGGAGAATATCTTTAGAATTTGAATCAAAATGAATGAATACAAGAAACAAATATTCTATTTTTCAAATGACTTGTAAGTGTTTAGTGTAAGTGGTAAGAATTATTACCATGTCCTTGTTAGATAGATAGATAACTTTTAAGTGGCAAGACCATTAGATTTCTGCAAAACTGCATACATCTAAAGCCTGTACGGACTACAAAAATCACTCAGGGTGACTGGAGAAGTAGAAGCACGAGGGAAGTTCTTATCAGGGTTGTAAATTGAGCCGGACGAGAGATGAACATGATTGAAACCGCCCCCCATCCCTCCCCCCTCTCCTTCCTTGTCCTCTTCCCTCTTCTTCTCTTCCTCCTCCTCTTCTTTTCCAACCCCAACCAAAAAAAGAAAAAAACTCAGAGGATATAATATTTGCTCCCCTTGGAAAAGACACCAAAGAAAGTTGGTTCTAAGGTTAACTGAAGTTTGAAATGTATCTGGCTTTTCTTCATGTTACTTATAGTCTTCTCAGTTTTGTATGTGCTGTCCAATTTGATATGTTCTAGCTAGTTCCCTATCTTTTGCTTGTTATGATAGTTGTGTATTCCTTTAGCAACAATCCTTGGCCATGTATGTAGTGAAAAGATCTTTATTTTATCAGCTGTTCTTCATCTTTATATAACCAAATCTCACTGCATGCTTAGACATGAACTGTTGCAATGGTGCTTGGTTATTTGCATCCCTATCCTTGGTGAATCATCCTTCCAGGGGCAAACCCTCAGGTTTAACGCATGTTTGAATGTTGTGCCTTTGATGGGTGAATGTATGTGGATTGTGGGAATGACGTGTTATTGTTACTTCCAGAGTTTCAGTGCTATCATCCTCAGTATGCATGTGAACTCTATAAATTTGGCATTACATATTATTGCAACTCTTACTGATTGAAGGTGCTTTTGCAATCTATGCTTTGTCATTAATAACTTCTCTCCATCAGATTGCAAGACCTTTATGGAAAAGGTTCAGGAAATTGCGGACTCTCAACGTAGTAACGAGGAAAATAAAGATGCCACTGCAGCTGCTGGGATGCTGGAGAAGCTTAGCGTTGAGGAAAAGAAAAGTGAAGATAAGAAGGCAGGAGACGATAAGCCCGACACATCTGAGGATAAAGGAAAAGATACCAGCTCAGAAAAAGCTGATTCAGAAAAGAAGAGTGAGCCTGCACCCTCAGCCTAGAGAGGACTTGTGGATACATGGTAATATGAGAAGTCAGCTCTTTTACCTCTTTTCCTGCCTCCCAAGTGGTTGGTGAGTCAATTGAATTCTTTGTGGGATTGATGGGTGTGAAATGATCCTTGTTTCTTGTTGGTCAACATTAGTGGAAGGAAGATTTAGGGTTGAATGTCAATGGGATGCTCCTCCAGTTTGGGTACTTGGAAGATTGCTAGTCATTTATGATCATCAAAGTTTCTTATAGGGTCACGTTGTCAGAGCAGGAAGAGTTATTTGTCATACCATTTGATTATTGAGATATACTTGTTGCTTTATGGAGTCTGGATACATGTCCTTTTGATTTATAGAGACTTTATTTGTGTCTTTCGTCGGTTGTCTGGTTGGAAAATGTTGGTATGAAGCTTTGAGCTTTCTCTTCAAGCTAGGCTGGAACTGGAATCACTACAAGTAGCCTTTTTAATTTTAAAGTCACTGGACAACTAAAATAATTAGCTTTGATGGAAAATGTCTATGCCTTTCGATGAGTGTTTAAAGAATACTCTAAAAACTGCTTTGCCTCAATATATCTCATATGTTGATTGGTATTAGGGGGGTGGCCTTCACATCCTTTGTACCCCAGAGAAACTGTCGTAGATGTGGATCCTTTTGTGTTTTTACTTGCACGGTACTCCCTACCGTAGCCTCTCCACCTCCATAATTTTCCTGTGGACTATCTCCTATCAATTCCATCAGAATCGGCACGAACCCGATGGAGTCCCCTGGCAAAGCAGCTTTAAGGTGTCTCCGATCGCTTAATTCAGGCAATCGGGGTCGACAATTTGGTGTTTCGCAGTTAGGAAAGTTGTAAGAGTGGTTTTCTCTTAGTTGTGGTCGAGTGGTTTTCTCTTAGTCGTGCAACATGAAATTAGCAAGCTGGAGCTTGAATTCGTCTTGTCACTAGGCAGCTTGAATCGATTAAATATTATTTGAACTCAATTTATGCTTTTTTCCCCCCTTCACGATCCAACAACATAGAATTTCGTTTACTACAAAATTGTAGTTAACTAATTATATTCGTTTGAAATACTATTTGTTTATTATACGCATAAGACGTACGAGTAATTCTAATAAATTGTTTGGATATCATTTTTCTTTTGTCTAAAAAACGTATTTATGATAAAATTATAGTTTTTTTTTTTTGCCAAGTACAAAATTATAGTTAACTAAGTTCCCTTGAGTTGCTTTTATGTTTTTTAAAAATTATATATAGATGATGCTGTGTGTAATTCTACTAATGATATAAATGTAATAAGTTCAGCCCCTAGTCGCCATATCTGCCTCCTCTGAGAACTTGAGGTATAAGCGTAGATTTGTTGTATAAAATCGAGCTAAGAACGAGAGATATATGATGAACGCTGTAAGAGTTACCGATGCTTGATAAGTTAAAAAGGGAAATGACGAGATATACTCACTCATATAAACTTAATTCATTCTCATTAACTAGTTGAAGAGCCCGTGGATGGACGCATCAAAATTATTATATATTTTTTAAAACAATCAAAATCAATAAATATGAACATCATAATGATAAATTATTTGGGAATAAAACCATCACATTATTATGAACAAATAAACATATGAAGTTTTTTTTTTCCTCTACTTCACCATGTTTGATTATTCGTAGAAATGCATTTGGATATGAATTAGTATGCATGGAGAAACTCGGATTAAACTTGGCTGAAACTTATCTTTTTTGTTTCGATTTGATATGTTTAGTTATTTTTCATACAATTAATGTGTAAAATGAATTTTCATTAGATAATGGATGGGTTCATATAAAAAAATTTTGATAAAAATTGTATGATTTGACTAAATCTTCCTCAAGCTATATATAGATTTATATAAAAAAAACTCGACAAAAATTGCTTAATTAGACTAAATCTTCCTTATCGGACCACTTTCTCTCTTACTCCTCACTCTACAAAAAGAATAGAACTTTCAAAATTATATATTATAATAAGATATGGTATAATAAAAAAAATTATGAATATACATTAATGATACTATGAGAAGATCAAACACGAAAAAATAAAATGTTTCTAAAACCATATATTATATAATATGATTTAAATGTATTAATGATATTATAAAAAGGTGGAATGCAAAATAAAAAAGAGTTTCTAAAATTATATGTTATAATATGACATTTCATTACAATTTTGGCCTATTTATGTGTAGGAGTTATACTGAATGAGGAAATAACTAATAAAAGGGAGATTTAATATCCTCCTAATAAACTCGAAAAACTTGAAATTGTAAATTTATTAATTATAAAAACACCCTAATAACTATGGAAAGACTAATTAAGCTAGAAATTAAAAAAAAAATAGCTAAATGAAAATATTGGATGAATGGTGCCATCAGACTTGCTTAGGCCAGTTGCACCAACCTCCAAAGCAATGACCGGTCTTTCAGTTTTTAAGCCACATTGAGTTGAGTTGCTTCGTTAGGTTAGTTGGAACTTCTCCCAAACTTAGCTTGAACTTCTTAAATTTATTTGCCCAAATAAATAATTTTGCAACTTCAAAATTGAGCGAAAAGATATTATTTGACATAGGCTCATATCTTTAATTATGGCCTTTTGAACTTGATTCTGTGCTTGCATCATAAATGAAATAATAAAAAATTGTAAGTTACTTAAATTTGATTTTATATTCATTCTAATTAGACTCAACTCACAATCGGCCACTTAAGCTTAAACTTGAATAATTCATCAAGTTTGTTGATTGTGATTGAATAATTGAGACAAATGGGCTCACTTGGAGTCTAGATGAAATGGGCTTGGATCTTGCCTCCTACTTCTTGATCCTTGTAAAAAAAACTTCCTGTAGGTGTAATTACAAGAGCCTTTCGATACTTGAGTTAGTAAGGAGGAATAAGAGAAAGAGAGAGCACTAAGGATCCAGAGGGTAGTGTTTGTCTCATGTATGTGCAATGTAGAGTGCAGGTTATGTGATGAGGTCAAATAGGAAGAATGAGAGTTACTAGGATCAAGAGAAAACGAGAGAGAAAGGGGAATCCAAGAAGGATCCCTTATTTCATGGACCTTGGCGCCTTTTGTGAGAGTTACCTAAACATGTGGTGATCTGGGATTTGCTCGTACTGGTCGTTGGCAGGTAACATGCATTGTGATAGATATTGAGTAGCTTTAAGAGTGGTTGGCTGTGATCGACTTAAGAACCAAATCTACAGCACAATGATTTGACATCAACTGAGATTATTGAGGGTATTGATCATACTACGGATGTTAGGTGCTTATTAATGGGTTGTAATGAAGAGTAGGCGCTAAAGACAAAGATTGAATTAAGATGTAGAGGAAGGGGTTGGATGGTGCTTAGTGAAGGGTGAGCCAAGACTAGAGTTGATACTGGATGGTTAACGTACACGAGTTTAGTGGTTGAGCTGATCTACTCGCATAAGACATTGTATGGCTCGCCAAGTAGGTGCAGTACAGAGGGTGAGCTCACTATTTACCCAAGCATACCTCAATAGGCTCACTCGCGTGGTGGGCCTCGATTTGAGCAAGAATTGGGCATCAACATAGTTGATATCAAGTTTTATGATGTTTGGCTTGATTAATTCACAAATCTAATTGATCATAGTGGAAGTCGAGTTTGGATATCAAATATTATTTTAATTTAATTAATAATGGTTATGTTTACCTTTTTTTTTTATGATTATTATGTTGAAACAACTTAATTAGGTTGAGTTGGAACTTATCAAATATCACTTTGAGTCAAATTCAAATTTAAAATTATGAGCTTGAGTAAATTTAAGTTCCTGGCTAATTTTTGAAATTTTAAGCTAAGTACGAGTTTAGTTTAATACCGTATCATTTCAACTTATTTACAACTCTAATTTTCATATACCAATATATATAAACTGACACATACACATACACATATCTTTTAAATTCCGAGAATTCCTTTTCTCCGGCCCAAAATTATCAATATGGTTCGAATTCCCCCATGTTGGCGTAATGTCATCAAGAAAGAACTTATTTCATCAGGATTCCTCAATAATTTGCTGCCGGATTCGGTTCCTCGTGAAATGGGACTCAATTAAACCTCTTCGAGCATGTTTATAAAAGCCTGCTTAGCAAAAATATCCATACTAAGCACCTTTCTCTTTTTATAATTTGCACCTTGAACATGTGCTTAACTTTAGGGAGGAGTTTCATAAAGAACCCGTTTTCTATTTTATATTTTTGCACCATAATTAATTAATTGATTTTAATTAGCTTTTTGATTGGTTTGTTATGTTTATTTAGAATATTAAATAGTAAGTTACTAAAAAAAAGTATATTAAATAGTTTAGTTTTTTAGTTTTTTTTTTTTTTTTTATTTCATGACACCCACAAAATAATTAAATAAAAATAAAAAATTTTTACTTAAAATATTCCTTTATAAAATAAATAAATGCTTAAATACCGATCTGATTTGTTAAACACCCCTTTTTTATAAATTCGCAGTTATTAGATGAGTTGGGCTGGTCAACTTTGCTTTACGTGGTCCTCCTGCAGCCTCTTGCAGGCAGCCCCACCACCCCGCCCCCAGCGCCCCCCACCCCCCACATCCTAAATGAATAACATGTCACCACTATGCAACATCTCGAAGTACATATAATACATGTTGACATCGATGGGCTTTTGGAAAAAAATAAAATAAAATTCTAGGGCCAATCCAATTCTCACTTGTTATCACATTATATATATACATACATACATATATATATATATATGTATCCATTCCCGACAAACAGAGGGGTGTCCAGAAAAATTCTCCATCCATAGGAATCAGCTCAAAACAAGTCTAAAGCTAAACAAATCAAGTTGAAATAATATAATAAAAAATTTAAGCTCGACAAACTCCTAAATAAATCTTATGTTACATTTAATATAAAAGAATGGTCTAAAATAAAATGGATTAAAAAACATACAAATAATATTACTTATAAAAAGAAAGCTCTTAATTATTACATTTTATAAATTGTTTAAGGAATAGTGATTCTGCTTCCTCAAAGATACAACAAATCCTTTTTTAAAGTTGAAATTATCGATTCTATGGAATTGCGATTCTACTTTTAAATATATTTCCAAACATAAAAAGAGAGAATGAGACCTAAAATTATAGTTATATTCCATCCATACTCATATACTAAACATAACATTAGTATAGTAACTCACTCTTTCTAAACCTCTTTCTATTCTTTTATAATCCTAAATCCATCCACATTATTTTAATATTCACAAATTTATCATTATTGATATCTTTGTTTTTTTTTTTTGTTTTTTGTTTATTTTGTTACCAAAGTACCATTATTGAGATCAAATTTAGGCTTTTCAATTATTCCCACAAGGATGGATCCTCTAGTATTATGTTCCCACCATCCCAAGTCTACATCTACATATATGGTTAGTTTAAAAGCTATCATCATGGAGCTAAAATTAATTTATCAGTAGTTTTTTGTTTAAGGGATTTATGTATTTGCTATTTTTTATTTTATTTCCATCCTTTATGTGAGATCACGTAATCTCTTTAGGATCTATTGTTCACACTAATCGGGGTAAGTTTTGTACTTTTATGAGAAATTAGTAGTAGAATTGTACTTGTTTATTTGGTTAGATCTTCATAGCACTAACTCTTGTCTATCATTCATCTTTTATCAATCAATTTGATTATAGAAATTTTCCCATTGAATGTAATTCATTATTATTAGCTACAAATAAAAAATTCGAGCTCAACTTGTACTTGAAACAATAGTTGACAAACTCTAAGTTCATTTAATTAAAGTTGCTTAGCTCATTTTGCCATTGAAAAGATATTTTTATTTATCCACATCTATTCTCTAGATTCAATTAAAACTCACCTTACATTTAACATGACTTAAGCTTAATTAGATGCATAAGCTTATTGAGCAAAATATAATGGAGCTTAAACTTGATTTTATAATTTAATTGAGCATCTCAAATTTGGCCTAATTGCAGTTGAATTACTTAAAATAAATATTGAGATGAACTCGAGTGCTTTGTGAGTATGTTTGACTTATTTACATCTTTTACATTTTATTTCTAGAAAAAAAAAAACATATACTTAGACGGAATAAGTGGTTAAAGAAATGGATGCTTATCCAATATAATTCAAAGAGAAATGTGAAACAATGACTTACCTACCAATATTATATCTAATGTTAAAAATTTTGCCTCAAACATCTATTTTGTTACTACTTCTCTCATACATTTGTGGCATGTTTGGTTAGTGAGAGCAAAAATAAAATTGCAATGCATAAAGAATATAATAGACAGTAATAATTGTTATTTTGTTTGATTATACTTAAAATGACATTAATAATTAATTATGGATATGTTTTAAATTATTAATATATCCTAATCCTAATCTAAAGCTCGTTTGATTAGGTTAGCATTATGACAATATACATACATATAAAAGCATGATTAACAGATTATTAGTTAAGTCTTTTTCATATTAGCTAGTTAGGTATTAATGGGTATTATTCAATAGTACAAATAGTCATCCATGTGAATTAAAAATCATTAGTTCATTTGTTTACTTCTAATAAAATCAAGAGTTCATAGAATCTTTTTTTTTTAGGAGAGATTTTCCCAATCCTAACAATGGAACCATTTATGAAAATTACCTTGCCTTTCAATAAAGGGTTTATAGATCTCATTTATGCATTTCTATTTTCGTAATAATTGAGCTACGGGTTTAGCAATTAGTGCTCTCATTGACTTAAAGCAATGCATGCATGGTAGAAACAAGGAATATATCCAAGATGGAGGCAAAATTGCAAGGAATGACAAAAAAATGGTTTCTTGATTTAACAATTTCAAATAACCGTCATTACCTTTTGATGGAAATCCTCAAACGCTTATGAGCTAGTCATGCTCCAGTAGTGCAGATTCAAATAAAGAAAATTTGGCAAGACAAAGTAAGCTTGAAGTGCCAAAATTGGAATGGCATAGATCCTAAGTGGTGGATCTTTGGAGCACAAGAATTCATGAATTCTAATGAAGTGTTACAGGATCAAAGAATTATAGTTACTTCTTTTTCATTTAAAGGGTTAGTTTTGTGTTGGTATAAGTGGATGTAAAGAAATGCATAATTGAAGGGATAGGCTTGATGAATAGAAAAAATGAATTTGTCCACCAGAGTGTAAAAATCCCTAAGGATAACTAGCTAAATTGACTCGAACAACTATTGTTCAAGATTATTAGGCTCAATTCAAAGTGCTTTCTAGTGGGGTTTTTGCTCCTTCTAACTAGTTTCTCATTAATCATTTTGTGAAAGGGTTGAAACCTGAAATAAGGAGGGAAGTAGCAAGGTTCTAGCCTATATCTTTTTATCATGTATTCAATTTAGAGAAAGTGAATGAAGAAAAGTTGAAAGGCGGATTCTTCAAAAGAAAAAATTTCACTCTTTTACTTGATCCATTAGTAATGAAGACTAATGTTAGTGTGGGAGAGAGGGTTTAAATGTGAAAGTCACATGCGTACTGTATGACAAACACGCTATACGTGATTAAGGGAAATGGATTAACTTGAGTAATACTTATAAGATGATCAAGTGGAATGTAGAAGGAAAGAGGAGTAGGTAATCTCAGTGAGGTTTTAACATAAGGTATGAAAGATGGATAAGCTAAATAGCATCAAACTCCATTGTTCATGATGAATAAGGTATGTTTTCTTGAGGAGGTTGAGTGTTTGATTTGTTTGAGTAAGGAATCCAATAAAGTAGCGGAGCGGAGTTAGTGAGGACTCTCTTTCATCCAAACAAGGAAGGGGATGTTGTATTTATAGAAGTTGGTCATTGATTTCATCCATTGGATTATGATGGTGATTAACAGCTAGAATTGATCTCTTCGTTTATGGATCTCCAACGAATTCTTTTCATGTGTTTAAGCCTAATAGTGGCCTTATTTTCTTAGTGTGAGCTAAATTAAGAAATGTTGAATTAGGTGGATTGATTCAACAGGCTTTATTTTAAGTCCACTATATCAAAACTCTCTTGATTATCCTGAAAATTTATAAGCATGACTCTTTAGGCCCTATCATCTTAACCTAAAAAGTTAAATTCATTTTTATTGTTGAGCTCAAGGCTTATGAATTAGATTTAGCCCTTTACAGCTAATAATTCACGTTTACAACTATAGCAAAATCAAGAAATGCAACAATTACTAGGGTTAAAGACCATAGTAAATTAGAATCATATTATGTTTTGTTAGGATACTATAGATGAAGATTTGGTAAATAACTCCAATTAAGATTTGGTAAATAACTCCAATTAAGAGTTAGTAAAGGGGATAGAAGAATCACTTAGTGCTCTTAAGGATACAAAGGAAGTTGAACTCACAAATATTATACCTTTGAAACGTAGTGGATTGCAAATGCACACAATTTTGATGAGTATGCTATTGATTTAGGTAAAGAAAATGTTCAAGAAATCATTGTGGTGACTAGTACTAATAACGTCAAGGATGTTGTGCAAGATTCAAATGTGGAAAATGATTGGCCATGGTTAACGTAGAACTTCTAAGACCTCATCTTGGACAAAGGGTTCACAAATTTTGTTTACACATTCCTATTTTAGCATAAACCATGCTACAAGTGTAGTCATTAAGATCTCATGGGTAGAGCAAGGAAATCAGTAAGGAAAGGAAAATAAAAATAAAAAAATAAATAAAGAATAACTAATCCTTTTGTTTCATCTTGCAATTTCTTATTCTATAATAATAAAAGGATGTGGTATAATATTATTCCACTAGCCAAACATAATAATAACTTTGTAATGAGGGATAATTATTCTATTCTACTCCTTTGAGTTAACCAATAATGCTTTTCATCTTCTTATTCATGAAATAGAAATCGTGGGTAGTTTCACAGGAAAGCCATGGCTATGAATCAGTGGGTGCAGTGTCTCTTTTTATATTGTCTAAGAAAGGATCTAAAGCTAGAGGATAAGGGTAGGATTTATAAGATCTAAAGATCCTGAATACTTATCTTACATTGATTGCTCCAACTAGAAGATCCTTACATGGATAGAAACTTTATAAATCCAACCATAAATTACGTGACATGAAAATGGTTTGTATGGTAAATTGTTTCCCATAGATATTTATATCCCTATTATATTTAAGATATATTATGATGAATCTCCATAAAAGTGGGCTCATAGGATGAAAATTTTCCCTCTAGTTACATAGTGAGTACTTGCGTTTTTTGAAGCAGATAGCGCATTAAATGCATGACAATGAAAGTATACCTAACTCCAATTACATGGAATGCATTCACCATTAACTTATCTTGGTTTTCGTATAAATCTTCTATGTTCTTTGTCCTGTCATACTCTTTGTACAATGTACTGACAATAACGAGTATGGTTCATTTGGTAAGAACCTAATGATTTTTTGGGTGGATGTAAATAGGGATGATATGGTTGTTAAGGTAAGATATGTTTGATTGATCTTGTCTTGTCATCTAATTGTTTTGCCAATCATGTAACTTGATGTCACTTCAATATACTCAATGCACGTAAAGAAACCTTATGTGTGCAATTGGCTTAGCTGTTGTTTTCAACATAAGAGCAATTAGACAAAACTACATGTCACGGATGATTGGTCATCTATATCATTCACTCCCTTTAGTCTAATCTCGTCTGTCTTTTCACCTAAGAGAAACATTGTACAAGTTCCTTCAATCAGCACTTGCACTTTTCGAAATTTATCGATCTTAGAGCATCCTTGGCTCGTTGTCTAAATTTTGCCATTAGTTTCGTTAATAGGTATACTCTAGATTTATTTAAGTTAAAGAACAAATTATATTTTTTTTATTGTAATTATACGCCTAATGAAAATTAAGTGAAAAGATTCTTGATGTAGCATAACGAGACATTTTTTTTTTTCAAATTAGCTTGTAATATTATTATTCCTTTTTACAGTTTTGTGATTTAATAGATTTATGGGGTATCATTTAAGCCTTATCATATTGAATTTTCTCCTCAAGAATATTCGATAAGGACATCTAAACAATTAAGCATAGATAATGCGTCTAAAACTCCAAAAGGGAGAGCAATAATTTTGAGAGTGTGTCTACATTACCATTTCCAAAGTATGTCATTTTTTTTTATGACTAAAGCAAAAAGAAAAAAAAAATTACTTACTATATGCCCAATTATAAATAAAAAGGAAACTACTATTCTATTCTTCTCTCATATAGTTAGCTGTGTGGAATAAGGTGAAAATTGAATTGAAGTTCAATAAGAAATAGAATAATCATGAGATAAGTATTACATGCTTACTACATGGTTTACTTTGCATAAGAATAGCATAATAGACTAGGTCACTATAGAGTTAAAACGATTGTTATACCCCTTTATTTGTCAAAACACTAAAAGTTTATCATCAATCCACCATCTCCAATCGCTCCACTCACTCTTTTTATCTTGACGATTGTGGTTATTGGTAGTTGCTATTGGAATTTTCATGGAGTACAATATTATTGGAAAGTAATAATTTTATTGAAGGAATGGAAATGCAACAATTATTACTTTCCTTTGGGCAAGGAATAACTACCAACATAAAATGAGATTTTTTGTCCATTGAATGGTTATTGCTTGTATGAAAAAGTAATGAAACGCATTAATAGAGAACAAGAAAGAAGAACAATTTCATTTCTCCTCCATTTAGTTAAGTGAATAGGTAGTTATTTAATAGAACAAAAATTTAAAACGTAACTCAATCACTACAACCTCAACTTAGCCTACTAGAGTCAATTGTGCTATAGACGAGATCCTCTCGATTGAATCACTTGGTTTGTGATCTAAACCACCATGCAATCAAACTTAGGTCAGTTCAATAGAACCACTTGAGTTAGGAGTAATTTAAATTTTATTACTAACTCATAACCTATGTCTTTTATAAAAAACTTAAATACTATAACAAAACGATAAGTTTTGCTTGCTCATTCTATCCTTTAAGAAAAACAGCTCCATTCTTATCTTATTCGATGCTATAAATTAGCCATGCAATCAATAAATAGTATAATTGAGTTGACAATTCATGCAATATTTACATGCTCAATTACTGGTTTCAATTTTGTTTTATTCTTCATACTCCTATTGTTGTTCTTATTAATTTACAACATCCGTCTGCATGCTAGCTAGTTATACAGAAATTAATAGTCAAATCGCAATTCCTTTAAAAAGAGATTCGGGGGGCACGAGGAGGGTCGGGATAATAAAATATATGTTGGATTAAATGCATTAGCTTCAGTCTCCATCAGTTTACTTTATTCAGTTAAGTGGGTGATTGGTAACATCATATCATTTAAGCATCCCATATGTCCTATTTGACAACTATCGAAAGAAGACGTCTTTCTTCAGATGTAGCTTTCATGGGTAGGTATGGACGGAATAAGTGGTCGGCAAAACGTGAATTCATGTGTAACTTAATATGTTATATGAATCGATAATAATAAAATAAGTATTAATAAAATTTTAATATATAAAAATATAATTGATAGTTTTATAAAAATTAGGTTTATTTATTATTTCATATTAAAATATTATTAATACTTATACATCATTTATTAGTTTAGATGATATATTAGTATCATTAAATGAAAAGAGAGAGAAAATGCAATAAGATATGGTGGGATCAATCTCAAATTTTTTTGAGCCATTAATGGAAGCATGTGATGTTGTTCATTGTGGAAGAGTGAAGACCATATAAAGTTTTTCTTTTTTTAAACAATTTATATCATTAAAGTTATTATAACTTAGTAGTATTACCATTATACTCCAATAAGATAGATTGAGATTCGAATTCTCTCTTTTCCTAACAAAAAAAAAAAAGAAAAATTATCAATTCCAAGATTGAGGAATAATTTTAAGTCAAAATTCTTAAAAAACTTTACCTATTAATCTTAAAACTCTTTATTACAGCATATGATAAAAAGATAAATAATGAGTGGACAAAAGAAGTATTCTTTGATATATGTATTAATACAAGAAAGAAATCCTATTTATAAAGAAAAATATCGACACATAATAAATATAGAAATTTGGTATCTCCATAATTCTGTTGACAACGGTGATAGAGAATACACCCCCTAAAATCATTCTAATAGCTTCATCATATTAAAAGAAGATCCGGCATGAGTGAAATGTTACGTGTGGATCAATTAGTATAAGATAAAAAAATAAAAATTTATGAATATTGTGACCGAAACTATCATAAGTAGTTAAGATAACACTCACGTGCCAATTTCTTATCTAAAGGAAATAATCTTTATCATATAACGAGTAATTTGTTTGTTATTCTATCCTTGACAAAAAATACAGATCTTATGATTATGTTACAATTTTACCATCACTTAATCACTTGCATAAATTATATATTGTTGTGATATATAGGGTTAACAATTCATATTATTGTATCATGTCTTATTTTTGTATTCGAATTTTGTGATATGATCCATTCATTTATTAATCGTCCATAAAAACATAAACTCATAACCTAAACTATTTAATAAGCATGTTTTGTGTCGAAGTTGAACCCATTTATTAATTAAAAAGTTATAAATAAATTTATAAAATACTTATAGATATAAAAGGAAAAAGGATGATAATAATATTTAAATTTTATAAAGATAAATAACATACGATATTAATACTTAATATAAAATTACAATCTATATAAAAGTCTTATTGAAGTAAGGTTTTATCAAATATAGAAAATCCAAATGGATATTATTACAAGTGTTGATTTTAAAATTCATCACATTATTTGTTAAATCTTCAAGGAAAATAGCCAAAGAATTTACATATGGTTTTGGAACTTTTTGCCCATTAACACTATAAAGCAAGAAAAAAGAAATACATAGCTAAAAGTAGTGAATCTTATATTTTTAATTGAGATTATTGATTTGAAAAAAAAGGATATTTGTACAACAAAATACAAATATAAAAGAATATATAGTATATATCATGTTTGAATCTTAGAGCTGTATACGGGCCTAGACATGAATTTAGGTGGGTTTAAATATGTCTAACTCATTTGTATCTTGTGTCAATTTTTTTCATACGTAAACCTATTTAAATTATATTGTGTCATATATGAATACTGTGAATTGAGTATATATGTGAATTATATTTTATAGTATATAATTAATACCATACTACAAAATTACCATGATATTCCTGAATACTTTTAGAGTTAAGCAAACACCTTCAATTTTCAAAATTATACGTGCCATATGAGAGTACTTTTCCTACGTGGATTCCTAGAACAACTGATAATATCACCTGAGTTGTCATCCCATTCAATTTTCAAGAGTTAATTTCTAAAATCAAGATGGGATAACTGGTGCCCATCTGTAGAGAAACGCTTCACTAAAGTAGCATTCTACGTGTATTAGTTAGTTATATATAGAAAGGAATAGAATAATTATTGTAGATAATTTTTATTTATGTCGCAGTTGATATAAAAGATCTTAAAGGAAATGGATCGGAATAGAATTGGTATTGGAATAAGAAATCTTTTTTTATATTTAGAGATGGCAACCGAACAAAATGAAATGGAGTAAGATTAAATGTTCAAATAGTATTATTTATCGAAAATATCCTTAATATATAGCATACTGTAATTTCTTTAAAAGTTAAAAAAATAATTTTAATTAGTCATAATTAATGAAATAAGAATGGAATCATAATTCCGCTTCAAAAGCGGAATCGAATTCCCCTTATAGTAGGAATTATATATTCTTTAAAATTGCGATTCTAACTTTAAAATGTACCTTTAAACATCAGCAAATAAAAATATAATTTGGAATCATTATTTTATTTCAGTCTATCCAGACGTATCAAACGTGACATTAATTGATCTTGGTGACTTATATTTCATTTAGTTTAATTTAATATTGCAGAGATAGGACCCAAAAAAAAAAAGTTGCATATATAGCTCATAATTTTTTGCAATTCAATTCCTCATTAGTTTTTACGTCAGGATTCTGAAAAATGGAGATCAATTGTATACGGTGAACTTATCCCTACATTTTCACCTAAGATTCACAAGATATAATACCAATTTGCATCCCTTAGAAGAAGACCTAACTTTAGGTTTCTATACATTAAATATGTTCAATAAAAAATTTAAAAATCCTATGGACACTTATGTGAAAATTTGGAAGGAAAACCCTAAGTAGTTGGTTCAGTAGCAGTAGCAGGGTATAGCACTGTAGGTTCCTAATGCCAAGTCCCAAAATTAATTATAAGGCTTCAAAAGCCCATTCTTATTGGAAAGAAGTTCTCCAATAATGGAGTTAGTCAACGTCCACAGGTTGAGGTTGCTTTACCTAGAACTCTTGAAGAAGTATAGCATTTGGTTTAGCTTCCTTTATTCAGGTATGGATAAGTCTGGCCTTAAAAAAAAAAAAAAAAAAAGATTTGTTTGCCCATCTTTTTGATAAAAGAAATATTTAGGTTTTAGGTGCAGATAGCTCATAATTGGCCCATACCTCATGCATGGGCAGCCAAACTTATTAGGCATATAACCCAACTGGAAAATTAAAATTACATAGTAGACTTTTCAAAATGTTGACTAATTATTATTTTGTTGATTTTCAAGTATAATACACGAGTTTTTTTACCGGTTAATGTTGAAAAAAGGAAAAGAATTTAATAGACAATACGTGTCATCTGTACGTATAAATGGTATATAACTATCAATAATACTAACATATATGATAATATTAATAATGAAATTTTAGGTAACTATTTATTAATAATCTTATGTGTTCGAATTCGATTATTAGTTATATATTATGTATATTTACAAGTGACGTATATTATCGGTGAATCCTTTTTTAGTTATGTTTAGCTTTAAGTACCTATTTGATATAATCTTGATGATTTTTCAAAATAATTCCATCATAAGCCTTTGAAATACTGCATTTAGCATTTAAGAGTCAAGCATAGCCTCTATCAGTTAGGATTAGATCAAACTGAATTAAGAAAAAAAGAGAAAACGAAGTAAGTTTTCCCATTTGCAATTGCAATCGAGTATTGAACTTTCCTTCCCAAGGTTTGGGAATTAAAAAAAATGACTTGACTGTCTGCCAACTATAGTTTATTATTTCATCCGTGGACCATCTTGATTTCTTTCAAGAAAACTTGTCGAATTTCGTAGGGCTTGACGTAATTCACCGATCACGTATCACGCAAGAGAAGGACTTCATTTATCCTCGTTTAGTAAGTGGATTAAAATATATTCCGCTTTCATCTTCTTAATATATCTCATATAATGTTTAGTAGTATATAAAATTAAATAAATAAATCAAAATTTTATCCTCCATAATAAGATAACTATTGCAGATGGTTATAAATACTTTTATATATTCTTACTTATAGTTAATATCACAATAATTCATAATACCATATTACTTCTAATGAATCCATTTTTCAACATCATAATTCTTATATGATCCTATCGAGTCATTAATTATCTTTGTAATGGTGGTCAACTTTGTTAGAGATAGTGAATCTTTTATGGAATTAACTAGTAAAAGAATCTACGTGGAAGCCAGAATAACCATGAAAATAAAGGAATTGGCTGAAAAGAGTGGCTTTCTTTTTCCTTATCAATAAGATTGTTAATTGTGAGAGGTCGGGAGGGAAAAGGAGGAACTGAGAAAAATCATTCAACCCCTCCCAGTCCCAGCTAGCCTGGTCTTATGTTTTTATCTGTTTCAATGATTTTAATTTCATGGGATCACAACTGTAAATTCAGGATCAAGTCAAATGGTTACTTAATGTGTTAAAATGAATGAATCTAGGAAGAACACATATGAAGCCATGTCATGTTCGTACATATGTCCAAGCTTGAGATTTATTTTATAAATATCTTATCTAACGATATAAAAAATAATTTGGAAAGATTATAAATAGTCCCTAAACTTTAATCTTGATATCAAATCACACCAAACTTACAAAGTGTAAATTATTGACACCTTTTAAGCTCTTATAAATTAGCAATACTAAAAATATTAATCTTTTTTTATTCAAAAACGATACACCAAAGTTAACATTTTAGAAATATATACTTGATAAGTCCAGAAAATTTAATTTTCAAACATTATTTATTAATTTATAAAAGTTTAATGAATATTACGATAAGTAATAAGGTTAAAGTTTCGAACCATTATTTGCATCTTTCTATTAATTTTAAGTTTACAAGGTGAAGTATTAGTAAGAAAATGAGACTTAGATCCAAATAAAATAGCCTCAAAACTCTCCGTTTTCTGAAATTTGTTCCCTCACTCTCCTTAATAACTTAGTTTTTAGTTTCTCAAAGAATGAGATCAGACAAGTGCCTCTTTTTTTTTTTTAATTCAAAATTATATCCATAAAAATTATTAGAATTTCAAGTACCTTAAATTTATAAAATGTTGCATTCACATCCATTAAATATCGAGAAGATAAATTTTTTTTTTTTTTATAAACACAATATTCAGTCAATCTTCTATATCAACATACATCAATGAATCCGAGTTATCGATTTATTTGATATTTCTAGGCTGATATTAAAGTCCGGGAGTCAATGTAGATTAATCGGGTAAGGAATTGGCATGATAAAAGGTAAATAAAATTGTACATAAACATAAAAGGTTGACATAATACTGCATTGAAAGAAAAGTGTTGCGGTGCCACGATTTTCTACAGAGCATGTGTCATGCCTTTTATATCGGAGGAGTCGTAATTTATTTATTTATTTTGGAATGTTACTTTTCTTTTTGAAAAAAAAAAAAAAAAAAGCCCTCATTTTCACGTCCTTTTAAACCTCTGAAGATTCCATTTATACTAAATCAACCAATCGAGTTCAGTATTTGCTGGATATTATAGATAATTTCTAGAGAAAATTACATCCATCATTCTTATGAAATTTTAAAATTATTTCTAATTATAAATTGACACTCCACATTGAATCCTTAATAAGTTTTAAAAATATAATAATGCTCTAGATAAGTTTTACAATTGCATAAACGCCCAGAAACTTTTTATAAGAAGGACCTAATACATATAAATATAAAACTGTACAATTGAAAAATTGAGAGTGTAGATATGATTTAAAAGTTTATAAAAATAATGAATGTAATTTATCTTAATTTTTGTGAAAGGATTTATACCAGATTCAAAAGTCATACCATTATTTAATTTAATAATTTATTTGATACTGGACTGCAACAAATAATGGGTATGGGTCTATCAAAGCTACACCCAGGCATCAAATGCATTTTGCAACTTCTTTGGACAAAAAACGCACTGCCTTTGTCCTTCACTAACTTCAACAACTACTACTACTACTGCTCTGCTTAGTATCTACTCCTCCTCTTACTTCCTTCATCCCATTCCGTTTATTAACATTCTCTCCTCTCACCTCACTCCTACCATTCACCATTCTCTCTCTCTCTCTCTCTCTCTCTGTCTGCAGACATCCTAGCCAGGCAGCCAACATGAACTTAGGAGGACAAGCATCCCAACAAGCAACATCTCAACAGGTGTGCTTTTGTTCCTTTATTTCCCCCTACAAGTTAATACGTAGTAATGTAATCTTTCTTGTAACGACCCTATGAGTATTTTGTTCGCAGTGAAAGATTAATGTACCAGAATCCTCGTATTACTGTTTCATGGCTTGGCTGCTTGGCTTGGCTTTTTGGTGTCTCGAAGCTTAGACGTGGAGCTTGAGTTAGGGGTGTAAAAAGTAGAGCATGAGCCCGAGTTTAACTTGAAAATCAAAAACTTGAAATTGACTTGAGCTTGATTTTGCTTAGAGCTTGACTTAAATAAGCTCGTGTCCAACTTCATTTGGCCTTTTTTTTTTTTTCCTTATTTTGAAAAAAAAAATAAAAATAAAAATAGTTTTATTCCAAGTACAATATCATTGATGCTTGATTCAAAATTCAACTCAAATTTTAAGCTTGATTCGAGTACAATAAGGATCGCAAACTCTTTAAATCAAATATCAAGGAAGCGTAGCTTGACTCGAACTAGCTCGAGGTAAATTACACTAGAATTGAACTCCGTGCAAATATCGAACAGAACTTGAATAGATTAGAAAGTAGGCTTGGTGTAAATTCCCAGAAACAATGCTCATTGGACAAGCCAACAGTGGTCTCATTCCTTGGCTTTCGCTTATGCTTGTTCACGGATTTAAGCAGAGTGGATGATGAATTCTCATTTTGGTATATATATGTGTTTCTTGGTTAAATTCATCTGTATATTTTTCCTTTCATTTTTCTCTTATTAGCAAAAATAACCATCTTAAAACCATAAGATACAATCATAAAACATTAACAATTGCTGAAAATATGAATATAAAAGAACATGCTTTCATCTCGTAATATTTTAATTCATCATGGTATGAAGAGGTATTGAGTTAAAGTTCCTAATTTCTTATATGATCCTTGCTTAACTAGTTCCATGTTCTACCTCTCAAAGGATGATATTATCTTAGGCTTACCCGGAAAAATGCTTAAGCTTTTAAATAAGACATTGCATAATCCAATTTATTAGAAGTAACTAAAGGTCTTCTGTTTTATTATTGTGAAAGAATGGACTTTTATAGTGTGATTTGCACAAGATAATTGCTGCTATCTCTTAATGAGTTTGAGTGGTTGAAGACCCTGAATTTTACCCTAAGGTAGGGCAAATTGCACATAGAAGAGGTGAAACCATAAACAGTACATATATTTTTTAAATTCATTTTTATCATAAAGGAACTCTTTTTACAAAAATTTTGAAATTTACTTGAGGCAGGGCTAGACAGCCCTCTGGTCAGCCAATGAATTTGAGGATGAGCTTAGAATGAAAATATATTTGCACAGCTTGAATTCAAGATAAGAATTCATCCACTTTTGTGTATTTTATATTTTCCTTCCCATGATATTTTTCAAAGAATAAATGAGACCTTTGATTCTTTTCCTTTGTTAGAATGTTAGGAGAGCATCGGTTATGACTGTACTTTCGTTAGCTTATCAAAGCCTTGGAGTGGTATATGGGGATATCAGTACCTCCCCTCTCTATGTTTACAAGACCACTTTTTCTGGGAAGCTCAACCTTCATGAGAATGATGAGGAGATTTATGGCGTGCTTTCGTTTATTTTTTGGACAATGACTATCGTTGCTCTCTTCAAATACATTATCATTGTGATGTCTGCCGATGACAATGGTGAAGGTAGAATTTCTTCTTTGCATTTCATTTCAGTACATAAAGAAGCTATGTGAAAATGAACTGCAATTTGTTCTTCAGTGCCTAACCTGAGTTTGAGCTTCCTTAGATGCTAATCAATTCAAATTGTGAACACATTATGGGAAAACACCACTAGAGTCATTACTTTTTTTTTTTTTTTTTTTATGGAAAATCTGAATTGCAAGGTTGTGAGGCCATCAAATTAGCATTCGTTGTGCTTGTAAATTAATCACAAATAAGCCAATGCTTTTCCTTGCTCTAATGGAGTGTAAGAATTTTCTTTTGACCATATAAACTAGTGAGTATTGATGCATAGTGGTTGTTTCAGCATATAAATTTTTAGATGAATTTAGCCACTGCATGTTTTACACACATCTTTCATGCTTTAAGATTCAACAAGTGGATTGATATGGCATTTTTACTTGTGGAATAGGTGGGACGTTTGCACTTTACTCGTTGCTCTGCCGGCATGCAAGACTGAGCGTCCTGCCCAATCAACAGGATTCCTATGAGAAATTTGCTGCTTCTGTGATGGAAGAGTCACGAAATAGATCGGTTCTACAGTCATTCTTTGAGGACCATCCTAAAAGCCGGATAGGGTTATTCCTATTTGTTCTTTTGGGAACTTGCATGGCAATTGGTGATGGCGTGCTGACTCCTGCAATATCAGGTGGCTGAATCTATTTCAAATCCGATTAGCCTTTTCAGCAGCTGTATGCTTTGTAAGATGAGATTATGATAATGCGTGTTGTCTTCATTCTAAATAAGCCTAATCATAAAGTCATTTCTCTTTCTGCATCTATGCTTCTCTATTCTTGGATCCTATGGTTTAAGCATGAAATATTATATGTTAAAGATATTCAGCCACATTCTGTTTATACATAATCCATATATTCATGTGGTCCTCTTTTCAGTTCATTCAGCAGTTTCAGGTGTCAAAGTGAAAATACAAGAGCTTCATGAAGGTAAATTGACCTTGAAAACTACATTTGTTGCAGTTCCAATAATTTTGTGATCATATCTTCCTAAAAATTTTAGTACAATGGTGGTCAGGTTATATAGTTATAATATCATGTATCATCTTGGTGGGGCTGTTCTCTCTTCAGCACTATGGAACACAGAGAGTTGCTTTCATCTTTGCTCCCGTGGTTATGGCATGGCTTCTTTGTCTTAGTGGCATTGGGATTTATAACATAACCCAGTGGAATCCCCACATAGTTCATGCACTGTCTCCAGTATACATGGTCAAGTTCCTCAGAAGTATGAGAACTGAAGGATGGATTTCTCTTGGAGGAGTGATTCTGTCCATCACAGGTACCTCTTCGACACAATGTAGCTGTTTTGGTTTTACTTGGTGCTAGATGGAGCCAGTGAAACCAGTTACAATTCGAATGCTGCTATATCAGGTGTGGAGGCAATGTTTGCTGATGTTGGACATTTTTCTCCTCTCTCAATTAAGGTGATTGCTATTCTTCTAGCTAATTGCTGACGGTCATTATTGTTAACCAGTAACCATAAAAGCAAACCAGCTTTTAATAGACTAAAGTTTCCAGATAAGATGATTGTGGCTCTAAAGTTATCGTGATATTAGTGCAGGAGTTACCGAGTTCAAAGTCTTTCACACTCATTTCACTAAGTGATACCACTTTGATAGGTTCTAATCAAAAGTCACAGCATACAAGTGATAGGATATGCTAATCAATAAATATAAAATACAGGAGATAAGAATATTGTGCACTCATGTCATTTCCATTTAACTGGTGGCCTACTTGATGAGTTTCAACTAAAAGTTGCAGGCTACAAGAAAGAAGGAATGCAAATTGGTATATAACAAAACTGACACTAGATTTGATGGTTTTAAGTTTTCAGATCATTTGGTTGTAAATACAATTATATTTGCTTTATATTACCTTTTGTGACACTTAATACAATCTCAGGTTGCCTTCACATGTCTAGTATATCCCTCACTTATTCTTGCCTATATGGGCGAGGCAGCATTTCTCTCCAAACATCATGAAGATATCCAGAGAAGCTTCTATAAGGCTATACCAGGCAAGTATACACCCCTTATCTAGTTGGTTTTCCATTTTTCTTTTTCTGGCTGAAGATGGTGACTACACCAATTTTTGCTGTTGCAGAACCTGTTTTTTGGCCAGTTTTCGTTGTAGCCACTTCAGCTGCTGTTGTGGGAAGTCAGGCTGCAATATCAGCTACCTTCTCTATCATAAGCCAGTGTTATGCATTGAACTGTTTCCCCCGTGTAAGAGTCATTCATACATCTAGTAAAATATACGGGCAGATATATATTCCAGAGATAAATTGGATGCTGATGTGCCTTTGCCTTGCAATCATAGTTGGATTGAGAGACATGACCATGATCGGTCATGCATATGGTAAAATTATATGCTCGTCCATTCAGAAGCTTCAAAATAGCAAATATTGTTTAAGGAGATTTGGTATTGCTTATAGTAGTTGCCACTAACATCTATTTTCACAGGGCTGGCAATTGCTACTGTCATGTTTGTGACTACTTGCTTGACGGGATTAGTAATAGCGATCGTATGGAAGCAGAAGACCGCTAGTGCAATCTCATTTGTAGCATTTTTTGGCTCAGTGGAGCTACTTTACATCTCTGCATGTATTTGCAAGGTTCCAGAAGGGGGTTGGATCCCTATTGCCCTGTCATTGAGCTTCATGGTTGCGATGTATGTATGGAACTATGGAACAATGAAGAAACACCAATTTGATGAAGAAAACAAGGTTTCATTAAACAGAATATTGTCTATGGGGCCGAGCCTTGGCATGGTCCGGGTTCCTGGAATAGGACTCATCTACACCAACCTTGAGACTGGTGTCCCAGCTGTCTTTGGACACTTTGTCGCTAACTTGCCCGCGTTTCATCAAGTACTGGTTTTCGTTTGCGTGAAATCTGTTCAAATTCCTCATGTAAGCGATCAGGAACGCTTACTTGTTAGTAGGGTGGGTCCAAAAGATTACAAGATGTTCCGCTGTATCATTCGGTATGGTTACAAGGACTTGCAACGAGAAAACTATAACTTTGAGAACATACTGGTGTCTGCAATATTGCAATTCGTGGAATCTGAAGCAGCAAACATTCAGAAAGATATTGCAAGCTGCGGTAGCCCTGGAGACATGGCCTTAGAGATTGCATATCTGCCTGGAGATTGCTTCCTTGAAGATGAAATTCTTCAGATACTGAATGCTAAAGAATCGGGGGTTGCTTATATTCTTGGGCGCTCGTATGCCAAGGCAAAGGAATCATCTTCCCTTGTGAAGAAATTAGCTATTGATGTTGTATATGCTTTTCTCAGCAAGAATTGCAGGGAAGCTGATGTTGTTCTTAATGTTCCTCACACTTCTTTGCTGGAAGTTGGCATGGTTTACTATGTCTAACTTCTCCTTGCCGGCACTTATCCTCCTCAAATTGGTCCTTGTGAATTAGTCCAAATCCCGAAATCGAAACATCCACGAAGAATTCAGCCTGGCTTGCGATTCACGACCGTGATACCATCAAAGACCAGAATCTTTTCTGAGAAATGAAAATTGGGTGTACATAGTGTTATAAGGTATCGCTTTAGTTACTAAAAGTTTAGTTGGGAATAGTTTAAGCAGTAACGTGACATTTAACGTTTTAATCGAAGTTGTATATATTCTACTTCTCCAGGGTGATTCAAATCAATTGCAATACTTTTGCTGCTAAATCAAAGTTATATTCGATTTAGAGGGTGCAAGGAGAGGTGTGCACGAGGTCAAAGTCCTGAACTGTCCGTTTACACAGGTTGGCGATTAGTTGAATTGGGCGTGAGCTCTTATGGCTATGAGTCGGGGCCGGTTGACATAAACCAGCGGTTCAAGGGTCAGTTTGAAGGCCCTTGAATCATGCCTTTCTTTTTTAATTTTTTAAAAATTTAATTTTGCACATTACCATCAATTAATATTAATAGTTTGTCACTTACTTGTATATTTTTATTTTTTTTTTCCAAATAATTTTAATACTTTTACGTAGATATGTAGTAATGTAAGAATGGTTTATTTTTATATTTAATTGAAAATTTTTTTCTATTATGAAATAATTTATTTGGACCATATGTAAGCGTGAGGATATTTATTTTGTTTTTTCAAAAAATGAATTCGAAGATGGAGCAAACCGAATCGGCAGTTTTTGAAGGCCCGAACGTTTTTGAAGTTGTTTGGGATGGGAGGTAAAATGGTGCCTAGGGTTTTATCTAAAAACGAACAAGAGTTTGAAGAGTAACTAAAATTTCTTTAAATTTTTAATTTTTTTTAACTTATTAGTAGCGTCTAAAACATTCGTTAAAGTACTCCAATTATATTATAATAATAAATATAACAAGTTTTTAGGACACTTGTTTATGGGTTTGAAAAGAGAGAAGGATGCCCTCTAAAGACAGAGCCCGAGTCTCTGCATGCTAAAGTACGCTGGTCACCCTGAGACTGGGGTTTGCAGATTGGCATTACGTGATCGCGAATAGGCATCACGGGACTAGGTAAGTCCTCCTCCGAAAGCAAACTAAAAAACAAAATCAGCCTGAAACATGCTGTTCAAAAGGTCAATTTTAGACACTTGAAAGCCACCTCGTTATGATTGCGACGCTAATTTGCATTACAACGGTCGTTGAAAAGTCAAAAATAACAAAAAATAAAACAAAATATACATATAGATCATGTTTTCTCTATATAACAAAAATTTTATGAAAGCTGCATCTATTTTTATACACGAACTATTTATTTATTTATTTATTTTGAGGACATGGAAGCTAAGGTTTGTCTCTTGAAAAAGGAAGAAAGGTCACTCTGCTGGCGCTGGCAGATTCACATGTCTCCCTGTTCGGCTTCTGAGTCCTGACTCCTGCCCCGAATATATTAAATGCAGCCATCTTCCTTTTATTTCTTCATTTATTTTCTTTTGAATATGAGCACAAATTTTTTACCAACGTTGCAATTATTTCAATTTTATAAACGCGATGTAAGTGAATTTCGGTTTTCATTGTCTGAATGCCTATGACCTTACGGAAGGTACTATTTTGACATGTTTTGCAGGTGAATTAACTTTTCTGAGGTGATTCCTGAAGAAAAGCAGTCAGAAGGAGAGACCACAGAAAGAAGAGGAGGATCCACGTGGGTACTAGATATATCAGGAGACTCGCAGAAAATGATTGCACCTTCTTAAATGGGCCAAGGCTGCATTAGGCGATCCAGGTCATATCGATATGCTTCTAAACTATTTGATTTCGGTTTCCATGGAGTTTAAATATTATTAAAATAACAATATATAGATTTCAAAATAATCAAGTTAAGATAAGCTTAATTAACATTGAGTTCGAACTTATTGTGTAAACTCAAATTTATTAAATACCACTTTAAATCGAATTTAAGCTTTAAATCGTATATTCGATTATGTCCAAAATCAAATTTGTGCTTTGAAATTTTGCATCAAACTCCAATTCCAACTTGAGATAATATTATCTTGCTTAAACTCGTATACTACCATAGTCACTATAAGGATAACCTTCTAAATATACACAAAACACAATCTGATGGGTACCAACCGTCCCACCATCGAAGGATGAACCCAACATTGCAAAAACTTACATTTTCCCATGCAATAATTTATTGTAAAATATGAAGTTTAGTGCATTAGAAGTTCATGAATTTTAATATTAGATATGCTTCTCAATTTTCCCTTAAAACATTAGTTAACAAAATCATCTGAGAAGATCACTATGACTATAGGTTATAATTAGTAATTCTCTCTTTCTTTCTTTCTTTTTTTCTTTTTCTTTTTTTTTTTTTGGAACATAGAGAAACTAGCGAGTGCAGTACCTTGGATGTACCGAAAGAACCATCAACATCAATTAGACTTCCCTTGTATCAAAATACTTGCGCTTTTTTACATATAGGTCCAAAGTATATTCACTTACATTACATCATAGGGGAGAAAAAGTACGTCTCCACCTACAGGGTTATTCACAAGATTAGAATAAATGACACATTATTCGTCCCTTACAAACTTATGTTTACGAAACAAAGCACATTCCAGAGGAAAAATTTTGAGTTGGTTTACTTTGTACAACTGAAATCATATTCTATTTAAACTTATATAAGAGTCAGTTTTAAACCGTAAATCAATCCAATAAACCTTCCAATTAACTCTATCTGGATGAAAATAAGCTTGAACTGGTTAACAAATTGTCAAACCCTAAAGGCTTTAGTAGTTAAGCTTTAAAAAATTGTCAATTCAGGGGACCCTTAAATAGGCGGGTTGATTGACTAATTGAATCAGTAGTTTAACCATCAACTTTGGTTTGTCAGGATTTCAAAATTTAAAAAAAAAAAATAAAACAAAACAAATACCATCACACTAACGTAGTCCAAATCAATTATTTTGAAATGGAAAGAAAATTTTCAACTAAAAATAAAAGTAAATCGTTCATGTGTCACATATGTCCACATAAGGTAATAAAATTATTTGGAGAAAAAAAAATGCAAATAGACATCAAATTATTAATAGTAATTGACGAAAATACAAAAAATTAAATTTAAAAAAAAGCATGGTTCAAAAGTCTTCGAACCGACTCTTGAATTGTCGGTTTACGTGACCAGCTCGAATCTGTAGCCTTAAGGGTTGAGCCTGATCTAACTAAGGACTGACCTATGAATCGCTAGTTTAGTATCAATTTTGAACTGAATTGGCCCGATGTGTACCTCTATCTTCTTTAGTGTGTTGATTCGATGAGCTCAACACCATCCAACGTGTGTTGGTTTCCACGTCATGTGACGGAAAATGAGTGCATTGATGTTTGGGCTTAAAACTTAAAAAAGTGGAGTCCATTTGCACATTATTTGAGTTGGAGATCTTTTTAAGGATGTAAATGTACGAGACATTCAATATGCTCGTGACTTAATTAAGTAAAATATTATAAAACTTAAACTTAACTTGATGAATAACTTGAATGATTCAAATTTGAGCTTGTGTTAGTCACAATGAAATCGGGTTGGAGTCAATATTGATTTGGGCTTAAGTAAGTTGAAAGTATTATGGAACATTTGAAACGCGGCCATTGTGCACTTACATTGGTGGTGTCTTTAAACATTCGTGTTTTGGCATGCAATATATAGAAAGGTTCTACCATAAACATGAGTTGTGATAGACGGAAACAATTTTATCACGAAAAGAAGTACGAAAGTAAATGAATCACCAATGCATTGGACTGTCTGAGGAATTTAATGATGTGTTGGTACTCATGACAGTAATGACATATTGCCAAATCATTCGTTATGGAAATTCGTATTACACTTTCTTATGTTTTTTATCATTTCTATAATAAACATATATGACATGCTCAAGACCCATATGGTAGCAATAAATAGGTTGTCAACTTTTTATCATGTTATAAATCTAAATATTATATCATATTACAATATCAATATTGTATATGAGGGATCCAATTGGCATGTAACATTCCTCGTTAAATGCGTAAACCTGCAAAGAAAGATAAAGAGTTGATAAACAGACCCAACTATTCTTGTTCCAAATATTGGATTTTTTTCCATGGTTTTGAGGATAGAATGAAGATACTTAGAAGCATATTAAACACTTTCCATTTAAAGTGTTTGATAGAATTTCTTTTGTTTGCATTGATACGTCTGGATACTCCACGAAGAGGCTAGTATAAATCAAATCAATGCTTGCAAATTTTCTCTATTTAGCTTGAACTAGTTTGGATCATTACTCGTGGTTGTCTCAACAATTTCGGAAATTTTTTAACTGTAAGAAATTTAATATTTAGTTGATTTCCAACATTTCCACGTGTATTTATATAATTGGAAATATATTTAATACCGAGTCTACCAAAACAAATATGTCCAAATCATCTCGGTAGATGGATTGGATCTCCTAGACTTACAATGGAAGGATTAATAATTAAATTAATCATCATATATAATTTACATATATTATATATATATTAATATTTTATTAATATCTATAGCATCTTGTGTTAAACATTAAATCATTCCTCCTTTGCTTCACAGGTGCGATAACTTAGTAGTAGTGCTAGGTGAGATCTACTTTCAATGTAGCCGTTTGACTTTGCCATAATCATAATAAATCCTACATTAAATGCAGTACAACAAATGGTGGTTTACAACTTATCTCTTGGGATTTTTCTTTTTTTTTTTCTTTTTTTAACTTGTTTCCAAACACTTACTAAAAGATGAAATAAAAAATTTTTCTATTTTCTTGAGCAGCTTTTTTTTTTTTTTTATAAAGTGCATAATTGATCTTAAAAATACAAATATTTTTTTTTCCACCTTCAATTGATGGAACATTATCTTTTTAATATGAAGGATAGCCCACACTTTATGCTCTTAATTTATTTTTCTTTCATTAAAAAAAACGAATTTCACAAATTTTAAAAATTCTTGTTTCATATCTCTCTCTCTCTCTCAAAGATTCAATGATATCATGTGTCTATATATACAGTGAATATTTACTAATACTATTCGTATATATAATAATAAGTTATTTTAAAAACTATTTATTGACTACTATTATTATCACGTATTTAAAAACTATTTGAAAATTAATATTCACGTGACGTTAATTATTGATTGAATCACTTTTCCCGTATCACATATACGCATCAGAAAAATGACCGAAGAGAAGCAGATGGTTGTGAATGCCCTGGGACCAATATAAATACAGCAGGAGGACTAAGGACTAGTAATATAGTGTGACAACCTAGTCAAAGAGTCATAGTTTTTCATGGACTTCAGTGCGTCACGTTGTTTCTTCTTCTTCTTCTTCTTCTTCCTCTTTTCTCGAATTTCACAAACAATAATTACTTCCAAGTCGATGATGAGCTTCCTTCACGCAACATAGATATAAATTAACATGTGCAGCAACTTACCCATAATATTATTATTACATCCCCCAACGCCTTCCTTTCCTTTTGCCGTATACGTTCTCCTCCCTCATAATTATTATTAACTAAACTCCTACAACCAACAAACAATATCATCGAGCAAGATTCCATAACCATCCCATCGTCATCATACTCCAATCCAACCGATCTAAATGTCGTCCGCTCTTCCACCCGAGTCATCGTCTATCCAAACTCAAACTACCAATTACACCAACCATATGATCGAGAGCATCTTCTCTTACAAAGGAAACATCATGCTCGCCGCTGTCATTTCCTTACTTCTTGTAATCCTATTCGTCCTGCTCCTCCATGTCTACGCCAACTGGTTCCTAGAGCGATCTCGAAACCGAAGAAGAAGAAGAGCTACAAGAAGAATAAGTTCCTTAATCCTATCCGACAATACATCGAGTCATGTCGATTTTAATGCTGCTAATCGTTCTAATGTATTCGCAGTCGACACGACGAGCTCTAAGGGAATGGACCCATCGGGAATCGCTTTGATTCCTTTGTTCGTGTTCGAGGCCGGTAAGGACGAGGACGGACTAGAATGCGTCGTATGTTTGAGTTCGTTTGAGGAGAGAGAAGTGGGGAGGAGGTTACCGAAATGTGGTCATGCTTTTCACGTTGAGTGTATCGATACCTGGCTGGTTTCACATGTGAACTGTCCGATTTGTAGGATGCCGGTAACGTGCGATAAGAAAGTTGAAGAAAACATAACCTGTTTAGAAGACCCAGTAGCGACTGATGAAGTTTCCGAATTGCCCGAAATCGAAGCGGGTTTGGGTGATCTCGAAGATAGTTCATTGGAAATCGTTACGGTTGATGACGTTCAGGAATGCGTTGATGAGAATGCTACTGGTAGCACAAATGGTGATTCGATATCGTCGTCCTCGTCGAATTCTTCTTTGGGTTGTTCTTATTCTTATTCGTTGAAGAGAATGCTCAGTAAGAGCAGATCAGAGCGAAAGGTACATCCGAATTTAAGTGAAGCTGGAAGCTTGAATTGAGAATCTAGTGATTGGGGGGAGAAAGTTTGGTCATCCAATTCCACATTATAGTCGAGATTCAACTTTTACATTTTTCTAAGGAATCAATTTTGTATAGTGCAGCTATTAGAATGGGATTCATTTATCTGTTCGTTTCAATTCGAATTTTTTTTCCTAATGAAGTTTGGTCGAATCGCTTTGTAGAGTGCTAATATTGTGTTTTGTTTTTCTGCTGTCTCAAATTTTTTATTTTTTCCAGTAACATGTACCGTTTAAAATTGAATAAAAAGACACGATAATTAGTATCTAAAAATATATATAATATACGATTATCAATTATATCGAATCCGATTAATAATTATATATTATATTTTTCCAGCTACAGATTTTTTTCACATATACGTAGCGAATTCTGCGCCACTTAATCCTATTCCATGGCTACAGATTTTTCCGGCTAAGGAAACAAAATTCTTTCTACCGATACATGAATTCGATTTTATTTTTTGCATCAAATTTTAACCTGGCAACCTCGAACGTCGAGTTGTTTTATTGCGGGTAACATTTGACAGTGGTGGTCATGACACGATCAGATTTGATTTTAAAATTTTTGATTTTTTTTGTTCTCAAAATAACGTGAATGCCGTAAATACAGATATATTTAAGTATACATGAAATATGGTATATATCGTCGCCAAGGGAAAAAAAGAAGAAGAAGAAGAAGGAAATATGGTATATATTGGAGTATTAAACATGATCCATATAGCCCGCAATTGATGGATAAAGGGGCGGACAACGGTCCGTATATGCGGTCCATAAGTTCGAAATTTTCTTAAATTTGATCTTAGATATCGCAAAATTTTCTCTAAATTTGAGATTGTCGATTTATATTTTTCATAATTTTAAAAGGTAAAATTTACAGTTCACACCGTTTCAAGTAAAAACCTAAATTTGCTATGCCGACTCTATTTGATACAAATAAAGCTTGAAAATTAGTCGTTACATTAGAAGTATAGTCTACGATGGAATCTGATAAAGCAGGACCTACGATGCAATATACTTTTATTTTACTAGAAATGCTTATTCGAGCATGTTAACTGATAATGCTGTGTGTATATATAATATAAATCTATATTATTAAAACAGATTGGTCCTTAAGTAATCTTCCCTTTAAATATTATCATTTAATTCTTCAGTTAAAATTTTATTATAAAAAATGGTCTAACATTAAAAATAACTTATTAAAACTATAATTACTTTATATTAAAAGTAAAATTAGTATATCAATTTACTCTCTTTTATTAATTTCTTTCCATCCCAAAACTCACCTTCTTCACTATCTTCCCATACAACATGATTTTTATCTCATGATCTTCATCCTTAACAGTTTCTTTTCTTTTCTGTTTTCTTTTATGTGCACACATTGTATAGCCAAAATTCAGATTATGTATGATGATAATAGATGTCCACTCGCATAGATAAATTTATGTTCGTAATCCTAATTTGCTTATAAGTAAAAAACTAAAGGATTTTAAAGTGAGTATAGATAGGAAAAAAAGAATAAATTTATATTTATATTATTTAACAAAAATTATGATTTTTCACATAATATATAATGGTAAATTTTAAAAATATAAATTTTATTTTATTTAATCTGTATACGCATCACGGGTGTATCGTTTATAAGTTATAATATATAGCTCTAACACTCATTTTTCATATTCCATTGTTTTCTTATATCATTAATGTATTTCCTTAAATTTATTTTTCAAACCATATTATTATATACAAATTCTAAAGCTCTTTTCTTTGTCATATTCCACCATTTTATTTTATCATTAATGTATTTCCTCAATTTTATTTGTCAAATATAACATAATTTCAAAAGTTCTCACTATCATAAAACAAGGGCAATTTAACATAATGTATTTCCATAATTTTGTATGACATCATTGCATTATAATTCAATATAATGTTAGTTATTGAATATAATAACAAAAGGATTTAATGGATAAATAACCATTCAATAATATAGTTAAGAGAACAAAGATTGAATAAGCCATATTTTTATTATTGCTTAATTTAAAGTTCCACATGTAATAATTGATATTTAGTTCTATGGAACCAAATAAAAAATATTTATATGTTTGTTCGTTCATATTGATGTATTTTTTTTCCCCTAAAAGATAGCATATCATATCATGTTCATATTTTTAATTTTCATATCTATTTATTTTGACTATATTCATTTTGATTCTTCAAAAAATTATAATAATTATTCAAACTTTTATTGGCGCATTGCGTGTACTCTTTATCTATATTATTAAAATCAAAGACACTCCTTTTAATGTCTTTAATGTTTTAATATTTCGTTATATTTGGGTTTTACCAAACAAGCCATACATGCTAAATAATTATTCATAGATCATTGATGTATTAGGTTTATTATGGTAAAAAAAAAAAAAAAACTCTATGTATAAAAATAGTATCCAACCTACAGATCTTTAATCAAAAATGGCATCTAACAAGGGACCTTTTATGATAATGCTGGAAAAAATGCGTTACTGTAATACCAACTAATCTAAACAATTAATTTAGTAAAACCTAATCTATATCATCCATCCTATTAAAATATGTTAATATGTTATCTACACAACATGTTAATAGCTTTTATAAATAATTAATTAAATAGGAAATGGGGAGAGAAAAGGTAATCTGTGAACCTTCTATAAGAGGTCACTTTGACTAGCGTTGTAGTAATGTTGTAATGTTAGCGTAATCGTAGAAAAATTCCTAAGACTAAAAATCTTCCTTCAAAATGATAGCTTCTAGTTGTAACTTCATTATCTATAAATCTTGATAATTCTTTCGTCAAATTTCCAATTATTACAACAGCCATACAGAAAATGTTTTATTATTTATTTAGTAATATGTTCAATTTTACTCATTTCACAAATGATTTTTTTGCTTTTAAAATTTTAGCAAAAGAAAATCTATTAATAATTAAACTGTTTTTTTTTAATTTACTTAATGATATGTTTAGTTGTACTTATTTCATAAATAATTTATTTACTTATTAAAATTTTAGTATAATATGAAGTTTATTTCACAAATAGTCACTATAAAAAATAAGTAATAATTAAACTAACAAAGGTCCCTCAAAGGCCTATCAACAGCTAGACGACCAAACGCCTTACCTTATCTAAGTATCTCACTCCCCCTAAGCATTAAGCCCACCTAAAAATACTTCGAGAGCCCAATCCCTAAGCACTTGGTTCTTAAGGACTCGATCGGTTGCTTGGGTAAGCCTAAACTATGAAGGTCCTCTCCATCTTCGAGCTTGAGTACACTACACAAGGACATCTCGCTCTAGCATGGTCTCCCTCAAAGTCTAGCTTAGAGCCCATGTGTTACTTAAGCTGTCTCCTTCACCTCTCTAGGGATATTTTTCTTTAGTGCCTACTTTTCTCCTTCGCTCATTAATTATAGTTTGACATTGTAAGCCCCACAACCAATCACTCAAGGTTTCGATCGGCTGAAAGATCCGATCAAGCATAAATTATAAACTATTAAAAGAAATATTAGTAAAAATGACCCCGTAAACTTGAATTTAAGAAAATAAGTAATAAAATAAGAGACTATAAAATTTTCAAATTTTAAGCATAATAATTGCTAATTACTGAAAAGGCAAAAAGTATAATCTAATAACTAATAAATTACTAGAGATAGATTATATGTATACTAAGAATTTTAAAATGACCAAAATAATAATTAGGAATGTTCACATGTATTTACGTGTGGATAAAAATATGCGAAATTACTTAAATTGGCTAAAAACTTAGTAAATAATTAAAGAAAATTATAAATTAATTGTGGAAAAATTAGAAAAAAATTAGAAGGGTGTGGAATGATGCAAACTTGGTCGTGGCAAGTCAGAATCTGAAAAAGAAAAATTAACCAATTAGAATTAGGTAACACAAAAGCAAAAAATTAAGGGATAAGGCAATTGTCTTGTCTAATTTAATGCATAATAATTACCAAAATCGTCTATAAATAGCAAGAAAAATCACAGAGCTCATTTGAGCAGTTTGGAAAGTGAGAAAAATAGAGAGAGGCGAAAATTGAGAGAAAAATTCGAGTTAGAAAAAAAATAAGAAAAACTATGCAATTAGGGCCTTTAAAGGAAACCCCCACCAAACGAGCAGCTGGAAGTGGACGGCCACCACCACCAAACGGTGGTGGCAGCGCCCAAGCCTACCGAAAAAGCCATGGCGGCCAGCAGTGGCCGGAGTCACCTAGATTGGTGATTCCCAGTTTGATTCTTGTGTAATTTTGTAAAAATAGTAAATATTATTAGAAAATTATGCATTTTGTTATTCTGAAATATTTTTGTATGTATTTTTTAGGAAAAATATTATTTTGATGAAAATATGTCTCGTGATATAGGGTCCTTAAGAAATCATACAAAACCAAGCATGTCTCGGTTTAGAAATAAATATCCTTAGGAGTATAGTTTCGAGCTCAAAATTTTTGTGTAGATTACTTAGATGATATAGAACAGTGCTATGAAGCCCGTTTTCAAAAATTAATTTTTGAAATTTTTAGATAATTTTTAGGCCTTAGAATGAGGCAGAAAATGGGTAATTTATGGTTAATTAAGTAATTAAATGATTAATTATTGATTTAGTGAATAATTATATGTTTTAAGATGTTAAAATCTGATGAAGTATGATACTTGTAGCATTCAAGGTGTTAGATGTAATTATTAGGTTAATTATGTAGTAAATGATTAATAGGGAAAAATAGTTAACTTTAAGTTAATTTTGTAAATTATGGAAATTAGGAGTAAAATCTGATTTAGGATGAATTTAGACATTTTGAAATGATAATTGATGTTTAAGGATGGTAATTAAAGTGATAGAAATATTAAAAGTGCATTATGTACATAATAGGCAATAATGCATAATATGTAATTTTTGAAAATATAATAAACATAAAATATTAGGATAAAAATTGATATTATAAAAATAATAGGGATATATAATAAATCTGATAAGAAACTTGAATTTATATAATTATATGAAAAATGTAAAAATTTCTCACATCAAGAGTAAATTCGGTACATTAATAAGGATATAAGTGTACCGGGTGAAATAAAATACTGACTAGGGGTAATAATGATATTTAGGAGATCGGGAAGTAATGTGATTAATTTCATATTATGAGTTGAAACGAATTTCTAGGGTTGGAATATAAAACATTACTTAGAAATCGAACTAGAACCTAATTTAGAAACCGATGTGGAAACCGAACCTGAACCCGAACCTAACCCCAAACCTGGAATAATTATAAAAGACTTAAGACCTAGATAATTAGGCATATTAAACCCTAAAAAAAACCTAACAATAAGCGTTATAGGATAAAATGAACCTATAATAGTTATATGAAAAGCTGAAACCACGTTTGTATTATAGGGATAACCGGCGATGGCCTGAGCAAATCGGACCTCAAGTGAGTGAGCGAGGAGTCGAGGTAAGTTGGGATTAATACGATATTGTATTTTAGAGGCTTAAGATTATGCTTGGTTTTACTTGTTAGATAGTTGGATGTGTGTATGTGCTTGATTATGGGTGATGCTATGATTCTGTTTGTTGCTCTGGCATATATTGTATGATTTGTATGAAATAATTGATCACCCTAAACTAGATTTAATCAAATATACGACCAACAATCATAATCGGACATGCATGGCAACCCGTTAAGGGAGCTTAGGACTCTCCGGCTAAATACCGACCCCTTCGGAAGGGATAGCGCAGGATTGTAAAATAGTCCCTTTTTCATCTTTAGCCGAACTAAGTGACAGGAGAGGAGGTCACAGCGAGGGTGAAGTCAATGGTTCTAAGGTAGTCGCGAGAGGAACGAGGTCTCCATTGCACAAGCCTGGGTTTAGTCGTGAGCTATTGCATTAACGGCAACTCCTCAACCCGGATTAGAGCAGGCGTAATTTCTCTAATTTCACGACGGGCTGGACAACGTCGTGCGATGGCATTTGCTTGCACATGCATGGCACCTAATAAGTGATTGAAGACCTTGTTATATGTATGGTGTAATTTTAAGTCCTCCATCCTAACTTACTGAGTTGTGGTTGCTCACATCCCTATAGACGTCATGCAGGTATTGGCTAAGAAGCGGCAAACAACTACTCTGAAGCTAGCAACTGCTGGATTCTGGGGAGTGAGAAAAAACATTGAAGAATAAACACATATTTTTAAGGTATAAAGTTTTTATTTTAGAATTATTTTTCATTTCAGAATAATGTAATAACTATGAAATATATTACAGAGAAATATTGTAAACTTTAACTACATAGTGTATATACATATTTCCCCACTTTCTTAAGTAAATAATCTATTTGAATTACAAACTGTTTACTTCAAAGCGGGTTAATCGTGGACGTCTTGTGTAGATCAGGTCTAAGATAGCGGTTGTAAGGCCAACTTTTATCTTAAGATGGTTTACACGACGGGGCTATTACGACTCTGCTGCTTCGGGGTGTGATAAACATTCATAGTATATCTAGCATACTCAACATACTCTAAAGGCATTAGAGCCTTTGATTACGAACATGGTTGCTAGCGTGATCATGGTTGATCAACACCTAGGGCTACCTTATCAACTCCCAGTACATATCCCCAACCAGTTGCAAGTATGAATGAATCGCATTCTAACATTTTTCCTAGATATTTGTATTCCTTTGTACTATAAACAATTAAGGGAACGACGAATAAGGGGACTTGAACCCTCAACACTTCATATTACTCTTGACATACTAGATCCTCCTGAAGTTGAGCACCTTCCTTAAGGATTAAGAGTGCTTGAATAACCTCTAACTCCCCTTCCTTTGTTTTTCCTTACCGACTTAAACGTTAGAGGAGCCTTCATAGATATACCCATAGAAGGCTTGTTGCAAGTGACTTAGAGCAAGAAATCCAATCAAGACCGAAACACATTGACACTCAAATCTAAGGAGTTGAAGCCCAACCTCCCTTACTATATTTATTTAATTCATCTACAATCAACAGTAGGTATGAAATTGTAAACAAATTCAAATTGGGTAATGGAAACTATAAAAAAATATCGATGTAGGATCTCGGTTTTATTTATTACTCTTTTCATAAAAAGTTTATTTTTTTCTTTTATAGTAGTTTTGTTATTCAAAGTTTTTTTAGTATATGAGATAATTTTTTAGAATTTTTGCGACTAGAACTCATGTTTAAATATTTTTTCACTCTTAATAATTGTATGTAAAGATTGATTTAATAATTTTTTATGTAATGAATTTTATTATAGTATCATAACTAAATTTTACATGTACATTACGAATGCTTCGTTTGCTATAATATATATATATATATATTCTGTTTAATAACTGCATGGTGAAATCATTAATAAAAACAAAACTTAAACCAAGCATTTTAGCTTCCCCATTAAGCAAGTCAACCAAGCTTGGTGGGGAAGATAGGGATAAGGAGTAAAGAGGACCAAATTCTGGCACCAAATCCGCATGATTTGTCTTATGATGAAGGAACTTTGTCTTTGGTGATAAATGCCTCAATAATTAGGTCACATCGTAACTGCGTTGATTTGTCAAATACTTAATACTATTTAATATAATCTCTCTATAGGGGAGGGACTTCATATGATGACAGAAAGCTCATATGCAGTGCAGCCGGTCCATGTTTCCTGGTCAATGTTGCAATTATGGAGGCCAATGCCCCCAAACAAGAGCTGCTGCGAGAAATGGCCAAAATACAGTGTCACAGTCACTAGTGAGCCCCATCCCCTTGCGTACAAATAGGATTGTAAATAATCCATTCATTTAAATCTAGGCTAGGCTCAAATTTAATTGCTTGAATTCAAATAGTAAACGAATCTAGCTCAAACTTAAGAAAAAACTTATTTATTTAAATAAGTTGAGTTCAATCTTCAATTAAAATTCGTGAGCTTATTTACTTAAACTCATTAGTAAGTTTATGAATTTTATATATATTACAAATAATATATATTATTAAAATTTAAAATCTAATATCTATATAATATATAGATATATAATATATTATAGGATAATATGTAATATATAAAGTAATCCTTATTCATTATCTATTAATCTATTTATTTATATTTTTCCTAATTTTATAAATTTAGACTTGTTAATAATAGACTCGAGATCGGCTCATTTTAGATTTGATTCGACTCGACTTGATTTGTAGCTCAATTAGTAAATAAGCTAAATTTGAACTCGAGACAAAACTGATTTATCTAAACAAATCAAGTTTGAGCCTCAATTTCAAGCTCAATAAAAAACTTAAATCGAACTCGATAAGTTTTAAATGAGCTAAGCCTAGGCCTTTAAAAGTTCAGCTCATCTCATTTGGTTTGCAACCCTATATACAGATTATCTATCTATCTATCTATCTATATATATATTCGAGTAACAAATATCTTACAATACTTGTTAAAGATTTTCAAATATGAAATTTTTGTATTTTCTGATATTGATTACAAGTTTTTATGAATAAATAAGAGTATGTAAAATAAAAATTTTGTTTACATAGTTCATAAGCAAATATAGATCCGATCGATTTAAGGGTTTAAGTGGTATATGGAGAAATTTTTGTATATACCTACAAATCAAATACAAAGCCCAATACCTCTGATATACTAATAATGTTATTATATTGAATGTCTGGGACCTTCTTCCTCATTGAAGGGAATCTGTTGTCCTCATCATACGCTAGATGGACATGGACTGTTGGAAAATGGACCAGAGAGAGACTAAAGCTGCTGAAATGGCAATTTCATTTAATTCATGCGCAGATCGCACTTATTGAATTTACAACCCACGGCAAATTAAATTACTAGTTGATCCAGATTCTTTATTCTCGTTTTACTTCAATTTTTCTTTATTCACTATTTCACTTATCTCACGTATAGTAAATAAGGAAACGGAACAACAAATTCTTTCCCATGTTTACAGAATAAAATGAAATTAAATGCATTATTTAATAGTAATTATAAAAAATATTTTTAATTATTTAATGTTATAATTAGAATAAAAACCTATGATCCACTTACCTCTATCGTCCCATGGTACTCTCCCAATTGCGACATTTTTTGAGAGAGGTGGAACCAATGTACTCATGAATGGAATAGATCTTTCCTTAAAAAGACTGATGTTTATAGATTTCTCTTTGTATTAGAAGAGATAAAAGGTTACGTTTGAATATTCGTATCGACACATAATTTATTTCTATTGCCCATATGATTCTAACTGCAAATGCAAAGGTAATTGATAAAAATCGAGATCGTAATCAAAAGCCAAGGCGAAGTATCAGAAGGTCTAAGGGATGTAAGGGTTCTAAAGGGATCAATCTGAACCAAAACATTGACAAGACTCAAGCAAGTAGAACTTCTTATATTAAAAGCACAAGGTAGAAGCAACAGAAGGCAAAGAAGTTTTGGAAATCATCAAGAGGTCCTCAAAGTCAGAAGTGTGTGGATTTACATGGAAGAGGAAAGTGCCAAAAAATACTTAACCTAAAGGGAGGAAGTGGATGGAGAGCTGTTGCAAGAATTGCATATACGGAGTGGCTTTACAAAGCATGTGTTGAGACACTTGAAGAGGAGACATGTGTTTGGTCTTGGCATTTTTATGTAATCTTATTTGACTCTTGTAGGTTTATTTTCAATCCACATGGGGGCAATGGTAGGGATCCCTTTCTAGGTAAGAAATTAAGAGGCATCTTTTGATTCCGCAACTCAAGAAGACATGGTTAGTATCAAAATTAACATGGAATGAAGAGGATAAAAACAAAGTGAGATGTATGGCCAAATTGCATTGCATCCCAACCGTACACATTTGTAGGACGGTATTGAATTTGTACACGTCGTGTACATGCTTATTTCCATGATAGGATGCATTTAGCTTATTTTATTTAAAGTTTGTTTTATATACACACTTGCCACTAGGATAAGTTTTTATATAAATAATCTTTTTGATTGTGCAGTAGTTAGTTAGTTTTTGTATATACATCGATCGCTTTCCAAAGGATCATTTTCAATCCCCATTCTCATCGATTCTCTTAGATTTGTGTCAAACAACCTTTGTTTATTCTAATATTGCACCATATCAATTAAAGTCAAACATAAACTACTCGTGAATCTTATGCATCACATCGAATATAACGAGTTTAAGATGGATCTTATTGATGTATTGTATCTTACAAGAAACCCCTAAAAATCATAAAATTTACACTATCTATCACCCTAAAAAATTCAACCTTTCTTTCATTTTAAAATTCAAAATCGCTATGCATAACTCAAACTGGTTTGTCCCATGTCAAGTTAGGGGAGGGGAAGGAGTTGGTTCTATCAATTAGCTATAAATTTCTTGGACTTATATTAGGTTTAAGGGTTTGGCTCCGGAGATAAGGCAACATGGTCTGAAGCTTTAATACAAAATCTTTGAAATAGGAAGAGCCAATTATATTCTCATTCCATTCAAATGTGTTCTTCCAAGAATCCTAAACCGAAAAGGAGGATTATTATTTAATTGGGGTCCTTCAAACTGTGAGCTTAGATAACCATCGGTCATGCCAATTTTCACTATCCTTCACATTCCTAAGAATTATTTCCCCATTGAACAATCACCACCACCGGCTCTTCCACATAGAGTATTAAGCTATAGGAGACAAAAACCAAACCCTAATATGCCTAGAGCATTTGCTTACTTATTCTGCTTCAAACTTATTTGACTAAGGAATCTAATGGATTTTGTTGGAACCGATTGCTCCATTCCGTAAAAATATTCGAGTTATTTGGTCCATGTGTTAGATTAACTTCATGGGGGGTGGGGAGCAGAATTGCATATATATGTAGGTGACGATTGAATGATTGTTTTTACAAGGATAGCTCTTCCTGCCATGCTTAGATATCTGAGTTTTCATCCTCCAAGTTTTACGTTCAGTTTTTGAATAAGAAAATCAAAGTCCCAGTGACGTGATAAATTGTAGGAACTTAAGAACGGTAAAATCAGGTTAGAGCAAATCTTGACACGCTAGCTAATGCAATTTACAACCAAGACGTATATGTTGAACATAAGCTATTAAATAATGTAAACTAAGAACCTTGTATTATTGGATGGAAACTTTGGTCCGCTGATTTTATATGGCATCCACAAACCCTGGTAAAAGTGAAGTGAATGCCACAATAAATGAAATGAGTTTCGAAGGATGAGGAGAATACTTAATAAGATTTCATAACGCAATAACTCAAACCTTCAATTCTTCGTTACAACTCTTGCCTATTTATAGGCATGAAATAAAACATAAGAAATCAACCCATAAAAGAAAGCAAAATAATTAATCTAGTAAACTAAGAAAATTACATAATGAAATAAGGGTTATTCATTAAACGAATCGAGTCGAATCTTAAAACATAATTCTGTTATATTTTAATTCAATTCATAGTTCAATATAAAATATGTATAATCGGTTTGTAATTACATTCAAGGTAATCAAACCGTATCGAACTATTTAAACTGAATCAAATTGCTTCTTATTAGAAAAAAAAAAGAATAAAAGAATAAAAAAACCATTTTTAGATGTAAACCTGGTTGATATTTTGATTTAATCCTATTTACTTTTCTTTTTTCAATTGTCTCACATCTCACTCTAAGCTTATAACAATTCATTTTTTTTTTTCTTTTGTGATCATATCTCATCTCTTTAAGTAGATTTACTATTTTATATATTGATTTCTAATGAAATATATTTTGAAACCTGAAAAAGTGAACAGATCTTCTTATAATTCTTTTAAATACCCGAGGTGTTCATTTACGAGGCGCCTTCAATGATCTCCAGCTAAACTGTTGCCACCATGATTTCCGCATCCTCTAAACATCCGGAAAACACTCTCGATTTGCTTTGAATTACTTTATGTTTCTTCATTTTAAAGAAAGAGAATTCCTTAGAACGATGTGGTATCTAGAGAGTAAAAAAATACTCAAACAACCAAAATAGATTTCAATAAGGTAAGAATATTGAGACTAAAGGAATGGGGAAGGGTTTTCCTGTATCAACCAATGGTCAGAATATCATTAGCTTTCAAATAATTAAATAGTTTTTTAAGCATAACATATATCCTTTTTTCCTTTTCTTCCCCTTGAATGATGATAACATTCAAGAAATTATTTCTTCATATTTTTCTTTCTTTTTGTTACGTTTGGTCGAATCCTATAATGACTATTAGTATTATCAACTATAATAAATTACTTTTGAAAAACTATTCAAATCAAACCAAACTAAATCGATTCGTATTTAAAGCAATTTGGTATACAACCAGAAATCATTAAAAGAGATTTGGCTCATTAAGGATTTGATCTAAATTAAACCACTCATGAACAAAACTATTAGAAAATAGATACTAAAAGAAACTAATGAACTAGGACATATACTCCATAAAATTAATTTTTAAAAAATAGGAGAAATAAGTCATTAAATAAAAGGATAAATTGAACAAAACTTACCCCCTAAGTGCTGGGTGGTTGGCAACGTCAGGTTGGCAGTTGATCGTGGATAAATCTTAGTTGATAAGAGATGCTATTCTCGTCTTTTTTTTTTTTTTAACTTTATTCCATTGTCTATATCACATGTATTTACCTAAATTAAAAATTTTTGTATTTAACAAAAGTTCGAATGATTTGATTTAAAAATAAATTTAATTCTTCAATCAACTTCTTGCACTCAATATTGTGCATGCATCACCCTATATTTTGGTTTTTTTTTTTTTCTTAGGCCAAATAAACCCCCTTAATATATTGAAGGGATTTGGTGAAGTTATGTTGAGATAAAAGTTAACTAAATACTTTTTTGGGGTAAGGAAGTCAATTAAGTTATTTTTAATTAAAGTGTTGTATGTTTATAGCGCATTATAATTAAGTCCTTTAATGTTTTAAAAGAGGATTAACCATTGGTCCTCCCTCTGGCTAAATATATTGAAGGGATTTGATCGCCACCTTTTGTTTATTTAGGATGCCCTCTCGCGACAGGCGTTAAGAAACGACAAAACTTCAACATTATTTTTGAAAAAGTCGCTCAAAAGATTAACCATTGGTCCTCCCTCTGGCTATCTGCTGGGGGCAGGATTTGCCTCATAAAAAGTATACATTTAACACTCCCACTATATTTATTTCAAGCACTTAAGCCCCCAAAATGGGCAATTAAAAAACTGGAAAGCATGTTTGCTTGCTTCCTCTGGGGAGATTCTCATGACTCTAAAGCGACTCACTGGACTTCATGGGGGAAATTATGTCTTCCCCTGAATGAAGGTGGTGTCGGAATCAGATCAATGGAGGACTTCTCCAAAGCTCTGGAGTGTAAAATTTGGTGGAAATTTAGGAATGAAAAAACAATTTTCTCTGAATTCATCAGCTCTAAATACTTGAAAGGAAAACACCCTAATGAAATTATAGCATCTAAGAACTCCTCCTCCCTATGGAAAAGAATTATTAGATCTAGAGACATGTGCGAAAAACATATTCTATATGGGTTAGGGAGAGGTAACATAAGCTTCTGGTTTGATCAATGGCATCCTAAGGGTCATTTATTTAAACTGATTCCAATTACTTTCCCCAGAATTTTAGTGAAAGATCTGTGGGTTAATAATAACTGGAATATGGAATTAATTCAGAGAATTCTACCCCATGAGTTTAGAAAAGAGATATTATCTTTAACCCTTAATAATGAAACTGAAGATATCGTAATCTGGAAAGGGTCGTCTAATGGTAAATTTTCAATATCCGATGCTTGGAATCTAGTTAGGAAGAAATCCAATGAATCATTTTATTGCTCTCTCATTTGGAATAAATTTATACCTGTTAAAATTTCTTTTTTTATGTGGAGGGCAGTCAGATATTTTATACCCACTGAGGATAAACAATGTGCATGGGGAAGATCTTTAGCCTCCCGATGTGCAAATTGCACTATAGAATGCGAATCTGTTAATCATGTTTTGTTAAACTGCAACTATGCAAAGGAGGTTTGGAACGGCCTCGGAAAGTTCTTTGGAATTCTACCTATTCCTAGGATCTATCAAATTGATGTCATGCTAAAATTTTGGAAGAACAGGAGTGGTAACATTCAAAATCATATCAGGACTTTTGTTCCTTCGGTCACCATGTGGCACATATGGGGTGAAAGGAACAATCGAAAACATAGAAATCAAAGTAAAAATGCAAATGTGCTTGTAAATGATATTATATGTGATTTACTTATGTTTGGTAAGGCTTGTCCACTTTCATTGAGACAAATAAAGGATGATGAGGCGCTCTTTAGGAGCATCTCCATTGATAAAAAGAAAGCACCCCGCAGGTTAAGCTCTTGGACACCCCCCCCTCCTGGAACATTTAAATTGAACGTAGATGGGAGCTACTCTAATGGCAAAGGGGGAGGGGGTGGCATCTTGAGAGACTCGACAGGTAAGTTTATATGGGGTTTTGGATTCAAAATGAACTCCAAACCCATTGAAATTATTGAGCTTATGGCACTAACGAAAGGTCTAGAGATGTGCAGGAAATACAAGGCTTCAAATATACTTATCAAGACAGATTCTCTCGAAGTATCGAGATGGCTATCCACAGAAGTGACTCATTGGGATGTATGGAATGATATCTCATGGGCAAAAAGAATAATGACGAATATCAATGCACAACTACTTCATATATTGAGAGAAAAGAACATCGCTGCAGATTGGCTGGCCAAAGAAGCTCGAGAAACACAGGCAGACTTCACAATTCTAAAATACTCACTGCTGCCCACTGTACTGAAAGGGATTGTGATGAGGGAATGTATGAGGGATGGCAATGGAGTACCGTTGGGAAGAGAGACTTAGAAAAATGATTAGAATTGACCCCTCATATCATGTAAGGGGAGTAGTACTCCCTTATTTATTTACTGGTGTTTACAAATTGTAAGGGATGTAGTACATCCTTATTTATAATTTCATGCAGGTACAGGTATTGTAATCAAGAGATAAGGTCTATATCCCCCTCTACTTTGTAAAACCTATTTCATATTAATAAAATTTGGGGCTGGCAACCCCCCCACACCCTCCCGGTAACCCCAGGCATTGCCAAAAAAAAAAAAAAAAAAAAAAGATCATAAGTATTCTATGTTTGTATTATTTCACCTCATATATCCTCCACTTATTGCCATACACCATCAAAAGTAAAGTAAAAGGGACTTCTTTAGTGTAATAATGCAAAGGTAAAGGATTAAACTGACATACTTAAAATATAGGAGACAATTAAATTTCGGCATAAGCTTAGGAAATTTAAATATTTTCAATTAAAATACAGGGGGACTTGACTGACTTTTAAGTACAAACATTAAGGATATTCAGGAGAGTTTTCCTGAAAATAAATTGATCACAAAAAAACAACTTTTTAGATTGCTAAAGGAGATGAAGTAATTTTGTATGGAGATAGGAAAGAGTAACCATTCTTTTTGTATTCATGTATGGTTTCAGGGCCAAGCCAAGCCTACATTTCGCTCTTTTTATACCACGCTTGTGAAGTTCCATGAAACTCAATGCAGCCCTCATACTGTAGCGTAGTCTACATGGAAAGCCCAAATAAAAAAGGGAATGGTCCCGGCGGGGCTCGAACCCGCGACCTTCGGCTCATAAGACCAACGCTCTAACCAACTGAGCTACGGGACCGCTCGATGCTCGTTTATTGTAATTTTTATTTTTATTTTAATTTTTTAATATAATAGAAGTACTCCAGCGATTGTTGGTGCTTTAATAGATTAGTCTTGTCGTATCTTCTCCCTTTGATTTGGTGGAAACATTTTATATCCATTGTGCCCTATATACCGTTTTCACAGCGCCACATACCATATTATATTATATTATATGTATAGGTACGTATGTGTATGTATACTGGTTAAAATCAGGTATATAAACATCAACGAAAATAATATATATTTATTTTAAAAAAATTATCTCAATTAACAAGAAAAAGTTTGCTCATAGTACTTTCAATTTAGTGTTTTCGCTAAATCACTTAGTAATAGATGTCAAGTACTTTCAATATTATCCTGCGACCCAATGCAACCACCTGTTCTTATGTGATTTCATTCATAAAGAACGAGTATGAACATTTACTTGCTTTATAAAGATAAATTTTCTTTACAATGCATTTCAGATTAGTTTCTCTACCGTCAATAAAATTTTTCTATTTTCTTTTCCCCCTCGTCTATTAAATACCTCATCGCAACATTAACTCCTTTTGTTTGCTTGTATAATGTAGGTTTATCCATGTTATGCAGTGGCGCCATGAAGCATTTACATACTGGGGTTTGTGTTAGACTACTATCTATATACGTAATTAAACTCACTTTATCGTCCTTCTTTCTCTCTCAGGAAAGCTAATTTATCTTATAAACCCTTCATATGTTCTGATCTATATTAAGTGAGAATTGAGAAATATGGTTCAAGGTAGACTTGTATAAGGATCTATGAATTAGTTTATTAGGCCTTCGAACCGACTTTGCTTGAATGGGGATTGGCTTAAATCAACCGATGAGCTGTCTGTCCCTAAGGGTTTTGGTTGTTCAACTTTAAAAAACTATCTATTCTATAGACCCTTGAACCAGTGAACTAACCTACTAGTTGAATTAGCAATTCGACCATCCATTCAAATTTCATTTTTAAAAAAAAAAAAATAAAAAACAAAACAAATTAAACACCATTACATTTATGTTGTCCAAATCAATTAGTTCAAAACAGAAAAAATATTTCAACCAAAAATAAAAGTGAACCATTCACACGTCACTATATATCTAAATAAAATATTATAATTATATGAGAAAAAAAAAAGGAAAGAAATATGCAAGTAGGTGAAAAATTATTAATAGTAATTGACGGAAATATGAAAAATTAAATCTAAATAAAATTAAAAAAGAAAAGGCAGAGTTTAAGGGATTTTGAACTAACTCTTGAACCACTAATTCACAGGAAACGACTCGGGCACGTAGCCTTAAGGATTAGCTTGATTCAACTAATCGTCAACCCATAAACCGACAATTCATGACCGGTTTTAGGTCGAACCAACCCAATCGCTTATTCCAAATAAATTACTTTATTTGAAACATTTTTAGCTCACCGTTTGATATTATTTTGACTAGAGGTGTGCAAATGGATAAAATAGACCAGGTCGGCTCGACCCCGGCCCGACCTAGCCCACTTTGACCTGCGAATTAAATGGGCAGACTAATTGTGGCCCACTTTATAAATGGGCTAGAATTTTATTGGCTTAATCCAGTTCACTTTGGCCCACAAGTTAAACGAGCTAATCTACTAACTTTTTAATGGAATTAATAAATTGTAAAAAATTAATTAGCGTGTCTTGTTCGATTATGTCATAATCAAATTAGGACATGTAGCACCTGCTTATAAATCCACAAAAAAACAATAGATTACTTTTATTTAAAACTATAAAAGACTGTTGTCATAAACGAGTTAATGCTTGTTCCATACCTCAACTAGTCTAAAAGACTAACATTCACTAACATACTGGTCATGTTAGAAGCGGGACAACTATATTAACTTTTATGACTAATATATTGATAATGACCTCTTTATCAAACTTTGAAAAATAGATAGATTTTTACCTATCCACATCCGATGCTACCATCTTCCTCCTTTCCCCACCCTCCATCCCCTTTTCTAGGTAAAAACAAAGGATATGCATTTATGAAACAGGAGCCTAATTTACAAAGTACACAAAAGACCGTAGACCTGTAGCCTACATAAGAGGAGTGCTATCAATTGAAAAAAAAAAGAAAAAAGAAAAAAGAAAAAGAAGGAGTGCTAGACTCCCTAATATGTACATAACATGGGTCTTTAATCAAAAGATTGGTGCACAGAAGTAAGAGGACTAAAACATAAAACATTATCAACTTCAAAGATTGTAACAGTTAGCAAAAAAAGAAACAATCTATCTTTTTAAAGTCAAATATACAAAATATCATATGCCAAATTTCATACAGTTCATGCCTTCAACTAATTGGTTTAGTTTTTATCAAATAGAAGATAAATTCCTAAGATAAATCATTTTCATCGATGATCATATTTGAATCCTCTATTGACAATATTGTTTCAAGTCCTTTTTCACCTTTATCTACAATACATAAAATAGCAAATAATTAGATGGAAATATTAAAAAAAAAATCAAAAATCAAGATTATATTTCATTTAAATGAAAAAACTACCTTCTCAATTGAATCCTTGTAACCAATTATGTATGCAAACTAAAGCTTCCACATTGTTAGGAAGCATGGTACTATAATACTTGGTAAGAACATGAGCACCAATACTAAAAGCAGACTCAAAAGCAACTATAATTATTGGAATGCTAAGAACATCAGAAGCCATTATACATAAATTTGGATACCTTTGACGTTGAGTTTTTCAATATTCTAATATATCCAATTTTGAGTAAAAAGTCATATCTATTACCGATTCTTCCAAATAGAGATCTAAGGAAGGCTTACCGATAGTACGTACCTCAATTTGACAATACTCCTACATCATAAAGGAAAAAAAGGAAAAAAAAAAAAAGAAGGTAACTATCATTAATCATTATTCATTAAGCATGCATCCCAACATTATAACAAAATAAATAAATAAATAACTAGATTAATTGAACTTACATCAAGAGTAACAGAGTCGATACCCAAACTTTTTCCGAGCTTAGTGTTCCCTATAAGTCATTTCCCTTTACCTCTACATGCAAGTGTTTAAGAAGATCTAACATGAGAGCTACTGCATATTATATTTCTTCCCCTACTATTGTTATACTCTTCAAATAGCCTATACAACTTAGTCTTTATTTTATCCAATTTCTCTTCACAGCTAAGTGAATCAATTTTATTAAAGTAGAATTTCAAAAAATTGAACTTCATCCAAGGATCAAAAACTACTCCAAGTGTAAGGATAATGTTGTATTCCCTTCAATATTTATCAAATTTTTGTTTCATCTTAACACACATATCCCTTATAACAAAATTCCCACTTGTTAAGTTCTCATTTAGCAAACACTTTATCCTCCATACTTGTAAAAATTATAGATTTGAAGTCGAATAAAAGGACTTAGACATTAAGTTTGTAATGGTATAAAAAGGACTCGAAAATTTGCACAATTTTTGTGCTCTTTCCCACTCCTCTACTGATGGACAATATTTATAATGGGAATCATTCAATTGAAAGTATGAAAAAGCACGCTGATACTTTAATGCACTTTCAAGCATGAGATAAGTTGAGTTCCATCTGGTTTATACATCTAAACGCAAACCAATACTAGCATCACTAATGCTAACTTCATTAACATACTTCCAAAACTGTTTCATTCAACTTTCAAACCCCTTTATATACTTTACACTCTCTCTTATATTATGCAAAGCCTTATTAGCTATTGTCAAACCATCCTTAACAATCAGGTGAAGAATGTGGGCACAACATCTAATATGAAAAAATTCACCCCTACATAACAAACTACCTTGTAAATTAAGTTGATCTTTTAGGAAATCTTGCATGCAATTATTAGCAAATGCATTGTCTAAGGTAAGAGAAAAAACTTTCCTATTAATGCCTCAATCTTTCAAAGAATCAAACATTTTCTTTGATAATCCAAGTCCCAAGTGAGGAGGGGACATGTAACAAAAGGAAAGAATTTTATTACTTAGCTTCTAATTTTCATCTACAAAATGAACAGTTAAACGCATGTAACCCTCACTAGTGCAAGATGTCCATAACTTCGAGGTCAACCATACTCTATCGCGAACTTTTTCCAAAACATTTTTCAACTTCTCCTTCTCGTTTAAGTATAATCTCCATACATCAGATGTGGCTGTTTTCCTAGAGATATGCATATAATCAGGATTGAAATGCTTTATGAGTTGCATAGTCCTCCTTTATTCAATAAATGAAAAAGGAAGATCGTGTTCAATTATTGCTACGAACAACTTTATAGTCCACTTTTGTTGACTTTAATTTTCCAAATTGATTAATGATCATTTCGCCTACATCATGATACTTAGGAAGCAAATGACACTTTTCAATATGTCGAATTAAAGTAGATGTCCCATACTTAGACCTACTAACAACATATTCATTCTTACATCCATTACATCTAACCCTTTCTTTACCATCTTTTCCTTTTCCTATCTTTGTAAATGCTTTCTAAACAGGAGAAGTATTTGCTTTAAATCTCTTACCTTAAGGTTCTATAGACTCTTGAGATGTTCTCGTAGTAGTAGCATGAGATGGATCGCTAACATCATTTCCAAGTGCTTCTGACTCATTATCCACATTGATATGTTGGATAGTTGTATCATTAGTGGTATCGATATTTTGATCCATTCTAAAAATAAAACACAAAAGACAAATTATTTGTCAAATCTCTGAGTATAATTAAATTACTAATCTAACCAACTCAAAATCCAATACAATAGTAAAAAGGAGTAAACTAAGTTTTCCCAAGTGTTTCAGCTATCTAATCCTGCATCTAAAAATGATTTGCCTGGACTAGCAAACACAAAAGTTTATAATTACTTTAGATACTCTTTATTGTTTATATATATATATAAGACTTGTTGTGAGTACTAAGTAAAAATTTGAATAGAAATTAAGAAAATAGAATAAATATGCTGAACAACTAGAAATGATCAAAAGGTTTGCTTATTATGACCTATTTCACAAACCGATCCTATGTAATATCATTAGTCATTGATCAATTTAAACAAAATGTGTGTTCAATTCAAGATTTCTGGTTCTAGTATTGAAAAATTAATCAACTAGGTAAAGCTATCTATTGAACAAAATTACGTCCTTCTAAAGTACATAGTTGAAATGGATTATTTACACTACAAGTTGTAAATTTGGGAATGGAAAACAAAATCAACTGTTGCAATTTCACTTGATCTATAGAACATTTTGAGTATGTTCAGTCAATTCCAATGCTGAACTATTTTTTTTTTTTAAATCTATTATTGCTAGCACCAAAATGATATTTTCTAATCCAACAACAGATGACGTAGAATGGATATAAAATTAACTTAGGATTATCTTCCACAATGTATGTACATAAGATTGGACATTCATTTTTTCCAGTGCTTTTCAGTAGTTCAAGAATGAACTTGGATCATAAAGCTAGGTGAACATGAAATGGAACTACAATTAATGACCTTTTTATGTAGAAAGATCCAGAAACTAGTGACCCTGTTAATATGAGACCTTAAACAACTAATGATAATAGATTAATTTCATGGTATAGTTTCGATCTTCCTAATTGTAGTGACAACGAAGAATTAATATACCCAGATTAATCAAATACAAAGGACAATACCATTTTGTAGAAATCTCATTCCACAGCATAATCAAGAATAGAGATAAACATAAGGGATGAGGAATTACTACTCTTAGGGAAAAATTAATACCTTTAAGAGCATTAGTTTCAAAATACTGATAATTAAAATGTAATGTTGGTGCAAAGGGTTTCTTTGGATGTAAAATGTGAACAGAGTACAAATAAACCAATATGTATCAGCATGTATTTTCAATCCATGTGCATTTTCTAGTAACCAGTACATACACACATCAACCCACAACATAAACACAAACAAGATTACCCCCCTACCCATGCTCATAACTAGTCGGCGACTATACACAACATACATTGACCCACGACTCAGTAGTCAGTAACGTTCATCCTCTCTCTCGACCCAATTGGTGACAATAGCACATACACACACAAAATAGAACAATACACAAGCACACAACACGTCACCCTAACGACAGCACACAACAATATTGATCCACAACATAAACACAAACACAATTACCCAATCGCTGACCTATGCTCATGACTAGTCGGCGACCACGCACAACACACACTGTCACATTGACCCAAGACTCAACACTCAGCAGTGAACATACATACATAAGAAAACAGCACACATACGAATGACATTAGGCACACGAGTGACGTAACCCTGACGATAGTACACACACATACAAAACAGAATAGTGTACATACGCACAACACATAACCCCAACGACAGCACATAGTAGTACAAACATGAATAGCGATTGCCTACAATACACACACGCATGAGTTACGACAATTGACAACAGACACATGCACAACAGTACACATAAAAGGATTTAATCTTAACGAGAGAAAGAGAGGATGCTTACGTATGACAATTGACAGTAGACACAGACATAAGAGACGTACTATCATTGCCTCGTTGGTGAGTGAGATTGTGGCCTTTGGAGATACAATGGTGATTAAGTAGTGCAATTGTTCCAAATTTCAGATTGACAGAGGAGAAGAGAGGAAGAGTGAGTTACTTATGGTTAGGGTTTAAGAAAAACAGAAGAAAGTGATTGAGTATTTTATGTGGTGTAGCCATAAGCCATGTAGTGTCAATGTGTTAATCGTTATTTCATTCAAATCCAATTTTTTTTTTTTATAAAAAGCAAGCCAACCTAACCTGTTATGGGTTAGCCCGTTAAAACTAGTGGGTTAAACGGGCTAAGCCAAAACGGTCCACTTTTATGTAGGATAAAAAAATTTAATCCAAACCCCCTCTAAAAGTGGATTAAACGAATTGACCTGTAGACCAAAACTTATTTACATATCTTTAATTTTGATAACACTCTAACAATTGTTAGAATATGGAAAGATATATATAGAAAAAACACCTAGAACACTCTTTAGAAGATTACGTAGTACGATTAGATTGAGATTCATAAAATAGATATAGTTGAGATTCATACTATAAACAAATGATATATATAGGTTCTGTTTAGATTGTCTTTTTTTTTTTCTATATTTGATCTGTATTTATTTGAAAATTGGTGTTTAGAAAAAATTTTTATCTGTATTTTATTTGTTTTTATTTTATAATTATGATGAAAATAATGTCAAATTTAGGAAATAAAAATTTACGTGCTTAGAAAAAAAAGACTTAAAAATATATATTTTATGCATTAAAAATAATTATGTTAATTGGAATTTGTTGGATATTTAATTTTAAAAAAAGACATATAAAATTATATTTTGATCATTTTAGTATCCTATCCTTGCAAAGCTACTAACAAGATGCAAAAAAAAAAAAAAAAAAAGATGAACAAAATGAAGCGATAGAACATTGTTGCCTTCTTACGTGGTTTCGCAACAAAAAAGAAATAGTCGTGGATTGCGGCTTTGGCGATTCCTATTGGACAAATCACTAACTGGTTACTGAATGAAAATGAGCTAATCATAACGATTTATGTCTTTTACAAACAATAAAGAGTCTCTGCACGATAAACTGCTATCGCCATCAAGCACTTATTTGGCAGTGGAATTGAGAAAGTGAAATCACTTGGAAACAATGATAGATAAAAAATAAATAAATGGTTGAATGATATCCCAAAGGGCGGCACTGGAAAGGACATTAAAAGCCGAAGTGTTAAATTTTACGGTCCAATTGTCAACATAAAGTTACCAGTTTAACTTAATTTCTCTTTCGTAGACCCAATTCATATAGACATATTACTAAGACATAAGTCTGATTAAGAAAACCAAAATTTCTTAAAATTCGCAGTCTTTTTATTGAAGATCGTGTTTACGGTAAGAGTAATTTTAGGGGTTTTTTTTAAGAGTAAGTAAAAACGGAGGCAAGTGCAATAGAGTTTACATGCGGTTACCTTGAGAAATAGATGTGTTTGCTTTTTTCAACACAAATTATTCCTTAAAAAGTAATCTCAAGCAAAGGTAAACAAAAAAAAACAAAAAAAAAAAAATTGTCAAATAGGGCTGTTAAATCACATTTCTAATATGCCATTTAGTTTTTTATTCGGAAATGCCCACGTGGCATGAAGAACTGATTAGGAAACAAGGAAAATCTCACGTTTATAATGCGATTTCGAAATCGTATAAAAAAGAAGCGATTTCAACTGCGATTTCCTCCACCGTGCAATATACTGTCTAGTCTCTTAGCATGTTATGCGATTAACCTTACATCGTGCAATACGCTGTTAGTCTCGCATCTTCGCATGTTCGACACCTATACGGCAGAGGCGGAGAATGGGGATAACTTGATGCCACGTAAATTGCATAATCATCCAGCGAGTTGTAAATAGCATTCTCAATATGCGACTTTTTTGGTGTTTTTGCACTCCATTTTTTGGTAATTTGCTGGATTCATTTTGTAAATCGCATCTTTATGTGTAAATTTTCATCAATTTTCTCTAAGTTGTCAACCAATGTTAAAAAGAAAAAAGAAAAAAAAAAAAGAAAAGCAAAATTACATATGCATGTCTGCGTGTAAAGCAATGTCTGATTAATACAAGAATAGCGAAAAGACACAAAGGCACGGAACCACTATGAATCGCATGTGTATACACTTTAACTAAAAGAACAACGGGGCTTTTTTTAAGCCGCAACTAGTAGCGTACGCACAAGGTGGAATTCCAACTTTATAAGCAATTCCACTCGTCAACATAAACATACGATCTTAGTTTTTCAATGATCCAGGCCATAATCTTTGAGCGTGCTTGTTTCAAGAAAGCATGTGCCATAATCTTATCAACATTTTTGTCATAATCAATTCTATAGAATTGTTAAAATGTTGTCTTAGTAATCAAAAAATTGCAAAAGAGATTTTAGGGTTCAATATTTTATTTTAACAGGATCAATTTCATTCATCATCTCACTATCTATTTCTATAATTTTTAAATTTAAATCATTAAATTCACAGTTTATTCAATAATTTAAATTTAAAAATAATTAAATAAAAAATAAAATAAATTACAGTATTGATTTTATATAAAAAAAATTTAAAAAATTAAAAAAAAAAAAAAAAGGAAGGAGACCGTGTGAAAATGTCAGTTAATAAAAGGGACTTTTCGAGACAAGCGATGGTGGAAGGTAAAAAACGCTGTGCTAGTGGTCGCATCACTGAAAAAGCACATGGGAAACGGTCACCTGAAACCAAAAAAAAAAAACGGGTTTTCGTCGATGATAATTGTTGACGACTACCTGTCAAGCTTAGTCACAACTGCTATCTTCTACCACCGTTTACCGCTCAAAGCCACTAATATATGCTTTTTGGCAAAAGAAAACACACTTACTGCAAATTTCATACTTCTTCAGGAGATGAAGTTATAACTCTATATGCGATTCGCCAAACTCAAGATGATGCCTCTTTGTTTGGGAGATTTCCTATTGAGTTTTACTAGGTAAAACAAGAAAGTCCAGACTATTTTCATTCGAAACCTATATAGGGGATTTAGATGCAACAAGATTCAAGAGGAGGAAAAGCAAAAAAATTGTGCTGCTAATGATTAGCATTGTAATATACTAATATAGAATCGATTACCCTCTGTTTCTTATTACTGCTGTTCCTAATACTTACTCTATGTTACGCCCAGAGTGCGAGAATGGACATAGCTGTAGAGCCAAGCACAAGGCAAATAAAGGAGACTTTCTTCAACCAGGGACTGGAATTCATCAATTTGTTGTGAAAGAAATCGAGTGCTATGAGATCTACCAAGGCCATGTATATCAGGATACCCGAAGACAGAGACCCTAGCAAACCTTCCATGATCAAGGCATTAGCACTGCTATCGTCGTAACCCGTCACCGAGAAGACGATCATTCCCAAAACTATGCCCATCGGTGTTGTGACTGAAAACATGAAGCACATGTATGCCGTCGTGCCAAAGTTGAAACCCGCCTGTCATGACCCAAAATGTAGAGAAAAGTATCAGACTAGTTTTAGTATCACAGGGCCTGGAAGTGGTGCTGCATTTGGGAGAATGTAAACAATATGCATTTCAGAAGAATCGCAAACTCAATGCTCTGGTAATGCACTTGTGGATATTCGAGCCTTTATTGTGAACTTTGCTGTTGATTGATTAAACTAAGGATATCTAGTTTGATTTGGAAATACAAGCAATTAGGATTTGGATATGGAAAGAAGCAGCAGATCAATGCTTAACCTCACCTTCTATTAGAAGTTTTTCTAATGCATTACCTAACAACTCATTTGAGTCCATCAAATATATTGATTACAACATCATCAAATCAACCATCATCATTCAGCAATTGTAAAATTAAGTTAGTGGGACCATTAAAGACGTATCATAATCATCCAAAACAACCAACATGTATTAGACTATCAAAATTAAATCAACACAATTAAACGTAGATTAAAGAAGACCATGATATGTTTGTCCAATATAACTCCCCTTCTATTTTTATCATGTCAAATGCGAAAAAGAACGCGAGACCCGCTTGTTCGACTATTGCTTTTTTGGGCATCAGTCGGAAGAGCCCTATTTCCTCTTCATTCCGTAAAAATTGCAAAGAGGAATTTTGCTAGAGTTGAGTGGTCGCGATACTGACCTGTGCAATGCAACCCCCAAGACCCATTCCTTCAAAGATCTGATGAAAAGCCAAAGCAGCAACAAGAGGCTTAATTGTACACTGATTCTGTGACATCCCCATCGTAACCCCAATTATCACGGAATGAAATATAATCCCAATCTCCAACACTTGGGACACCAATCTCTGCTTCATTTTCACCAATTCATCTCCCTCACTCAATTCTTTCTCCAAAACCACTTCTTTCCCATGGCAACTCAATCCTAACTCGACCTCACCCAACTCACCACCCGATTTCTTCTCCTCCCGATTCCCAACGCGCTTGTACCCGTGTCGGTGTCCCTGTCCGTGACCATGCTGCTCCACGTGCGAACTGGCGGTGATGTCTACGAGAAGAGCCGTGAGGGCGCCAAGCAGGGTAACCAAGCCCGCGAAAGGGAAGTCCCTCCAAGGATGACGTGACGAAACGGTACAGTCACTGAGGGAATCGTATGCATCGGGAAGCACATGCACCAGTGAAGTGGAGAGAATCACGCCAGCCGCGAAGCACTTGATTACGAGTACGGCCTTGTCGTAAGCGGGCTTGCCCTGGAAGTAACGGGCCAACACGACCGGGGACGAGATGCCGAGGACGCTCGTGATGAAGATTACGAGGATTGAGATTATCTTGAGATGTGTGGCTGCCGTTCCATCCCTGCACGCGAGTTCTCGGGCAGTGTCTGTCACGCACCCGCCCATCTCTATCTCTCCGTGTATATATGTACTGTTCTCTTCGACTGATTAAAAAAAGATTAAAATCTTCAAAGGGCGTGAAAACGTGAGAAGGGGTGAGACTGGTGGTTTTTTGTGTAGAAGAGGAGCGAGTGTAAACTCAAAACTGAAGACGAAGAATGGACTTGGCGGAGATCGTCTCGTGTGGAGTCCACTGGAAAGAGGGTATCGTTCCGAAACAATTTAATCTTCAATCCCGTAATTTATTTATATTTTTTAAAATCTTAATTATTGAATTTATATTGGTTCACTAATTAAAATTTAAATAAATATAAATTAAAAATAAGATAAAAAATCAATACCGATCTCGTTGAAAACAATACGAGACCGTTGGAAAATTCTAAGTTTCTTAAATAGCGACATGGAAGATGGACTGATGAGTCGAGTAAATGGCGGGGCTCTATTTTGTCGGACTAATTAAGAAAGATCCATGTCGTCATTTGTACATTGCATGTCATCATTCCATTATACATTTCTTGTGTTAGGTTCCTTTTCCATTTATATAGGATCTTGCAATAAATAAATCGCCACTTACGATAGAAAGCCATACCTTTGAATTTTTTTTTTTTTTTTTTTTTGGGTAAGGCTATCTGTAGCAATTAGCGTGAACTAATTTTATATGGCTGTGAATTTTTCTTCTACAGTTGGTCTTTTATGGTTTGATCTTATACGATATCGCTTCAATTTCGGTTTAATTTTTTATCAAACTTGATTTTTTTATAAAACTTTTTATTCTCTTATATGTTATTATCAATTGTCTATTTTGGTTTTGACAACATTGATTAATATACATACTAATAGAAGCTGCATTCATATTATAAGTGCTTAAATAAATTTCTCATATACTAAATACATGATTATATATATTTCGAACTCTCTATTCAAATAATATATTCTCTTGAATAAATTATTTTTTTCCCCATAAAAATTCCAAAAGTTCATAATATCTATGATTTATTAATTAACTTAAATGATACGACCACATGTTGCATGATAATTGCTAACTAATCCTTGAGTCAATTGTCTTGCACAATAATACTTAATCTTGCAATATGGAAGAATTTTGCTCAAGAACTTTTGTGTTTATTACTTAAGTGTATTAATAATTTATCATTTATAGATTGATATGACACACAATTCGCAAACAAAATTCATAAAATGCCTATATTACTCACGGTATTTAATGACTTCATTGAGTCACCACAACCTACTTGCCAAGATAGATTGATAAGATTAAATAACAAGAGAATTCCACTCTTGAATAAACTTACAAAGAGTCTCACAAATTACGATAGTATTAAATGGTGAAAACCGTTTTATGTTAAAATGAAACGAGAAATATATATATGTACACACATATAAACCTTAGCCGTAACTACATGAGAGGAATAAACTAACTAAGGAAAGTAATAAGTCATAAAAAGGACAAATAAGTTTATAGCCATTTAGCTAAGGTACATGGCATATATAATGAAATGTTGCTCATGTAATGTGTTGCACATGAGATACAGTATATGAAGCTCCAAGTGGTTATGTATTTGGGTTAGAGATATGAATACGGCATGTATGTTGGTATTTAGGCTTATGTACGACATATATTTACCCCCCTTCATTGGATACATGGTTTGTATCCCTACTTTTAGGTCGAGTACTCCCTTGTCCTTCATGAACACAATTGTATTGGGCTTTATCTTGTTCAATTCCTCCATTTCGCCTTGTCTAGCATTAATTTTCTAGTTACTTAGATTTCTTTTAGGACCTTAATTGTACTGAGTCAAACTCAAGTCACATAACTAAACCAACACGTATTTCATAAAACAGTGTTACAATTTACACTTTAACTTTACCACTTTTTATAATTATGCATTTAATTGAAAATTTAGTTGTCACTATTTATATCTTAATTGAATTATATTTATAATGATAATCCATTCAATACAATAAGCTAATAAAGTAACTGTCAATAGCCTCAGGAGAGTCGTATGACCTCTTAGGGCTGTGCATGGTTACCTACCACTAACAATGGGTCTCACGACCCATATTTTTGAAGTTATAGTGACCCACTATTTTGTAGTAGATGAATGGAGGCCACCTGCGGGGGGTTGTAAAGCCCCCCAAAGCTATGGACGACCATCTCATTAGTTAATCATCCTAACTAGACGAACAGTATGAATCAGAGTTAATTGAAGTATAAATTGTAATAATTAAATCTTTAATTAAGTATATAATTAGAAAAGTTGAAATTTCATGTGTATAATCGTAAAAAGTGATAAAGTTAAAGTATAATTTATGATATTGACCCTATATTTCATAATCATCTAATACACTAATGACCATATCATTCCAAATCCAATGATCATATCATACTCATCACAATAAAATTCTAAACATGAGTGAGTGCCAATACCTAATAGAGACATTGCTAAGTGCAAACAAATATACAGGGCATATTATATGCAACATATTTACTCTATGCATCAATTATTAACAGGTAGCAAATAGAAGTTGATACATTTATGTTATTCGATATTTACAAACAATTATAGATTGGATCCTTAGCTAAGACCTTAATGGTTTAGAGATATAAGTTGTCTTTCAATTGGATGGATAAGATTCGATTTCCCCTTCTCCTAATAATTGTAATATCATAGTACTTAGCTTAAAGACTAAACCCTTATAAATCATGTGATTCCTATAGTCATTTTGAAAATGGAGGTCCACCTACTTAGAGTCAAAGAGTTACAAATGTGAATCTTATGAACCCTAAAATTATTTAAAAAGATGAAGTAGATCCCAAGATTCATATTTATAAATCTATAAATTCGAAGGGTCGCTTATGAATCTATAGATCTTAAGAGTCCAAAAGTCTAATTGTGTCATACATGATTCATAGCCTATATCAGTCATAGATAGTTTATGTTACACCCCGAAGCGGTAGAGTCGCAACAGCTCCGTCGTGTAAACGATTTTAAGATAGAAGTTAGCTTTATAACTGCTATCCTAGACTTGATCTACACAAAGCGTTTATAACTAATCCGTTTTAAAATAAATAGTTCGTAATTTTAATAAGTGATTTACCTAAGAAAGTAAGAAAATATATATATACACTAGAATTCAGTTATTACAATTAACATTTACAACGTTTCATCGTAATCTATTTCCTAGTTAATACATTATTTAGAAATGAAAAATTCTGAGATAAAAATTTAGACCTTAAAAATATATGTCTGTTCTTCAAATATTTTTCCTTACTCCCCAGGATCCCGCAGTTGCTAGCTTTGGGATAGTTGTAAGCCGCTTCTTAACTAGCACTTGTAACGACGTTTATAGAGATGTAAACAACCATAGCTCAGTAAGTCGGGATGGAGGACTTAAAACTATACCACAAACACAAATAAGGTTATCAACTAACTTATTAGGTACAATGCATGTTCAAGTAAATGCCATTACACGATGTTGTTTGGCCCATCGTGAAATTAGAAAAATTATGCTGGCTCTAATTCGAGTAAAAGAGTTACCGTTAATGCAATAGCTCACGACCAAACCCAAGCTTATGCAATAGAGACACTGCTCCTCTTGCGACTACCTTCGAACCATTAACTTCACCCTTACCGTGACCTCCTCACTTGTCACTTAGTTCAACTAAAGATGAAGAAATGACCCATTATGCTATTTAGTGTTATCCATTTTGAAGGGATTGATATTTAGCCAAAGAATCCTAAGTTTCCCTTAATGGGTTGCTATGCAAGTCCGATTTATGTTTACAAGTCATATATTTGATTAGGTCCAGTTTAGGGTAATCAATCATTTTATACAAATCATATAATACAAGCCAAGTAATAAATCAAAAATCATATCATTAGCTTAAAATAAGTATAATTGAGTACAATTTCAAGCCTCCAAAATACAACACTATATTAATCCCAACTTACTTAAACTTCTTGCTTTCGCTTGCTCACTCGAGGTTCGACTCGCTCAAGCCATTATCGATCATTCCTATAATACCAACGTTGTCTCAGTTTTCATATAATTGTTATAGATTAGTTTTTATCCTATAACACTTATTATTATCTTTGGTTTAGGGTTTAACGTGTCTAATTATCTAGGTTTTCAAATATTTTACAATTATTAGGGCTAGGTTCAGGTTCGAGACTAGGTTCGGATTCAATTTCCGCATTGATTTCTAAATTGGGTTTTAGTCTCAGTTTTTTGTTAGAGATTTGTATATATACCCTAAGAAATTATTCCGACCTATAATGTGAAATTAATAGTATTATCTTCGGATATCTTAAATATTGTTTTTAATCTTTCACTAGTGTTTTAGTTTGTGTGGTACACTCGAATCCTAATTTAATTATCGAATTCACCCCCATTATAAGAAAACCTTACATTTTGCATATAATTACCCTAATTTAAGATTTTCATTAGATTTATTGTATATTCCTATTATTATCATAATATCAATTCTAACCAATATTTTCCTAATTATTAATTACTCATAATTATATATTACACATTATCACCTAATGTGTACAAAATGTATACATCTAATATTCCCATCACTTCAAATATCATCTCTCAATATCAAATAACATTCCAAATATCCAAAATTCATCCTAAATCAAATTTTTAACCTAGTTACCCTAAATTACCAAATTAACCTAAAATTTATCATTTTTACCTATTACATAATTTACTAATAATTACATTTAACACTCCACATGCTACAAATAGCATATTCTATCAGATTTCAACATCCTTAAATATATAATTTTGCATCAAATCAGTAATTACTCATTTAATTACTAAATTACACATTTTATACATCATTTTAAAGCCTAAAAATTATCTAAAAATTTCGAAAATTAATTTTTGAAAATGGGCTTCATGGCACTGTTTTATAATCTCGAAGTAATCTATACAAAAATTTTGAACTCAAAACTATACTCCTAAGGTCATTTATTTCTAAATCGAAACATGTTCGGTTTTGCATGATTTTTTAAGGACTATATATCACGGGAAATATTTTCATCAAAATAATATTTTTTCTAAAAATTACATACAAAAATATTTCAAAATAGCAATTTCATAATTTTCCAACTAATTTTGATATTTTTAACAATTTAAGAAAAATCGGGACTCACCAAAATTAGTGGCTTTAGCCACTGTCAGTGGCCATGGGTATTATAAGCTCACAAAATTGAGTTTAGGACAACCGAGCCTAAATTTAGAGTTTTTAGGAAAACTTATCCAATTGAACCTAAATTTTACGACTATAATGGAAAAGTTAGTCGAGGTGATACAGTGAAGTTAAATTTTAGAAGTAATGACCCAAAATCCTAATTTTGCCCTTAGAAATAGGAATATTCAATATAACATTAAAATACTCGAAACTCCTAAAATTAAGCTCAGATTGTGACGAAAACTTAGAGATAAGTTAATTGAGTTATAAAATGAGATAATATTGTATGATTTACTATATAAAAATACATGTAATTTTATGAGTATATCTGGCATAAATAATAATTATACCCGTAAATTAATCCTGAACTATGTAATTATATATATTGTGTTGAATTTATAAAATTAACTTTAAAATATATCCTAAAAATAAAAGATATGTTAGAAACTTAATTATATGAGTATAGTTATATATTACGCGTGATATATATAAGGGATATAAACCCGTATATTAATAAATAACTAAGTTCTAACGTATAATATCTATATTTAAGTAATTATTTAATAAAAGAAAAAAAAATTGACCAAATGCATTTAAGATTGCTGGACAAAATTGCGTGGCAGGAGATAGGTCTATATAGTTGATTCAAAAGTAAGTTTTCCTAACAATTAGGCACCTCATGCTCGGGAAAAGCAAAAAGAAATTTGAAAAAAATATAAAATAATTAAAGAATTAATTATCTAACCGACTTGGAGGCACTATAAAAGGCCAAGACCTTCAAATTTGTGAAGTTTATTAGTTAGAATATAAAAAACACTTAAAAGAAAAATTAGAAAAAACCGTAGAAAATAGAAAAAATTATGAGAAAAACAAAGTAATTACCGTGTTTGGCTAATTCCTAGGACTCTCGTCCTTCTGCTATTAAGCCACTCCACCACCAAGGAATACCCCCAGCGTCTAGGTGTTTTGACACACCCCCCCACCCTACGGCTGCCGGAGATACCAAGAACAGCAAGGTCAAATTATTGCTCTATTTTTCAATAAATTATAAAAAATATTAAACCTACCTAAAAAATTATGAAAAAAAAATGTAGTTAGGTTATTTTGAACATGCTTTCATGTGATATTTTTATTTTTGAAAAATTCGTAATATTTAAAATACTTACTTAAGAAATCTACTGTTCATCCAAATTTAGATTTATAAAATAAATGTACTAAATGATATTGTTTGTAGCTGAAAATTTTTGTGTAGAATGTGTATTATATATAGATAATTGCTATGTAGCTTGAATTTTGATTTAAATATTTTTAATATTTATTGCATTTTTTGGCTCGAAAATAGGCTGAAATTATGAATTAAATAGGAAATTATGAAATTAATTGATGAAATGGACATATACTGATCTCTAATGAATAATAACAGTATTGAGTCAAATTAAAATTAATTTAGTGTAGAAAGAATCATAATTGGGTAATTTGTAATTATTTAAGGGTAAAATTGTCAATATGAACATAAAGGCAATAGATTAAAAACTTGAAACCAAGTGATAACTGAATTCTCCATATTTTTAGGAGTTTATAGAAATTTTCGGGAAATTATTTGATAACCCGAACTATTTATTACAAATTTACTAAGTAAAATAACTTAATTTACTAAGTAAAAAGTCGGGGTGTATTTTTAATATTAATAAGCTAAAATGAATTAAATAGTTAAATAAAAACTATATATAAGATTGCTGATCAAATTAGATTAAATGAATATTTTTATTATATTTATTAATATTTTCTGATCGGTATATACTTTAGGTATATTAAAGTTGAATAATACTTATATTGTAACAATATATGAACAAATTAGGTAAAATACAATTTAATAACGTAAATTATGTATAATACGATCATATTTATATAATTACGTATAATAATATTAAAAAATCGAACTACTTGTTAAAAGTCGTCTCTAAAAATAGGACTCGTAAAACGTGTCGTTAGGTCTATACGAACCCAACGACACTAATTTTGTTAAAATTGGGCAACTTTAAGTAATTTAACCTATAACTTTATCATATTCAAGAATGTACGTATTTCAGTAATCTTACCGGAATTAAAACGTGAATTAATAAATTAAAAGTACGTTTCGATATGATCGAAACGATATATAATACGTAATAGTATATGTGATGTATAGTATCAACAATTAATAACTTAATTCGATATATAGTGATAATACGACTATATATTGTGATAATATAACTAATATATATATATATATATAAATAATATATATAACCATTTTAGATTAAACCCTAATGTTTATGAATCATTACAAAAACTGAATTTAGATCTTTTATGTAAATAGGATCTTCCAGTATAAAGACGGTTGATGATTTGAGTCAGTAGTAGTAAATGTCTGAACATATAAGTTGGGATTATGGCTTCTCCGCTTGTTTGGATATTGTTTAAAGTATCCGGAGACCCAAGAGTACCTCTGGTTGTGTTTGTAGTTAGTTAATTATGCACATACTATGTGTGTAAATGATACTCGATTGTGACAGGAGTTCAACTCCTTGGTGTGTTGTTCTGTATGTTTACATTGATTCTGCATTGTATGAACTTGTCGACTACCCCTAATTAAAACTAACGTTTATTTGACTAAAATGAAACTGAACATGCATAACACCCATTAGGGGAACCGATTAAGAGTGTCAGGCCAAATATTTACTTATTTCGATGAAGATAGCTGAAATGGTTATTTCCTCATCCTTAGTCGAACTAAGTGACAAGCAAGGAGATTGTGGCAAGGTTGCGGGTCGTGGTTCGAAAGCGGTCATAGGAGAAAGGTGTTCTCTATTGCACAAGCCTGGGTTTAGTTTGACTTAAGTTACAATGAAACTCTTCAATCTGGGTTAGAGCGAATGTAATCTCTCTAACCTCATAATGGACTGGATAACATTGTATGATGTTTCATTTGTTTGATTGCATTGCATTTCATCATAATTATTAACCTTATTTATGTTTGTAGCTTGTTGTACTCACATCCCTATGAACTCTTTTACAAGTGTTAAGTGAAGTTAAGATGTTCAGATACCACCGTTCCCAAGTTAGTGTGTTGCTGTTTGGGAAAGTGAAAATCAAGGAATCAATTGAACCTGGGCTATTGATTTTGTCTTTGAGTTTTTGAGGAAACTAATTAGGAAATCCTTTGGAGCCCACTAGTTTCCTAACTTATTGTATATAGATTGTAAAACTTATGGTTTTTAATAAACTCTAATTGTAAACTTTACCTTTAGATGTAAAACATTTGTATAAATACTGTTGTAGTATTAGAGAACAGCTTATATAGAACAGGTATTTTGTAAATACTCTATCATAGGTTTGGTTATTAATAGGTGTTAGAACAAACGTTTCAAACTGGTTGAGTTGTGCGCCTTGTGTAAACTATATCTACGAGTGAATTGTATCTACGATAGCAGCTATGAGATTAACTTCTATCTTAAATTAGTTTACGCAGTAGGACTATTATGACTCTTCCTGTTCGGAGCATGACAGGTACGTCAACTCACTTGGGTGCTGCTACCACCGTGTGGTAGTGGTAGCCGTTCACTCCCAGCTGTTTGTCGGGTCTGGGTTCTCCTTAAAAGTTCTAATTGCATAGTTTTTTTATGATTTTTTGTAAAACCCTAATTTTCTCTCAATTTCACCTTTCTCTAATTTTCTAAAATTCCAGACATCTAAAATGAGCTTCTAGAAAATTTAAGGTATTTATAGAGGTCTTGAAAAATTATTATGCATTAAATTGATTTGACAATTATCTTATCTCTTCCTTTTCTTATTTTCTATTTGTTGTAATTTAATTGCTTGCTTTTATTTCTTCAATTCCAGATTGCTACACCTCAATTCTGGATTTTTTCTCTTTTTTCTTTATTTTTTCTTTAATTATTTAGCATTATTTCAGCATATTTTGTGTATTTTAAATAATTACAAGTAATTCTACCTACATGTAAATTCATATATAGTATAAATAAATATTCCTAAATATTATTTAAGTTATTTTATGATTTTTAGTATACATATAATTTATTTTTACTGATTTGTTAATTATCAGAATATATTTTATGTATTTTCGATAAATAACGAGTAATATACTTAAAATTTGAAAATTTTATATTCTTTTATTTTATTATTTATTTTCTTAAATTCAAACTTACGGAATCATTTTTACTAATATTTCTAGCTTTACTTTATAATTTAGGTTCGATTAGATCCTTTAGCCAATCGCCCTAAATTCCACGAACCAAACTCCGAGTAACTAATTATGGGTCTTATAGTTTAGTCCACTGTAATTGTCTACAATAGTATTCCATGCCACTAGTACGACTCGTTTATGATTTTTCTCTAGCTATTACAACCATTATTAGCCATAATTCCACCGTATTAACAAGCCACTTAGGTTTTAATACCTAAACTATTAGCTACATCATTTTAAAAACTCAATCTTAAAGACCTTAGTCTATAACTCTATTATCAGACTACGACATCAGTATCAAATAGAGAAAACACTCATCATTTATTTATCAATCATTCATTGAGTTCATTAACTAGCCTAACTATACAACCATCAAATGACATAACACATGTACTTAGATTAATGCTAATCAAACTTGAAATAATCTTAATTTTGATTAAATTCTTGTAATTATATAATGACAATACATCAAAAACTTCTATTAAAATATTAAAGTCTTATTCTTAAATTACAATTTATCTCAAATCTGATCGATCTAAAACTCTAAAGTTCGATTTGATTAACTAACCTTAACTAAGTTCATTGCCTTTTTCTCCTTAACTTAGATTAACCCGCTTCTTGAACTAAGTTGTTTGAATCTCCTATATGATTGACATACCACAACAAAAATTTTAACTTAACATGATAGACTTTTTAAGGTGACATCTTAAGAATCACCTTAAAAGATAAATTTATGCCAGTCACTACATTTTGATGTAGTCGATGTCCATATCTCCTTTTTCAAGTCCTAGAGTGTAGTTTACTTACCTCACGACAGAATGTGTTGGGATCAAGAAATTCCTCTCACCTTACGACTCTCGCTTATGACTTTGTCTCAAAAAAGCCACCTCTTCCTTAATTTTTTTAATATAAAACCAAGATATATACTCCTATAAGTTGCTTGTTATTAGTTGCCATCCAAATTTGCTAACGCTGAAGTTTTAAGTCTTGAGGACTTACGTAGAGTAACATATCCTCAAACCGATGTCTTTCTCCTATCAAAATGAGCGGTTTTCGTTGGAGTGTATTATTAGGGATAACCTAAGGTATTAAATATAATGTATAAGGTAGACTTTGTATGCGTTTCATACGATGAGAACTTTTAATTATTATTTCCTTTTTTAATTTGTTGCTTTCCTCGTTTAATGTATCATAGAATTTGTTATTTTCTTATTTAGTTATTTTACGACTTTCACTTTATGGAGTAAAATGAAAAGGAATAAAATTAACATTTCTAAAGGAATAGAATAATAGTGTAATATAAATTATTTTATTTAGTTAGATTTATAAATAATTTAATAATAGATATGTAATATAATATTAATTATTAAATTATGCTCGATTCATTTTTTTTTCTCAAGTAATCCTCAATTAATAGGTTATGATAGTTGGCGACAGTGATAGTAGCGACAGTGATGGTGGTGGCGACGGTGGTAGTGGTGGTAACGGTGATGATAATTGATAGTGGTAATGGTAATGATGCTTTTAATGGTTGCGGCGGTGGCGGCGGCGGCGGCGGCGGCAGCGGCAATGGTGATGATGGTAATGATAGTGATGCCTATGATATTTGGTGGTGGTAATGGTGACAGCGATTATGGTGGTTGGTGGAGATGATGGTAGTGATGGCAACAATAGCTATGATGGTGGCAACGATGATGGTAGTGGTGGCGGCAGCAATAATGGCTAGTAATAGCAGCAGTGACTGTAGTGGCGATAACAATGATAGTAACAGTGGCGATAGTTATAGTAGTAATAATATAATAGTAAGGAATCGTGATTCCTTAGTTAAATTAAGAAATTCTTATCACGGAATTGCGATTCGATGATAAAAACTAAGTATATGTCGTAATAAGGAATAAGGAAAGAATATAATTTCAATTCTTGCGTATGAGTCTTAATTTTATGAAAAGTGGTCAAGGTTGCAAGCACCATCTTGACCCTTGAATTTTAAATAATTTTCTAAGGAATTATATACACAAACACACTAACAAGAATAATGGATTTACTTATTAGATTATCACGATTAACATATTTACAAGTCATTTTAGACATCATGTATATACATTGTTTAATAATTTAAATATGTATTACAGGTTAGTCTTATATGACCATATTATATTTATTATTTTTCTCTATCCATATGAAATTTTATGTCATTTAGAAAGAGTTATATTCATTGAATTTATACTAATTCATACAAAAATTACAACTCCTTCATATGTAACATCCTTTATATTAAATACATGTCTCTTATATTTACAATGTAGTTGGCATGAAAAGAAAATGAAAAATTATATATGAGAAAAATGCAAATTCGTATATAAAGAAAAGGTAAAAGAAATATACATACATACACATGAAGGCATACCTAAAGAACCCATAAAGGTATACCTGCCCATGCCGTTCCATCCTAAGCACTTGGTTCAACTTTCCCACCAATAATGAAGACCTCGCGGGATGTAACTTGATGACAGCATATCCCGCACCCGCTTCGACCATCGTTATCTCTAAATAATTCTCTCGTAATTTTAAATACTATATCAATTTTTTTAAGGAACTTTTCTCTTAAATAACATTTAGTTAGGTAATTTTTATGATATTAAATTGAATAAAAAAATTTTATTTCATATTTGATTAATAAGTTTATTTGATGATTAGATAAAAATTGGACTGGGATTGGATAAAGAATCCAAATTTTATCATATCTATACTATTATACAAAAATAAAATTCACTGTAAAAAAAAATACCCCTTTATATTATAATATTAAGTTAATTAATATTATTTTTATTAAATATAATAAAAAATTATTTATTTTATAATATAAATAATTAATTTTTATTATAAATTTTATATCCAATACTATTCACATCAAACATAGTACAATGAGCTTATAATATTCGATCCTTCTTATATTTATTTTATTTAGTTCTCTTTATCCAGTTCAATTCTTAAAATCAAACGTTATTTAGAGAAACTCAATATTTTATCCCTAAGTTGTTTCATAAAAATTCCTTAACATTATTTTTTAATTTTTTGTGGGTTTTGATAGTATATTTCTACCAATCAAAGATTAAAAGAAAAAAAGAAAGGATAAGGGACGTGTCTACACAAAGGCACGTTTGTTATGGACAGATTCCGTCACTCGATCCCGTGCGGCATTTAGCGTTCCTAACCACACTAAGGAAGACTAAGTCAGCTTGTAACACACTCACAATATTTAGAGAGAGAAAGTAGAGAGAGAAACTTTGAATGTATGTTGTGTTCACTCAAATAAATTGTATCTTACATCTGGGGGAACACCCCTATATATACAGAAAGTCTTTACAATTTAATGGTTGAGATCAATTCGATCTAACGGTTACAATTGATTTCCAACTACCACATTCACCTACCTCACCTACTATTATACAAGATTTTGGACTTCTCTGGAACATTCTGGACTTCTCTGGAACCTTCTAGAAGCTTTTAGGGGCTTGGGCTTTAGTCTTGAGCTTTAGGAACCTCCTGAGAATGACCCATTTTGGGAGGTTCGTAATATTCTCCCCCGCTCAATCCGACGACGCCCTTGTCGCGCCTTTATCATGGAACTTTTGAATCTTGTCTTTGAATTACCATAGTGCTTCGGCTGGTTCCCAACTAGCTTCACTCTCTGGTCTTCCCTTCCACATTACCATATACTTGTGTCTGGGAGTCTGTCCACGTCTCCTCACGTGTCTATCAGCTATGATTCCTTCAACTTCCTTATCAAATGAATCTCGTACTCCTATTAGGACCCTTTGTGATATAGCTCTTCTAGGGTCTTCCTTATCCTTGTGGAAAGGTTTTAGCATGCTCACGTGGAAAACCGGGTGGAATTTCAACTTGGATGGAAGTTCCAATTTGTAAGACACTTGCCCCACTAGTTTCATAATTGGGAATGGACTCTCGTAGCGCCTCATTAGACCTTTATGCAGTTGTGCCTTCGTACGTTGTATCAAATGTAGCTTAACAAGCACTTGGTTACCTACTTGATATTCCATCGGTTGTAAGCCCCAAAGTTAAGCCAATTAACCGTAAGATTAAATTTAGAACCCAAGGTTTAGGGCAATCGGCTAAAAGATCCGATCACACCTAAATTATAAACTATTGAGAGAAATATTAGTAAAAATGACCCCGTAAACTTAAATTTAAGAAAATAAATAGTAAAATAGGAGACTATAAAATTTTCAAATTTTAAGCATAATAATTGCTAATTACCGAAAAGGCAAAAAGTGTAATTTAATAACTAATAAATTATTAGAGATAGATTATATGTATACTAAAAATTTTAGAATGACCAAAATAATATTTAGGAGTATTTACGTGTACCCCACATGTATTTACGTGTAGATAAAAATACGCGTAATTACCTAATTTGGCCAAAAACTAAGCAAATAATTAAAGAAAATTATAAAATAATTATGGAAAAATCAGAAGAGGATAAGATGCATTAATATCAGGTCATGGCATGTCAGGATAAGAAAAAGAAAAATTAGCCAATAAAAATTGAATAACTTAAAAGCCAAAAATCAAGGAATTTGGACAAAGTCTTGTCAAATTAATGCATATTAATTACAGAAAATGTCTATAAATAGGAAAAAAAATTTACAGAGCTCATTTGGATAGTTTGGAAAGTGAGAAAATTAGAGAGAGTTGAAAATTCGAGATAAAATCCAGAAAATAAAAAAAATAAGAAAAACTGTACAGTTAGGGATTTTAAAGGAAACCCACACCAGACGAGGAGCTGGGAGTGGACGGCCACCACCACCACACGGTGGTGGCAGCGCCCAGGCCGGCCGACAAGGCCACGGCGACCCACGGTGGCCGGAGCCACCCAAATCGGTGAGTCCGATTTCCAACCCGAATCTTGTGTAATTTTGTAAAAATAGTAAATATAATTAGAAAATTATGAATTTTGTTATTCTGGGATATTTTTGTATGTAGTTTATAGAAAAAATATTATTTTGATGAAATTATGTTCCGTAATATATGGCCTCGAAGAAATCGTGCAAAACCGAGCACATTTCGGTTTAGAAATAAATAACCTTAGGAGTGTAGTTTCAAGCTCAAAATTTTTGTGTAGATTACTTAGATGATATAGAACAGTGCTATGAAACCCGTTTTCAAAAATTAATTTTCAAAATTTTTAGATAATTTTTAGGCCCTAAAATTAGGCATAAAATGGGTAATTTAGAGTTAATTAGGTGATTAGGATATTAATTACTGACTTAGTGAATAAGTAGATGTTTTAGGATGTTAAAATCTGATGGAGTATGATACTTGTAGCAATTAGAGTGTTAGATGTAATTATTAGGTTAATTATGTAGTAAATAGGTAATATGGAAAAATAGTACATTTTATGATAATTTTGTAAATTAGGGTAAATTGGAGTAAAATCTGATTTAGGATGAATTTATACATTTTGAAATAATAATTGCTGTTTAGAGATGGTAATTAGGGTAATAGAAATATTAGAAATGCATTATGTGCATAATATGCAATGATGCATAATGTGTAATTTTTGAAAATATAATAAATAGAAAATATTAGGATAAAAATTGATATTATATAAATAATAGGGATATATAATAAATCTGATAAGAAACTTGAATTTATGTAATTATATGAAAAATGTATAAATTTCTTACATTAAGAGTAAATTCAGTACACAAATAGGGATTTAAGTGTACCGGATAGAATAAAATACTAATTAGAGATAATAATGGTATTTAGGAGATCGGGAAGTAATGTGATTAATTTCACCTTATGGGTTGGAACGGAATTCTAGGATTGGAATCTAAAACATTACTTAGAAATCGAACTAAAAACCTAACTTAGAAATCGATGCGAAAACCGAACCTGAACCTAACCCTAAACCTAGAATAATGGTAAAAGACTTAATACCTAGATAATTAGGCATATTAAACCTTAAACAAAACCTAACAATAAGCGTTATAGAATAAAATGAACTTGTAATATTTATATGAAAAGCTAAAACCACGTTCGTGTTATAGGGATGATCGGCGATGGCCTGAGCAAATCGGACCTCGAATGAGTGAGCGAGGAGTCGAGGTAAGTTGGGATTAATACGATGCTGTATTTTGGAGGCTTAAGATTATGCTTAGTTGTGCTTGTTAGATAGTTGAATGTGTGCATGTGCTTAATTATAGGTGATACTATGATTCTGTTTGTTACTATAGCATGTATTGTATGATTTGTGTGAAATGATTGATCACCCTAAATTGAACTTAATCAAATATCCGACCAGTAATCATAATCGGACATGCATGGCAACCCGTTAGGGGAATTTAGGACTCTCCGGCCAAATACCGACCCCTTCGGAAGGGATAGCGCAGGATTGCAAAATGGTCCCTTCTTCATCCTCAGTCGAACTAAGTGACAGGAGAGGAGGTCACGGCAGGGGTGAAGACAGTGATTCGAAGGTAGTCGCGGGAGGAGTAAGGTCTCCATTACACAAGCCTGGGTATGGTCGTGAGCTGTTGCATTAACGGCAACTTCTCAACCCGAATTAGAGCGGGCGCAATTTCTCTAATCTCATGACGGGCCGGACAACGTCGTGCGATGGCATTTGCTTGCACATGCATTGCACCTAATAAGTAATTGAAAACCTTGTTGTGTATATGGTATAGTTTTAAGTCCTTCGTCTTAACTTACTGAGCTGTGGTTACTCACATCCCTATAGACGTCGTGTAGGTGCTGGCAAAGAAGTGGCAACAACTATTCTAAAGCTAGCAACTGTTGGATCCTGGGGAGTGAGGAAAAACATGTGAAGAATAAACATATATTTTTAAGGTTTAAGCTTTTACTTTAGAACTTTTCATTTTTGAATAATGTAACAACTAGGAAATATATTACGAAGAAATATTGTAAACCTTAATTACAATAGCTGAATTATAGCATATATATATTTCCTCACTTTCTTAGATTAATGATTTATTTAAATTACAAACTGTTTACTTCAAATCGGGTTAGTCGTTGACGTCTTATGTAGATCAGGTCTAAGATAGCGGTTGTAAGGCCAACTTCTATCTTAGGCTGGTTTACACGGCGGGGGCTGTTACGACTCTGCCGCTGCGGGGCGTGACATCGGCCTCCGCTTCTTGTCTGCAATTTTCTTCATTCTCTTGATAGCTCGGTTTAAGTACGTCCGAGCTAAGTCATGATTTTCTTGCCATTCCCTTGCAAATTTATATACGGGAGGGCTGGACCCCATATATCCCATTGTTACTGTATGAGGAGTTAAAGGTTGCCTTCCCAGGACGATCTCGAAAGGACTTTATCCAATGGACTCATTCTTCTGTAGGTTGAATGAGAACTGCACCACATCTAACAACTTGGTCCAATCGCGCTGGTTAGCTCCTACAAAATGCCTTAAGTATAATTCTACTAAAGCATTTACTCGCTCCGTCTGACCATCCATCTGGGGATGCAAACTAGTTGAAAAGTTCAACTCGAATCCCAGAAGTTTGAACAATTTTGTCCAAAATTTCCCTATGAATTGCCCATCTCGATCACTCACAATGTTTCTTAGCAAGCTCCAATACTTTACTACATGTTTCAGGAACAATCGGGTAGCTTCATCTGACGGACACTCCTTTGTTGTTGGAACAAAAGTCACATATTTTGAAAACCTGTCTACCACAACCATAATTGTACCATACCCTTCCGATCAGGGCAAACTTACAATAAAGTTCATGGAAACACTCTCCCATGGCCGTTCAGGAATGGGAAGAGGCTCTAGTAGTCCTGGAGTTGCCTTCTGTTCAACTTTGTCTTGTTGGCACATGAGACAAGTTTGGACATAGCTCTCAACATCTTCTCTCATGTGTGGCCAAAAATACTTTTTTTCTACTAAGGCTTGAGTACGGTGCATTCCTGGATGACCTGCCCATTTAGAATCATGACATTCTCTAAGTATCTCTCTTCTTAGGTTCAAGGATTGAGGCACATAAATTCGTTGTCCCTTTGTATATATTAGTCCATTCTCTTGCCAAAATCTCCTTGTTTTCCCTTCTTGACATTGGATTAATAGAGCTTTAGCTTGTTTATCATTCTCCATCCCCTCTTGAATTCTATCAATGAAGTTGCTTTCAGGTTTGCTGATGACTACCAACCCAACCCTTCGGCTCAAAGCATCCGCCACAACGTTAGTCTTACCTGACTTATGTTCGAGGTCGAAATCAAATTCTGCTAGGAAAATCTGCCATCGAGCTTGCTTAGGAGAGAGCTTCTTTTGAGTTTGAAAATAGCTAGTGGCTATATTGTCAGTTTTGACCACAAACTTCTTCTCTAACAGGTAATGTCTCCATACTCGGAGACAATGCACTATCGCCGTCATCTCCTTTTCATGCATTGGATATAGCTTCTCTGTGTCATTCAACTTCCGACTTTCAAATGCTACATGGTGTCCTTCCTGCATTAAAACCCCTCCAATAGCAAAATCACTAGCATCTGTACATACCTCAAAGGGTTTGCCAAAGTTGGGAAGGAGAAGGATCGGCTCCTTAGTGATTGCCATCTTCAAGGTCTCGAATGCCTGTCGTCTATCTGTACTCGAATTCCATGGGGTATCCTTTTTGAGTAAGTTTGTCAATGGGCTCGCTATCCTCGAATAGCCCTTGATGAATCTCCTATAGTAATTCACTAAGCTAAGGAAGGATCTCAGCTTAGTAGGCTTGGTAGGTTCCTTCCAATCCCAAATGGCCTGCACTTTTTTTTCGTCCATTCTAATCTTTCCTCTCCCCACTATGTGACCAAGGAATGTCACCTCTTCTTGTGCAAAAGCATATGTTTTTCTAGTTTCACATATAGATCATTCCTTCTTAAAGCTAAGAATACCGAGCGAAGGTGCTCTATGTGTTCCTCCAATGTCTTACTATAAATCATAATGTCATCCAAGTATACTACTACAAATTGATCGAGAAAGGGGGTCAAAACACGATTCATAAGTGTACAGAAAGTAGCTGGGGCATTGGTAAGACCGAACAGCATGACCAGGAATTCAAAAGCACCATACCTTGTAACACAAGTGGTCTTGGGTTCGTCTCCTTCTGCAATCCTCACTTGGTGATATCCCAACCGTAAATCCAATTTGGAGAAGTATCTAGCTTCTCCCAACCTGTCGAATAAGTCCAAAACCAGTGGAATGGGATACTTATTCTTTATAGTGACCTTATTTAGGGCTCGATAATCAATACACATTCGGAGTGATCCATCTTGTTTCTTCTGAAAGAGCACATGAGCTCCAAAAGGTGCCTTTGAAGGTCTAATGAAACCTGCTTCTAGTAATTCCTTCAATTGTTGCCTTAACTCTTCTAATTCTGGAGGTGACATTCTGTATGGGACGGCGGTAGGTGGCTTGGCTCCAGGTTCCAATTCTATCACATGGTCTACCTTTCTTCTTGGTGATAGCTTCTTGGGCAACATTGGCGGCATTATGTCCCTAAATTCTTCTAATATCTCCCCCACTCGAGGTGGAACCCTTTCTTGGCCAATAGTCTCTTCCTTGACTCTTAAGGCAGCTAAATAAGTGACTTCATTCTTCTTGAGTCCCTTTTCCAATTGCATAGCCGATGGGAATTTGGTGGCTTAGCCTACCTTCCTTGTGACGGGGACTACACATTGTGAGTTATGATCAAGTACACAAATGTAGATAGCCCGCGGTACGATAAGTGCATCAATGCGATCTAGGAAATCCATCCTAATCACAAACTCAAAATCATTCATTGGCACTACTTCAGCTGTCTCCTTTCCCTGCCACCCCCTAATATGGAGCTCTATCCCCTTGGCTACTCTCATAGTGGGAACTTCTTTTGAGTTAACTATTTTGAGCCATGTTTTGGTCTCCTCCACTTTTAGCCCCAACTTCTTTGCTGCCATATCCGAAATGAAAAGATGAGATGCCCCTGTGTCTACGAGGACATTAAGTTTCTTACCTGCTACCGATACTTCGGTGTACATCAATCCTTTTCTTTCGTTAACTTGAGACTTCATGGCACTAAGTAGACGAACTGACCCTAACTGAGCCTCATCTCCATCATCTGAGCTTTCACCTGCTAATAGCGCTACCAATCTCTCTTTCTTTGGATACTCCCTGGCATAATGGGGACCATTACAGAAATAACATTTCAATTCACGGGGTTTCCATCTTTCCCTTCACGAGTTCTACCTTGATCGTTATCTCTTTCTTCTGCTTTGGTTTTCCCTTTGGAAGAACTCCCACTCTTCTCCCTTTCAGCTCCCCCTTTCCATCTTCCCCCTATGATCTTAGAATTTGTCTTCCGAAATTCCATTAGGCCTTTAGCAACTGCTATAGCCTTAGAAATATCTTCCACTCCCCTTCGCTCCAGTTTTAATTTAGCCCAAGGCTTTAAGCCATCCATAAACATTACCAAAGCATCTTCTTGGTTAAGGTCTGGGATCTCCAACATCAACTTTGAAAATTCCTTTACATATTGCTTTATGTCACCCTTATGGGTTAGGTGACGCAATTTTACCTTTGCTTCCTTAGCAGCATTTTGAGGGGAGAATTGACCCTTCAGCTCTTGTGCAAAGCTATCCCATGTGTTGATATCAGCTGCCCTCCTACGCTACTATACCATAGCAGAGTCTTTCGGATACATAGCAGCAGTACGTACCTTTCTAGCATCATCTAAGATTCCTACAGCGTTAAAGTATTGTTCCACTCCCCATAAGAAGTTGTCTACTTCCAGCGTGGACTGCATTCCGTTAAAATGCTCTGGCTTTAGAACATCAACCCTATGGCCTGTCTGGATGGTCACTCCATTTGCAATGGCAATCCGACAAGCTGTCAATTGCGTCTTGAGATCTTCAATCTCTTGACGCATGGCTATTACCACTGCATCCATCTTAACTTCATAAGCCTCTTCCTTCATTTCTAAAGCCGTGACTCGGACTTGTAGAGCATCACCCTTCTCTTCAATAGTGTTTCCATGTAGCCTAAGCTCTTCTACTGCTCGATTCAGTGCTCCTTGCAATTCGCCTCGGAGTTCTTCCTCCATTTCCTCAAGACTGCCTTGAGACTCATCAAATTATTCCTTGGCCTCAGCAATGCTCAACTCTGCCTTATTCATCCTATTAAGGAGGGAGTTCAGGAAGTCCCGAGACCTAGCCCTTTGCCTGGTAACACGACGGTCATCATGGTCGGCCAACTTATCGACCATTGAAGTGTTGTCTCCTCTAGATGACATTTTCTCCACAAGTAGTTCCTTTTCAAGCTCTGATTCCACTTGTCACGGGCGGATTCTATCACTTGATCCCGTGCAGTACTTAGCATTCCTGACCACACTAAAGAAGACTAAGTCAGCCTGTAATATACTCACAATGTTTAGAGAGAGAAAGTAGAGAGAGAAACTCTGAATGTATGTTGTGTTCACTCAAATGAATTGTATCTTACATATGGGGGAACACCCCTATATATACAGAAAGCCTTTACAATTTAATGGTTGAGATTAATTCGATCTAACAGTTACAATTGATTCCCAATTACCACATTCACCTACCCCACCTACTATTATACAAGATTCTGGACTTCTCTGGAACCTTCTAAAGCTTTTCATCTTCTAGAAGTTTTTAGGGGCTTGGGCTTTAGTCTTGGGCTTTAAGAACCTTTTAGGAATGACCCATTTTGGGAGGTCCGTAACACGTTCCCCTTTAAAGAAATGCACAATATTCCATAGGAACGAACTCTTGGTCATTTTCTCCTCAAATTACTGGTTAAGGTACTAGCTATATTGATGCTCTGAGAAAGATATGCTGCTACCTACTTGTCACTATCTCAAAGATAGAAATACAATTTATGATAGAGAATCCCGTTCACTTAGTCTAATCTTAAGAGCCCACACCCTTTAATAAAATACTTTTACTAGTATTGTAAGAAAATTACGTATTTACTATGGAAATTAATAAATATTATATAATTATAAATTATATAGAAAATAATACCAAAACACTAACATTATGTGATATTAGCATTTGTATATATATTATATCTTAAAGATACAATATTCATGCATGTGCATTTGCATTGATGTGACATTCTTGAAGATGGACAAAATATTAGTATTTTGATCATTTTCAATATAATTTTTAATTTTTTTTTAAAGTTCAATAGACTTATATTACACCAATATTAATGTCACATCTTAAAATGTAATATTTATATTATTAAAGCTCTTAAAGTTTAACAGAAAAATCAATACTAAAATAATATTATGAAATTATATATAATTTATATCATGGGTAAAATTATTTTTCTTTATAATCTCTACATCTAATTTCTCTCTCCCATTACTCCACATTCTTCTTTCTCTCACTTTCTTATTCATTTCCTTTCATAATTTCCAATAAATTCGTTTTTTTTTTTCACAATTTGCATAATTTTTTTTATTTTTGTGATTTTTGAAAAGAAATCATTATAAATTATATAGATTTATTAGAAGTGAAATTTATAATGATATACAAAATGTTTTACTATAAGTTTAAAATAAATATATATTTTTTGTTAGGTGCAAAAAAAGAAAAACTAATTTTTACACACGTTACACAGGTGCACTGATAGCTAATATATACAAATGTATCGATGTTGCATATTGAATATGCAATATAGTGTTAGCATTTTGATAACATTTTTTGTACAATTTATAATTATATAATATTTATTAATTTTGATGATAAATATATAATTTTCTCAATATTTCACTCTTATTATTACCTTTTCGTTCTAGTAATGCTATATTAAGATGAATTGACATGCATCACCAGTATGTATGATTAAAAAAGAAAAATATTTTGAGCTAACCAAATAGAATGTGAAATATATTTTTAGAGAAAAATTGATAACGTGAATGGGACAAATTTTTCTTTTAGTCCGACGGAGGGAATGTTGATTAAATAAAATCCAAATTAAAAGAAGTTATGGCAATAAAGGCAGCGGTTTATTCCCTAATGTTATGGATAGCAAAATAAAATAAAATAAAGATAAAAATAAGATAAAAACAAGTAGGTATTCTTTGTTTTTATTATTATACCCTATTATATATATAGATATATTTATCTTAATTGTATTCATATCCTTTGTACTTGAATCGTGTATGTAGACTGTCCTGTTTAAGTTTACTGTTTTTCGTCTAAAATTTTATTTAATAATTAGAACATATGATAGAATTATTATTACAATATGTGTAACCCAAAAGCTTAATTGATGAAGGAATTAGACTTCTATTTTTTACTGTCTTATTCTTGTTATTTATGGAGTCGATCCAATTTTTTATTTTATTATTAATTTTTATTTCTTTAAATATAAATTATTCAATAAATTATGAATTTAATGGTCTAAATTTAAAAAAATATTGATAAATTATAGGATGAAAGATTAAATCAAACCTATAAATTTGAGAGACGGAATGGTAAATTTTCCGACATTTTCAGGGATAAGACTCGGAGGAAGAAGGAACGTTGAGATTGTCAAGGATACATGGGCCAGGTGGGGTCGATGCAATTAAACTTGATCTTAATGATATGGGGTTGACGATGACTAGGAAGCTCGAAACGTTTCACTTTGTTTTATAGGCCCAAAAAGAGGGAAAAAGAATAGGTACGTACGAAAACGTAGTGCTGCGTGTGATTTCCGCTGCGCCGATGGACCCGTTATCTCCACAGGAAAGTCGGGGCTGTGCGATTTTTGTGAAGATCCAAGTTGTCTTTTCTTTTTGCGAGACTGTAGTGGATGTACTGAAGGGATAAGATATGGGATAAGATACGAGGTTTTATTTATATCGTATTTTATAAAATATAAGTTTTTAAGTTTTATGATTAAAATCTATTTTATATCTTTCAAAAATTATTCTGTAAAATTTACAGAATATATAAGATATACTATAAAATCTGTAAATTTTATATATTTTTTTTTTTTATAAATTTCAAGTTTATGTAATATAAACAAAGCAATTCATATATGATTTTACAAGTTCGTTAGATGTAAAGCCCCACAAATTTATAGTAAAACCTGTAATTTTTTTTTTTGGAAAAAAAAAATCCCTGTGAAATTAAAATTGTAATTTTCCCTATTTCATCATTTAAGTTGATGTCATTTTTACTACTTGATAAATGGAAAAGAATAAGAAGAAAGAATGAAAATGTAAAATTAGAGAGGAAAATAGGAAAGAACAGTGAAAAAAAAATGAAAAATGTAAAGTAAGAAATTCAGCATTTTATTGAGCCATTTAAGGTTATTAACTTATTAGCTTTCTATGTAAAAAAAAAAATAAAAAAACTTTATGAGCTTAGAATCCTTGGTTTTTTTCCTTTTTACTAGAATATTCATTGATTCAAAAATAAAATATAATCATTTATTAATATTATTTAATAATTTTTTATGAATCGATGTATAATACTTTAAATGATGTACTATGTATATCATAGAAATGGTAAAAGATGATTATAGGCTATGAAGACCCTGGACATGTATCCTACATCGTGGTAGGTTCTGAAAATTTTGTATTTAAAATTTATTTTATGACCTTAGATATTCACTAAAACCTTACCGGATGGAATAGAATATAGAAAAATATCTTGTATAATAGAGTTAGTTACTTAGAACATTAAGGAAAATATGTGGAAAAAAAGGATTTTCTTCTCAAAAGAGAATAAATTATTTTCCACTGTTCATTAGGTTTTTTCTTTTCTTCGATATAGACGGTTACTCAACTTAATTTGTTAATTATTCATTTAATGGGCTAATAGATTTAACTTGAGAGATTTTCGGTAAAAAAAGCGACACATCAATAGAATCTGAATAGATGCATTTCAACAAAATATGAGCATAATAATACCAGAGCAAGAACACAACTAAGAAAATTACGAAACCGGCATATGTATAATGATTGAAAGATAGAGCTTAATTGTTGAGGATTCAGTTAGTTGAACATTTTTTTACGTTTGAGTTCTCGATGTTTATGAAAGTTTGTAAAGAAAAAAAAAAAAAAAAGCCTTCTTTTAGTACCCTTATTTTTTCCGTTAGGAAATGATACATACAGCGGCCTATAATAGGATTTAATTATATAATATAAAAATTTGGAAAAATTTAAGGAAATAGAAAGTAAGCTCAAATTGAAACAGAAAAAAATGTTCCCACCATCTACGGACAAGTTCCAATAAAAGAATTTAGGATTCAAATAGAAAATTGATAAAATGTTGAGAATTAAAATGAATTTAGACTGATGTCAATTTGCTTCATTTCTTAGGCACAAACAAATCCAACAATCTAAATCCCAAAAGATTTATCATTTAGTGATTTGATTTAATTTCTTCTTTTTTTCCCCTAAACTTAGTTTTTGCAGTGGATTTGGTTACTCCACTTTACTTTAGCTTGCATTTAATAATTGAGTAATTCTTATATAGACCCATTTTGTTATAAATTAGTATGTTTGATCAACGTCTTGAAGTTAAATGAAATAGATATTTCTTTTCTATAAACCTCTTTCTAGGGGTATTCATGATTCAATTCCATTCGATTTATGGATCAAATTGAATTGAATTGCATCTAAAATTATACAATTCAAACACTCAATGGATATAACTACTTTTAGTCATTCGGGATCTTGAACTGATTGTTTCAAATGTGGTTTGATTTTGTTAGATTCATTTCGAACCTTTTTTAAAAGCACTATTTTCTTTTTTATAATACTTTAGTCATTGGAGTTGTCTACCAAACACTAATATCCAAAATGAGAAATATTACACAAGAATTAAAACCACATTGCATTATGTGACAATACATTTTACGTGATAGCGAAGGTATGTGAGTTTGCTAGAGTTAGGAGAAATAATTGAAGAAAAAAGGAGTAGATTGTGGAGGCTAAGAGTTAAATGAGAAATGACAAAAGAATAAAAGGTAAATAGAATTAAATTGATATGTCAATAAAATCTAAACTAAATAATATTGCCTATTTTTTATTCTATGGTAATCAATAATAAGGTTTGAGTTCAAGTGATTTGATTTGGTTTGACCCTTGAATCCAATCGTAAATTGTTTCGACTCTTGCAGAATTGAACTACAAACCAAACAAAAATATAGAAGAACCACATTTTATGATTTGGTGAAGTTTTGTTTATTTCTTAGTTTAGTTTAGTGAACATCCCTACCTATTTACATTTAGTTGATAGAATAGCAATTTCAATGGGGTTCACAATTTAGCATCTTAAGTGTGGTTCCTTTATAACTCGTTCACTTCATGGAAATTCTATAAGGAATGGAATAAGAATGTAATATATATTATTTTGTTTAATTAGATTTATAAATAATTTAAGAATATACATATAATATAATTTTAATAATTAAATTATCCTTGGTCTATTTTTTTTCTCAATTAATCCTAAAGTAAAAAGTAGGAGTTAGTAGCGGTGGTTACGGCGGCAGCGGCGGCGATGGTAATAGCAATGGTAATGGCGACGGCGAGAGTGATAGTAGTGGCGGTAACGATTAGTAGTAACGATTGGTGATGGTAGTGAGGTAATAGTGGTGGTGGCGACAGCGACGGCTATGGTAATAGTGGTGGTGGTGGTGGTCAGTAGCAATAGTTAGAGGTGGTGGCGATAATGGTAACAATAGTGACAATGGTAACGGTAATCAGTTGTGGTGGTGATGGCGACGGTGATAGCAACGGTGATCATAGCTGTGCTTGTCGCAATGGCGGTGGCGGTGGCGGTAGCCTTGGTGTTGGCATTGGCAATGGCGATGGTGATGATGGCGGCGGCGGCAGCAGCGGTGATAGTAGTGAGGAATTGTAATTTTTTTATTGAATTAAGAAATTCCTATTACTTAATTTCAATCAATAAGGATTTTATAGAATTGCGACTCCATGACAAAAAACTAACCGAACGTCGCAATAAAAAATAAGGAGAGAATGAAATTTTAATTCCTTGAAGTGAATGTACTGTTAAAGTTTAGCATACACATATTATATGGAAAACCTAATTTCAATATTGTGCTGATCAATTGGAAGCATAGTTTATACTAAAAAGTGCCTTGATTTACAAAACTAATGCTTACAACCACAAATAAGCATGGAGGATTTTAAAAGTGCTCCCTTATAGGCTTAAGATATACCCCCATTCTAATGCACTTTGCCTTATATGGCACTTAGCTCATTCGCTTCCAATTGGTAGATTGCTTTAATATCACCTTTTAGTGACTCGATTACAATTCTTTATACCGAGGTATTGTCTATTTTAACATGGTACACCACACGATTTTACTCCTTTGTATAACTATTTCTTAGGAGGTCACTTATAATAAGAGTACTCGCTATTGAGCATACTTAACTTTAGAATTTTGATTAACTTTAATTCGTTACGTTAAAAAGTGTCTCAATGATAAAAATTCTCTCACCTTTTATTTTATGTGTATCACATTTAGATAAAACATTATAATTGTTAATCTATAAATAAATTAATATATGAAAGAATTATTTAATTACATAAGGATATTACATATATATATAAACATATATATTAGAGTTTATATAGCTATTTATGGTTATATAACCATGAACATCATATATTAAGAGTTACATCATTGTATATCTAACCATGTAAAGGTCACAACATTTGTACAAATATAGTCCTATATATAAATGATATGTTTGTTAAAAAAATAAAAAAAGGTAAAGGTAGTAAAAATGTAAAAAGTATTATAGATGAAATGATACAAATAAAAAATCTTTTATGAAAGAGGAAAATTTTATAATTCTGTTTTCTATTTTGCTAAGACCGGTTTCTCCTTTTATCTCACAATTCATTTACGTTTTTTAAAATCTGAACCGTTGAATCATAATTTGTTTAATAATTTAAATTTAAAAGGGTACAAATCAAGAATAAAATTGATGACAAGACCAATCCCCTTAAGAATATATAAAAAGCCAACACTTTGGCTTTTCATGAAATGCTAAGGACACATAATGTTAATATTGAAAAAGTGTATTGGAGAAAAAAAAAAACTCAACTTAAAATCCCTCAAATCATAAGAATGCAACATCATATATCAAGAGTTGCATCATTTTATTTTAAATGTCACAACTTTTTTACAAATACAATTTTGTATATAAATGATGTATCTCTTGAGAAATAAAAAGATATAGGTTAAAAAAAAAAATAGTAAAGAGCATTATTAAAGAAAATGATATGAAAAATAAAATCTTTTTGAAAAAAATATTAAAAATTGTAAACCTAAGGACATAGAAAGGTAATATTAGAAAAGTATAATAACAATTTTTTTAAATTGTAAAATATAATAGATAAAAACAATCAATTGTTTCGAATGATTATAATACTAATATTTTACGTTCATAAATAGTTTAATATATATTGAATACTATCATAAGATATACTTATTAACAAAGTTAATAAAATTATATAATTATCTAACAAATATAAAACATTAAAATTTTATGTGAATAATAAGTGCTTTTTCATGAAACGATGTGACATATGGAAAGAGTTATAATTGTTTAAAATATTGAAGCAAAAGACAATGACCACAAGAATTGTGTTGTTTTGCAATAATTTATGCAAAGATTAGAACTATTTTTAAAGTTACATCTTTTGTATGAGAAAAATGCATTTCTTGAGCAAAAAAGCTTTTGATATTATATACATAAGTTAAAGAACCCATGCAGAACCCGAACAACAATTTGAATTTTGATCACAAATATAAATATGATTGAATACATAGCGCTCAGGATGAGATCCAGTTTTCAAAAAAGAATCGATTGGTGAAAATAAAATGTAAAATGCCAATTCTCATGTCGTAGTGTAAACCATCTCGCTCTGCCATCCAATTATCAAAGAAACTATCTGCGGAAACCGAAGGTAGTGATCCAAGTCTTCTTAATTTATGTTTTCTCTTCACTGTTATCGGAGAAGTGAGGGAGTGGTTATTAAACGTAAGAATCGCTGGTATCCTTTATTTTCATTTGAATATTTAAACAAATGGGTTGGGCTTAATTGATTTAAACTTTGGGTTTCAAACTTTTGCAGTTTTTATTTTTATCTGTCATGAGCTCTTCTAATCTAATCTAAGCTCTTATTAGAGATGTACCCATGATCTCTAGTCGAGTTTGAGTTAACTTAAAGACCTTATCGAGGAGGCTTGTATAAAAATGCAGTTTAGATTGATCAAATAGGTTAGATTGAGCCAAAATGGCTTGACTAATACTTAAGGAGGTCGACCTAGACTTAGAGCCTTTACCTAAGGTTACCTATCGACAGGAAGACACCTTCATTTCTTTATTAATTTATGAAGCATTTATTAAATGGAAAATGTTTCTTAAATATCTTTTTATATTTGTTATGATGCCATTGTCAATTTTACTTTTAATTTATACTTCTTTAACTCTAAACTGTCTAAAGTATTAAATTAACTATAAATACAATGATTTGGATTTTTAAATATAAAAATGAATGATGAGATGAAGAAGAGAATCGGTCCAATCAAAATGGAGTAAGAGAAAGAAGAATTTCTTAAGAAGATTAGATGCACGCAGCATAGGGCGCTAACTTTGGTTGTGAATTCGGCTCAAAAGAACCGTGAGCTCATCAGGCCCAGCTCAAAAGTACAATAATCAGGCCCAACCCAGAAATACAGAAAAAGCTACTGCCTGCCTTAAACGCTGCGTTTCTTTACGTAGGTCAGTGGACGGTGGAGACCAATACCAATACACTTTCTCTCCCAATGCACAAACCTCTCGTGAAACTTAAACCGGAATCTCATCCATCGCAGCCGGCATCTCAGCCTCTATCAACTTAAAGAACAAGTTGTAAGTCAATTTACGGTATGATCGGCAACTTAAACATGTTATGTACTCGCATGATTTCTTACATTCCCACTGTTAATGGTTTTGATTGATTATTTTACTTAATTAGGGCAGAAAACGTTGTCGAATCCGATTTCATGTGATGATCTGTTTGATTTATTTCTTATCATTATATTTATTTATTCATTTAATATCTTTAATTCTCGCTTATGATAGTCGATAATCCTGGTTTTTGTTGGATATTGTTCCAGTAGTTACGTTAGAAATTTGTATATATTGATCCGATATTATTATTTAGAACGAAGTTTCCCTGTTCGCCAACAGTGTTCCCATGCCCCATCCAATCATGGAATTCATTATTTAGGCCTGGACAAAATTTTCTGTTTTTAGTGGAATTTCAATTCATATTCCCTCCAATCACATGTTTCTAGTTCAAAAAATCTTCAATTTGTATTTCGATTCTTGCTTTTTACTCACACTTGGCAGTATGTACTTGGAGCAGAGACGGATGGGCCCAAAGAAATTCCAAAGAAAATACAATCACACAGCTAAATTTTGGATCGTACGAATTACTCACTCGGCAATAAGTCAATCTATTATATCAGTAGTTAATGACCCCTATATCTCATTGATGGTAACTAGTTTCATTCATGTGAGGCAACTTGTTGAATTCAATAGATGGTTTATAAGTAAAAGGGTTTATTTTGAAGGATTTTGCAAGATTTAAGGGCCTGTTCATGCTCATAGTTTATGGACTTAATTGTATTTTCTTCCTTGTTCGAAGGCTTCTTTATGTACTAGGAGGTCTTTGTTTAAGTGAATTCTATTTGAGCTTGGCGTGGGCTTGTTGGTGGAAAATTTTTCATTTACATTTTTCAGTATTAATTAAAATCTAATAATTGTATTCAATCAAAATTGTTTTACCATTGACTGGTCCTGTTAGTAGATCCATATAACATTTTCCCTTGGACAAACACAACAACCTTATGAAAGATCAAGAACCAATTTACATCTTTCTCCATAGTGGATGTTTGTATATCTGCCGTAAGAATGAAGGGGGATTTGTTGATAAAGTCATAACCATTACCACTCTGTCCTGTTATTCTGAAATTAAATTGTTGTCTCTTCCATGTTAACTAATCTAACTGCTGATAAATCTTTGCTTTATTATGGATAAACAAATTCATGAAAAAGTGAGCTGATTTGGCATGACAAGAAAATTGTGCATTGCACCTGTGTGTATTGTTATACGTGTAGGTACACTTTCTTCTCACGTGTATGAATGACTCACCAAATAGATTAGAGATACTTGTACTAGAAGTATGCACTACAGGATTTATTGTTATAATATTTACTGTGAATTGAAATTTTCTAATTTCTTTTCAGAGGAAAGGATTGGACTCTCTTTAGAACTCATGTCAAGAACAAATGAGGATAACACATCTCCCCACACACAGGTATCTTCTTTTTTCTTATCTTAAGAGTGTAAAACTGGCGGACTTTTTCCTAACAATAACTAATTTTAAGATACAGGATGTGGAGTTTGTTGCATCTAGTTTCTGAAAAATGGTGATAATTCTATTTGAATTGAACAGCAAATAATGATTATCACGTTCCAGTGCAATATATGCTTGCATAAGCCTCCACTTCTTAGTCTTTCAGATGTCAGGCTTAGAAAGTATCATGATAAATTGCTTGAGGTTTTGCAAATAAGTCCCATTAAAGCTCTACTTCTTGGGACTGTTTACACAATGCTAGCTGGATTCAACCTTTGCATCACCTTGTAGCATAGATTGTGTTCCCAAAAATAGCTGTCCAATTATTTCTGCACCTCTTGGATGACCAAAAAGAAGAAACCTCTTATCCGATGAATCTTACTATTCCTTTTTTTTTCCCCCCAATTATGACAACTATTTCTTTTTTTTTTTTGGCTGTCTGATCTTTTCTGACTATGGCAACCTCTAGGGTTCTAGAAATATTAGTGGAAAAAGAGAAGTACATGTTTCATCTGGTTCTTTTGTCACTTCCACAAGTTACAGTCCCACCATCTTTTTGTTTGTGTAGATAACTGAAGTTAAGGAGTCATTATTGTGAAAATAACCTAAAAATTAGGATTACTTTCACTTTTGTCTTAGATAGCTACTTGATCCCTTTATGTGGATACTGTTGGTGCTTACTGGGTCACATTTCAGCTTTCATCTCAGTTTTTTGGTGACCTTCTTGATTCAATAATTGTTGATGTGGCATCTGAGTGTCACCGAATAGCGAGATTGGGCCTCGACCGCAATTTGGATGAGGAGGAGGAAGAACTAAGGCTTTCCACACAGGCTCGTATCAGAGCAGCTGATCCTGGCAATAGTGGCGAAACGAATAGCAAATATGTTGTTGACATTTTTGGACAAACTCATCCCTCTATAGCTAATGAAGTATTCCAGTGCATGAACTGTGGGAGGTCAATTGTGGCGGGAAGATTTGCCCCTCATCTGGAGAAGTGCATGGGAAAGGTGATGCTGTGTCCATATTTTTGTGGTGGCATACTGTTCTCTGGTAGCTTAATCCTAGTATGCCAAAGTGGCAATTACGAGGCATAAATTTTCAGTTAAATTCTGTATTCATGCAGTCTTCTCATCATGCATAGAGTTGTCTTTGTACTTCGATTTGTACTTCAGCCTTGTAGTTTTCTCATCTGGCAGTGTTCATTATCCTAACAGGGTAGGAAGGCTCGCCAAAAGGCTGTAAGAAGTAGCACAGTGCAGAATCGGTATTCTCGAGGCAGCCCTTCTTCCACAATCTCCCCTTATTCAAATTTGACGGGCACAAACCGGTCATTAAATGGGAAAACCGGTGTTGCAGGTGAGGAGCTATCAAATGGCACGTACAAGGAGCAATAACACATCAGTGGAAGATAGGGTTTGGGTGGATATAATCTCAAGGATATGAGCATGCACCCTGATCAACCATAAGTTTTAGCTCATATACCTTACTGGTCATAGTAGGTAAGCGTGGACCATGCTTTCGCAGCTTAATTGGGATCATGGTTCTGTACACATTGTCATATAATGGGCTGAACTCAGAAAGAATAGTGGGTACCTTCCATCACCAAACAAAAGCTTTCTTGAAACTATAACCGCTTTATCCTACCGATTTGATATATTTCAAGATCCTAAGAATTCATTTTTCCAAGCTCTAATACTAACAGACTATTAGTGACCAGGGTGTACGGTGGATGGAGAAAGAAATTCGTCTATACTGATCTCGATCTATGAGTTGGATTGCTTACCCAGTCAAATAAGTAAAAACAACAGAAACTATCTAACCAAGAACGTCTGTCAGGAAATTCTTCTATGAAATGGTTGTAGAACTTGGATGGTGGAATCTCTCAAAAGTTGAGGCAGTTATGTAGCTTGAGATCATGGAAGATGTGAACCGTGGGTATATGGAACGGAAGTCATATTATGAACTTACAGCACATGATCTGTATAACCTTGCATATAATCTGTATAACCTTCCAAATGAATGGGGCATGTATGCTCTATATCGAGTTTTGATTGGTGACATGAAGAAATATATCGATACCCATTGCAAAAATAGTTCCTTGACCAATACATGTAGTTCTGCCATTAGCATTGGTACGATTTTGTTATAATCACGTGTGGCCATACAATTCGTGATGGGTTTTCAATTTGTGTTGTCGGACTTCACGTTTTTACTTCTATACCCGCTGCCCTTTTACGGTGGCGTTGACTGTGCTGGAAGCCTGGATCTTATCAGATATTCAGATACCATCAGCTTGGGGGGGAAAAAGAGTTTGAGGGATTCATGTTCGGCATCTATAACATCTTTCTGTTTCATCGTTTGACGTGGCATAAAGTGAGAATATTCAGATAATATTTTTGTTTTGGGTTGTCATTTTCAGATGAATTTCCTCCTGTCCTGTTAAAGATTGCTTCGATTACTTGTTAATAGGGTGAAATAGAAAAGGTTCTACCATTCCCATAATTATAATTTTCACAATGAAATTAAAAGGGGAAAGAAAAAAAAGCAGCTTAGGTGTCTCGATAACCCATTATTCAGTTTCGATTTTTTTTTTTTTTTGTTTTTTTAAAGGAGCACAGCACCCCATCTTGCTTGTCCAAAATCAACATGGAAGCGTCAGTCTCCATTCAGGGTTGCAAATAAGTTTAGTTATTTACGAGTGGCTCGAGCTTTAGTTTGAGTCAACTTGACTTGTTGATTTAACTAATAAATGAGTCGAGTTTAAGCTTTAATTTAAATTTATAAGTTTTTTCATTTATGTTTACAAGTCGGATTATTTAAGCTCGTAAATAAGGTAACAAATTTTATATATATTATAAATGTTATATATTATTAAAATGTAAATGTTAAAATTTATATAATATATATAAATATATAATATATTATAAGATAATATATAATTTAATTTTTATTTACTATTTATTAATTTTATATATTTAAACTCATTAATAAATTTGAGATTGGCTTACCTTGAGCTTGAATAGTAAACGAGCTGGGTTTAAATAGTAAATGAGTTGAATTTGAGCTCAAAATAAAATTCAATTATCTAAATTAGCTAAGTTTGAACTGAACAATTTTTAAATAAACTGGGCCGAGTCTAAACTTTTAAAAGCTTGGCTTGTTTGCAGCGTATCTTAATCCCATCCAAAAACAAAATCAGAGAGTGGCTAGCAACTCGACGGCATCCGTGGCAGAGGGGTCCTTTTCCTTCTAAGTTTACAAGGATGAATTTTGGAGGTAGCTTTCGCAGAGTATGTGCGTAATTGCTACTGTAACCAAACAGTGTTACGCTTGTAACAAGGCAAGCTCATCCTTCAAGCGCAGCCATTGCTTTATTGTAAAGATTATAATCGACATCTAAATAATGGGGAATTGAAGGATTTTTCCGTCTTTTTGTCTTTTTATGTACTTTTTAATAATGCTGTATTTGTTTTTTTATAATTATCATAAAAGTTATCATCTATCAATTTTTATGATAATAGAAATAATAGTGTAATTTGAGGTATTATCATCAGAAAATGAACGTGGTTTTTCAAAAATTCGAATTTGGGAGTGAAGTGACGATTGATTCCAAGTGTTACCCTTGAATGACAAGATGCTCATTGTGCTATTGACGCCATAAATCACAGGGGAGAAAATACTCATACTTTAAAAGTGCCCACGTATATCCATCGAGGTACACGACATCAACAAACTAGTAACAAAAGGAAAAAATGTTCAAGGAGAATCTAGACCAGAGTAGTCCTAGCCTCTTAGGTCAATCCCCTCCGATGCCCATAACAAAACGTTGGTGGATCTTCAAGGGGCTAAGAAAATGAAAGTTAGACTATATTCTTCTCAAGCTACACCATAGGCTCTAATGGCTAAGAGAATGGGAGATAGACAATGGTCTTCTCAAGCTATACCTTCCAAATGGAGGCTCTAACACAATGATAATACCACTAAACATTTTAAAGTATTTAGATTATCTCAATTATTGATCCATACTTCTTTTTAAAGTAATTTTAAAGGATTCATTTTCTTAAAAGACTATGTTAGTTATTCCAAACTTATCTTAAAACTTCAATAAACTTTGTAAAAAGAGGTTTAAGAATATAAGTTAACCTACTCCCCTTTTTGATAGCAAAGTGAGACAAATAGAAAATAAAAGCAAGTTTAGGTTTGGGAAAAGGAACGGCTTAAAACTTGACCCCTTTAATACATTGTACCGTCGGATTAATGTGTAATAAAATTGCAAGTATTATAAGGTAAATAAAATAGATAATATAAAGGTGCTCCTTAGGTGAAGTAAATTAAAACTCTAAGGGTAATACTATAAAAAATTCTTAACTATTTGCCCAAGTCCTATGGAAATAAAAAACACACCCCAATTTAATTTCATTTGCTAATTCCACCTTGCTCCTTCACAAACCACATGGTAAATGGTACATGATATACTACGATCTTTTTTTAAGTAAAGCGATTAATAATTTCGTCTCAAACCTTGATAGGTTTTATAGAATAGCTTTATCTCCTTTTAATTAGTACATCTGATTGAAAATTTATGATATTTTATTTTAATATAAATAGGTCTATATTGTCTCCACTACTAAATATTTCCACATGGTATGGCATACAAATCGGACATAGTCCTTTTTTCATTAGTTTCAAGCAGGACGTATGATTAAGCCTTCAAATCCTTTTGCTTGGAGATGGCTCTACACTAAACCTGTCTTAGAGTTACGAAGAGAAAAGAGAGAGAGGGAGAGAAGATTTTTTTTTTTTTTTAAATGATTAAAACACATTTGTATCTAAAAAATGTGTTTCCTTCTTAACAAAGGTATGGAGAATCTTCCCTCACTTCTATGGATAAAAACAAAAAGTTTCTTTTATCCCATCCCACTACTTCTTTTCTCAATTGTCTTCGATGTTGAAGAGAATTATCCAACTCAGCTTAAATTAGAGTTAAGACAATTTTATAATACCAACATACAGGTCTATGTGATGGCATGTTAAAATTTTTTTAGCCTTTCTAAAATTCAATTGATTAAAAAGATATCTCCAGAATAGCTTCTTAATTAGTGTAAACAATGGAAATAAAAATACAACACATTTTTAATGAATAACTAATCAGTATTTTTCCCTTGAGACTAAAGCATAACACCGATGATTTGGATGGATCAAAGTTCTCTAAAAGACTTAAAAAAGTGCCCAAAAACTCTAAATGGAATTATCACGGGACAAGTATGAATTCCAATGATGTAGATGACACTACTCATTGACACATTATAAGTAGTGTACTGAGTATTATCAGCAAAAGGCGACAACATAGTGGTGGGGGCTATCACCTATGTGGAATATGCAGAAGAAATCAAGGGCTTTTTCCACGCCTGGAGCTACAGAATTTGGGATTATTGGCTAAAGGATAGGGCATTATGCTTTAAGTGCCTTTTTCTGGTAATAATGGTTGTTCTTATGATTACTGATAAAAATAAAAATAAAAAAAGTGGAGCTCACCATGGAACCAAGCAAGTTAAAAGGATAGTTAATTATAATAACACTATTTGATTGCCATTATTAATACTCTATTTTAGATATGGATTTTTAAACTTAAGTTGATCTCTTTAAAGCATGAGTTGAGCCTTATGAGCTCAGATTGACCTCATCAAAATTTAAGCTAAACTCCCTAGAGTTTAACCGATCTAGTTAAAAGTCCATGTTAAGTCTTCAGCTTTAAGATGATCTCTCTAGAATACGAATCAGGCTTCCCAAACCTTAGCCAATCTCATCAAGGGACTTGTTTAAGCTCCTATCTCCAACCAACTCCTTGAAGTCTAGGTCTTTAAGGCGAAGCCTGTCAAGCCAGTCCACATGTTTGAATGAACTAGATAGGAACAACTTGGCTTCTAGATAAGCCAAGTTGACAATTGTCAATAGTCCTATGTGGCTGTCCCGAACCTTGAAAACCTTTTTGCAAAATCTGTAATCAAAGAGAGGATCTTAGAAGTAGGAATATCATATCTCTTAGTAATGGATCTCACTCTCTCAACTCTTATACATTTTACATACTTTCTTTAGTATCTCTTTGATTTAAGTATGAGAATAGCCGTGCTCAAACCACCTCCGACACTCTTTTGGGCTTAGTTTTTTTAAACACCACCCCCAATGAAAATCAACCATTAGTACTATCGATAAATATATATATATCTATTAAGCAAATATATATGATGGGTTTTATTTAGTATTGTATTAAACGTGTGAATCAGTGGAAGATACTGTTAGTTTATTTAAAGTTACACTTATTAAATATATTTTTATGAAAAAGCAAAAAGATAAAATTAAATCTTTTGTTAATCACATTGACCAAATTACCCAATCAGCTAATGAAACTCCTTTTTAAAATTTTCAAGCATACAAATCAGGGTGTGCATTCATGAATTGTTATTTCAACGAGAGTTACCATATAGTTACTTGTTTAGTTGGACAATTACAGTGCACTACTTGAACTAATAACGTAAGTAAGTATTTTATTAATTTCACATGTTGTGGGCATTTGTCTCCGACCAAGTCCTGTTGCTAGTCCCATTCCACGGCCCATGATTGACGTTCACTATCTAGGAAATAGGAAAATTCCAAAGTGATCCTAATTTGATCAAGTTACCTTTGAAAAAACAAGAAAAAAAAAAGAAAGCAATAGTTCGAGTTAAGATGATTATCTAGATAATTAATTCACGGTGTTCCAGCTATTTATCAGTAATTTTATTTTACAGATAAAATCTATGATAACTATATCTATATCCGCATATATATATATATTTTAAGTTGAGTTGCTAATTATATTGTTATCAACTAGTTTATTATAGTAATTTAGATCGAGGATAGCTACTATAAACACCTCGTTTTTGCCCCCTACCACCACTACCTCCCCTTATTTTTTAAAATTGTTAAGATAGGGTTCTAAATTAGGAAAAAGCATAAAAAACAAGAAACTTAGAAAAAAGTACAAAAAAAATGGAAAATTTAAGTTTTAGGAAAAAACCAAAAAATAAGAAATTTATAAAAAAAATAAAAAGATTTAGAAAAACACAAAAAATGGAAAAAAAATTGAAAAAGTCACAAAAAATTGAAAATAAAAATACAAGATTTAGGGATTTTAGAAAATAATAAAATTTTTAAATTATTTAATATAATAAAAGTTTAATTTAGATAAAATAAGGAGATGATTAGTGAGCCTAGGTTTAGATTTAAATCTAACCTAAGCTGACTTTGCATATATGAATATAGTACAAGCCAACGGCTTAATAAATAAGTATATGAGCATTGCATTGGAATTAAGCTTGAGGTTAGGGATTCAAATCTCATTAAAGGGCAAAATTGCCTTTTTCTTTTTTTCCACAACACACACCATGCACTGCCACATGTCAAGAGATCATTAGACCACGTGTCTGGTTATGATACGTGACGCTTTGTGATTAGCCTTGCCAGCACATTTTCCCTCCTTCTCCTATTTCTTTTTCTTTCCCTCCCTTTCTCATTGAAAATGCAACACATATGATCATCACGAGTTCTCTCCTCCATCCATTCAAAAATCTTGGACATCTCCTTCTCTCTCTTGAACAACTCTCACCGATCCGCATCAAAACACAATTCATATGCACTCCACCAATGCCCATCCTTAGCTAGACATCACCTCCCTTCCGACCCACTCTTCTCCAATGCCCTAAACACATACCTAGAACCCAGCATGAATTTGACCTAGCATCTTTATGATCTTTACAGCAGCGTGCTCATTGTCTACTATCATATACTCCATGCATAACCCTTCTTGCCTTTGTCGATAACCGACTAAGTTCACTCCGCCAGTCAATTTCATCCATTCTCCCAACCAAACCTAAACACTACAACCCACATTCGACTGATATGCGACCCTAAACATAGATATATGCACTACTACACTTAGTTCCACCGAATCGTCCTCTTTCTCGCCCATTCTACGCTACACAACTACCAAACACTACAACCCCCTTCACACTTAAACCGCACTCTAACATCCTCTGTGCATGATCACCTCGCGACTAACCTTGATCTAACACCCTCTCGATCTCCCCGCATAATCACTAATGTGGCCACCATTATAGCGTTGCTTAACACTAAACCCTAACTCGATGACACACGTCTCTCTCCTACATGCCACTCTTACTTATAATCCAAACAACACTCAAGCCTACGATACTACACCTACTGTCCATATTTGTACACCGACCAAATACAAACTATAGTTGATCTACCTTAGCGAATGCCACTACGTATGCCACCTAGTAATTGCCATCACTGTTTGAGTCGATAATCACCAAACATGGTGGCATGGCTCTTATACCCCTTAAGCCCAATAAAATTCCTACAAAAACACCTTTCACTGCTTGTTTTGGTGCTCGAAACGGCTTGAAGTGCCCCCCTACATAATTGCTGCATCCTCTCTTCCTATCCAACCCAAATCACCTGTTTGAACCAACTCGTGTCTAATGACCTGACCCAATCTCCTAAGTTTGGCTCATGTGCCTTAGCTCCAATTCAGTTTGACCTATACTTTATGTTTTTATTTTCATTTTGTAATTTTTTTTCTCATATTTCTTTTTTTAATTATTTGGTTTATTGTAAAATGTAAATGTAATTGTAAAAAAAAAAAAAGAAAAAAGAGGAAAAGAAAAGCAAGAAAAAGAAACCAAAAAGAAAAGAAAAAAGAGAAAAAAGAAGAAGTGATAGAATAGTTTAGTTCTTTTAGTTTATTTTATCTTTTAGTTGCAATTTAAATAAATAATAATAATAAAGTTATTTTATCACTTAGAAAACCAATGTTCCAAAAAAATAAATCAACCACTTTTCAAACTATGATGCTTTTTCAAAAATAATACTCTAATTAGGACCTTGAGAAAATTTTCTTAATTAGCATCAAATCGAGTAAAAACGTGAACCCAATCTTTTTTTTCAAAAATTAAAATCAACTCACCTGCTAAATTTTTCGTGAAAGAACTATGGAAATTTAATCCTGAATAACGAGTATGTAGGCATCGTATATACAGGGCGACTTAAAATATGAAAAAAATTTATTTTCCCCTTTAGTAGATAATTCTTTAAATCCTTATTTTTTGTAAATAAGTATAATTTCAGTTTTTGCCTATAAATAAACGTTATTAAAAGTGTATTTGAAAAGCAAAATTAAATTTGAGAAATTAAAAGTGGTATTCATTTAGGGTTTAATAGGATAGCTTTCAGATTTAGATCTCTAGTTTTAAAAAATCATTTAAAAAATTAGTTTTGTTGATAGATCAGTAGCTAAGTTATAACTAATTAAGTTATAACTAATCCACCTAATTAGTTATAACTTAACTTTCTTTCTCAACTACAATAGGGTGGCAACTCTAAAATATTTTCAAAGTTAAAAAAGTCGGTTTTCTTTAAACTTAAGTTGATAGTCAGTATTAAATGGACAGGGTTTAATCTTGATCGGTTTAAAGAAGACTGATTTAAACCAAAGAGAAAAAACTAGGCTCAATAGCTAGGTGACTCTACTGGAAACTTTCCCACTTAAAAAACTTTCCGAAATTAAAATTTCTTTTCAAAATACCAATGTTATTTATTTATTTGTTTGTATATTTATTTGTTTAATTGTCATTAAGTTCATGTGCATACTTTGTCTTGATTATCTTATTTATTTTACATACAACATGATAAGGATTGAGGATCGATTATGTGCTCTCGAGCCCGAAGGCTTTCTCATATGGTTTGTCATGTTGTTTAAGGTGAGTTAAGTGTCGAGGAGCAGTGTTTACCCCAGTTCGATATGCCTGAGATACTTTACTCTTCACACCATCTAAGAGACTGTTGAGATGATCAGTCGACGTGCTAAGTCGACCCCTTCGCAATACATTAGTCGAAGCATCGAATCTAGATACAACTATCTCCATAGTGCCGAGGTTAAGCTAACAACTGTCAGGAATCGACCATTTGAGGTCGATCCTGAGTATGAGTCATCCTTAAACCAACCTTTGTCCAGTCCCAGCAATCAAAGTTGCTAAACTGCCGATGTCAACTAGACCTAATTAAGGCCCACCCTTGCATGACTGGCAGCGTTATTAGGACCATGGATTGAGTAAAATGCGCGTTGTCCTTTTTGACATCCGTACTGTCCTTTCTAACAATGGAAATTCTCTTTGCACAATTACATTGTTACCCCTGTAAATTATTACTCCTTTTTCCTAGTTAATAGAAATCCTTTTTTGTAATTTCTTATAACCTAAGACTTACCCTAATTAGGTATTATAAATACTTGCAAATTGTAATAGCTACATAATCATCGTATAGAGAATACACTGACTAGTGGTGAGTGATCTCCAATCATATTTGTGCCTTATATCAAGTGTGACTTGAGCTCGTATGAGGCATTGGTGCATTATATCGATCGTTGATGCATGGGAACCCCTGTTTATCTTCAACTACCATTTACTCTTCGACCCATCTTGTGGCATGAACTCACCCTTTTAGTTACACGTGATATTGGGTTGATGTGTTCATCTGCGGAATCTATATTATCCTGATATCAGAGCCTGGTTACATTTGAAGCTAGATTCTACTATTGTGTTTTTTGAGTTGTTTGTCATTGCTTTCGTATGATAATGGTTCTATTGTTAACCTTAGAGTTTAGTAGTTGAGAAGTGTTATATACTCTGTTTTTCCCTATTTTCGATACGTAAAATAGAGTGTGGTTGACTGTTCATTTGTTGTGTAATTGTTGTGGTGATTGGAGTATTGGTTATTGATCTTTAGGTGGTATTATTATACATCAATTTTTGTGAAATAACCATTAATGTCAAACTTAAGTGTTCAAGGAACTTTAAGAAACTAAGGAAGTAGTACTTGACATGACTAAGGGCAAGAAAGAAGTTTTACAACTCAATAAGTACGTAACTGCTTGGATAGGCTTACCAACTTGGTAACTAGTTTGATGATTGTTATCCAAGAAGATAGGCAGCGAGTTAGAAATAGCCCTACTAGAGAACATGAGTAGCAAAGGTAAGCCAATGGTTCATTTGGCTGAGTTAATGCCCTAGCTCGACTACCTCGAGCTGAAGGAGTTTGTACGGATGCTAGACAAAGGCTAGCGCTTGAAGAGATTGAAGAAGAAGCAAAAGGAGATGACGATGCACAGGAATACTACGGGGCTGAAGAAAGAAATGTACGAGCTCCTAGAGTCGAAGGATTGAGGATGCATATTCCAAGTTTCTTTGGAAGTGGTGATACCGAGGACTACTTGGATTGGGTATATAAGATTGAAAAGTAGTTTAAATGTCATAAAGTACTCGATAATGCAAATGTTAGACTTGCTGTATTGGAGTTCATTAGTTATGCTGCCCTATTGTGGAAAAACTTGTAAGCTACCCGAAGAAGGGAAGTAGAATGAGAGATTGGGAGTTGGGGTAAAATGAAGAGAGTTATGTAGAGAAGGTTTGTTTCGAGCTATTATTTTTAGGATGCCTTTAAAAGACTGCAAGAGCTAAGAAAAGAAGGGTTGAGTATAGACACGTATGTTAAGGAATTCCAAATGTTAATAATCCAATGTGAAGTTATAAAGCTAGAGAATCGAATTGTATCTCAATTCATTGATAGATTGAAGTATGAGATTGGGGATGCCTTGGAAACCCTAGATATTGGAACGCTTAATGACACAATTCGAGCTGCCTAAAGGATAGAAAGGCACCGAACAAGAAGGTTTCGACCACTAGTTAGTCGCCTAGGTAGTAGTCGAATTGTTTCGAATAGACCAATGTAAACGGAACCAAGTAAGGTTGTTGAGACTCGACTCATTTTGACTACCCGAGCCAAGGTGAAGGAACCCTCGAGGAAGTTTGAGAAGGGCTAGAGTTCAGGGAGGAAGATGAATGAGATTAAGTGTTTTAAATGCCAAGGATTTGGACATAGGGCGATTAGTGTCCGAACAGGCGAACAATGGTGATCCAAGGTGAGTTATCGGCTGTTAAGGTTGACAGTATTGATGAAGAAGTAGAGGAGCTGAAGAAAAATGGACAGACCGAACTGTCCAAGGAAGAAGTTATCTATAGTGAGAAAGACAATTTTTTATCAACCATTCTAGTGTTGAGGAAGAGAATGAGCATCAGCTTCGTACCTGAAGATGAACAAAGGAAAAATTTCTTTCATATTGGATGCAAGGTAAATGAGTCATTGTATGCCTTGATAGTTGGTAGTGGGAGTTGCAGCAATACAACCTTTGCATTTGTGGTCCAGCAATTGAAATTGTTAACTATGCCCCACTCGAGACCTTACAAGCTTCATTGGCTTAGTGATAAGGGAGCCCTATAGGTGAACAAATAGGTGTTTATGTTGATTTGCATTGACAAATATCAAGACCAAGTGCTCTGTGATGTGTTACCCATGAATGTATCCCACATTTTACTTATATGATTCTAGATGTTTAATCGAGCAGTTATGTATGACAGAAGGAGGAATACATGTTTTGTGGAGTACGAAGGTGGGAGGATGAAATTGAGTCAGGTAAAGGTCACGTAGTCCCAACTTAGTCGAACCTTGAAGAAGGAGACTTTGGTGATGATTTAGGCCAAACTGAAAAGACAAATGGAGCTCGAAGGACCGGCTTATCTGCTGGTTTAAAGTTTACTGGAGATGAGGTTCGAGGAGAGAGAGTAGCCTGTCGAGGTAGAAACATTACTAAAGGAATTTACTAACCTGTTTCTAGAGAAGCTGCCGAAAGGTTTGCCCCCAATCTGAGGCGTCAAGCATGTGATTGACTCGCAATCAGGAGCTACATTGCCGAACAAGCCTGCCTACAGGCTGAATCCTGAACAGGCTGTCGAACTACAGAAGTAAGTAGATGAGCTAATGAAGAAGGGGATGTGCGCAAGTCCCTTAGCCCCTATGTCGTATCGGCCTTGTTAGTATCGAAGAAAGATGGTTCTTGGAGGATGTATGTAGACAGCTGAGCCAATAATTGAATCACTATCAAGTACGAGTATCCCATACCTAGGCTTGATGGCATGCTAAACTAATTAAGCGGAGCAAGAGTGTTCTCCAAGATCGACCTTAAATTTAAATACCACTAGATTCAAATGCATGAGGGTGATGAGTGGAAGATCGCATTTAAGACACGATATGGTTTATATGAATGGCTTGTAATGCCATTTGGCTTATCCAATTCACCGAGCACATTTATGCGCCTGATGAATCATGTGCTCGAAGATTTATTAGGAAGGTTTGTCGTAGTCTATTTTGATAACATTCTGGTGTAAAGCCCTAACCTAGAGATTTACTAGAAGCATCTTTGAAGAGTCTTTGCAAAACTCCAAGTTGAATAGCTCTACGCTAATCTAAAGAAGTACGACTTTTGCTGATCCGAGATGATCTTCTTAAGGTTTGTTGTAAGTGAAGGTAGCATTTGAGTCAATGATGAGAAAGTAAGAGCAATCATAGAATGGCCTGAGCCGACCTATTCTACGAATGTGAGAAGTTTCCACGGCCTGATATTGTTTTATCACAGGTTTATAAAGAATTTCAGTATAATTGTAGCCCTACTCACTAAACTCTTAAAGAAGAATGCTGAATTCAATTGAGGAGAGAAGGAGTAGAGAAGTTTTGTGGAAGTAAAGGTTAGGTTGACTACAGCCCATGTCTTAGCTCTGCTAATCTTTAACAAAGTGTTTAAGTAGATTGTGATGCATTTGGACTGGGTATAAGTACAGTACTGATGCAAGAAGTGTAAGCCCCAAAGTTAAGCTAAATAACCATAGGATTGAACTTAGAACCCAATGTTTAGGGCGATCGGTTAAAAGATCCGATCAAACCCAAATTATAAACTATTGAGAGAAATATTAGTAAAAATGACCCCGTAAACTTAAATTTAAGAAAATAAGTAGTAAAATAGGAGACTATAAAATTTTCAAATTTTAAGCATAATAATTGCTAATTACTGAAAAGGCAAAAAGTGTAATTTAATAACTAATAAATTATTAGAAATAAATTATATGTATACTAAAAATTTTAGAATGACCAAAATAATAATTAAAAATGTTCACATGTACCCCACATGTATTTACATGTAGATAAAAATACACGAAATTACCTAAATTGGCCAAAAACTAAGTAAATAATTAAAGAAAATTATAAAATAATTATGGAAAAATCAGAAAAAATCAGAAGAGGATAAGATTAATCAAGATCAGGTCGTGGCAGGTCCAAAGCTGCAAAATAAAAATTAGCCAATAAAATTTAGACAACCTAAAAGCCAAAAATTAAGGAAATTGGGCAAAGTCTTATCAAATTAATGCATAATAATTACAAAAATCGTCTATAAATAGCAAGAAAAATTTAGAAGCTCATTTGGAGAAATACAAATCAGAGAAAATTAGAGAGAGCTGAAAATTGAGAGAAAAATTCGATTTAGAAAAAAAATAAGAAAAATTGTGCAGTTAGGGATTTTAAAGGGAACCTTCACCAGACGAGCAACTGGAAGTAGACGGCCACCACCACCACACGGTGGTGGCAGCGCCCAGGCCAGCCAACAAGGCCACGGCGGCCAGTGGTGGCCGGAGCCACCAAAACCGGTGAGTCCAATTTCCAGCCCGATTCTTGTGAAATTTTGTAAAAATAGTAAATATAATTAGAAAATTATGAATTTTGTTATTCTAGGATATTTTTGCATGTAGTTTTTAGGAAAAATGTTATTTTGATGAAATTATGTCCTGTAATATATGGTCCCTAAGAAATCGTGCAAAACCGAGCACATTTCGGTTTAGAAATAAATGACCTTAGGAGTGTAGTTTCAAGCCCAAAATTTTTGTGTAGATTACTTAGATGATATAGAATAGTGCTATGAAGCCCGTTTTCAAAAATTAATTTTCAAAATTTTTAGATAATTTTTAGGCCCTAAAATGAGGCATAAAATGGGTAATTTGGAGTTAATTAGGTGATTAGGATATTAATTACTGACTTAGTGAATAAGTATATGTTTTAGGATGTTAAAATCTGAAGGAGTATGATACTTGTAGCAATTAGAGTGTTAGATGTAATTATTAGGTTAATTATGTAGTAAATAGGTAATATGGAAAAATAGTACATTTTAAGATAATTTTGTAAATTAGGGTAAATTGGAGTAAAATCTGATTTAGGATGAATTTATACATTTTGAAATGATAATTGATGTTTAGAGATTATAATTAGAGTGATAGAAATATTAGAAGTGTAATATATACATAAAAGGTAATAATACATAATAGGTAATTATTGAAAATATAATAAATAGGAAATATTATAATAAAAATTGATATTGTGATAATAATAAAAATGTACAATAAATCTGATGGGAAACTTGAATTTATATAACTATATGAAAAATGTAAAAATTTCTCACATTATGAGTAAATTCGGTACACAAATAAGAATTTAAGTGTACTGGATGGACTAAAATACTAATTAGAGGTAATGATGGTAATTAGGAGATCGGGAAGTAATGTGATTAATTTCACATTATGGGTTGAAACGGATTTATAGGGTTGGAATCTAAAACATTACTTAGAAATCGAACTAAAACCTAATTTGGAAATCGATGCGAAAACCGAACCTGAACCTAACCCCAAACCTAAAATAATTGTAAAAGACTTAATACCTAGATAATTAGGCATATTAAACCTTAAACAAAACCTAACAATAAGCGTTATAGGATAAAATGAACTTATAATATTTATATGAAAAGCTGAAACCACGTTCGTGTTATAGGGATGATCGGCGATGGCTTGAGCAAATCGGACCTCAAGTGAGTGAGCGAGGAGTCGAGGTAAGTTGGGATTAATACGATGCTGTATTTTGGAGGCTTAAGATTATGTTTGGTTGTGCTTGTTAGATAGCTTAAATGTGTGCATGTGCTTGATTATGGGTGATGCTATGATTCTGTTTGTTGCTCTGGCAAATATTGTATGAATTGTATGTAATGATTGATCACCCTAAACTGGACTTAATTAAATATCCGACCAGTAATCATAATCGGACATGCATGGCAACCCGTTAGGGGAACTTAGGACTCTCCGGCCAAATACTGACCCCTTCGGAAGGGATAACGCAGGATTGCAAAATGGTCCCTTCTTCATCCTCAGTCAAACTAAGTGACAGGAGAGGAGGTCGCGGCGAGGGTGAAGGCAATGGTTCGAAGGTAGTCGCGGGAGGAGCAAGGTCTCTATTACACAAGCTTGGGTTTGATCGTGAGCTGTTGCATTAATGGCAACTCCTCAACCCGGATTAGAGCGGGCGCAATTTCTCTCATCTCATGACGGGCTGGACAACGTCGTGCGATGGCATTTGCTTGCACATGCATTGCATTTAATAAGTGATTGAAAACCTTGTTGTGTGTATGGTATAGTTTTAAGTCCTCCGTCCCTACTTTCTGAGCTGTGGTTGCTCACATCCCTATAGACGTCGTGCAGGTGTTGGCTAAGAAGCGGCAACCAATTACTCAAAAGCTAGCAACTGCTGCATCCTGGGGAGTGAGGAAAAACATGTGAAGAATAAACATATATTTTTAATGTTTAAGCTTTTACTTTAGAACTTTTCATTTTTGAATAATGTAATAACTAGGGAATATACTATATAGAAATGTTGTAAACTTTAACTGCAATAATTGAATGATAACATATATATATAATTCCTCACTTTTATAGGTAAATGATTTATTTAAATTACAAACTGTCTACTTCAAAGCGGGTTAGTTGTGGACGCCTTGTGTAGATCAGGTCTAGGATAGCGGTTGTAAGGCCAACTTCTATCTTAGGGTGGTTTATACGGCAGGCCTGTTACGACTCTGCCGCTTCGGGGCGTGACAAGAAGGTCGACCTATTGCTTGCTTCAGCGAAAAACTTTGAGGAGCTACACTCAACTATTTTGTCTATGACAAGGAGTTCTACTTCTTAATCCGAGCTTTAACGGTACGGCAACACTATTTGCTACCTAAGGAATTTGTGATCTATACCGATCATGAATCCTTGAGGTATCTAAAGAGCTAACCCAAGTTATCTCAGAGGCAAGTCAAATGGATCGGGTTCATAGAAGGTTTTTCTTATGTTGTAAAATACAAGAATGGAAGGAACAATGTAGTGGCCGACGCCTTATCGAGATGACATACACTCCTAACTAAGCTGCAGACAAGACTACTTGATTTTTCAATGATAAAGAATATTTATGCTAAGGATCCACATTTTGGTCCTATCTATGCTTAGTGTGAGGAAGGACAGACACTAGATGACTATCATAGAGAAGATGGATACTTATTTAGGAAAAGGAGGCCATGTATCTCGACCTATTTCATGAGAGAATTACTTATGCACAAGGTGCATGGAGGAAGATTAACTAGACACTTTGTCCAGCACCAAACCCATGACGTACTGTCCTCTAGATTCTTTTGGCTAAGAATAATGAGAGACGTACAGTCCATGTTGGAAAAGTGTATGACTTACCGAAAAGCAAAGAGCTAAGCTGAGCAAGGACATTATCTACCCTTGCCCGTTCCAACCAAACTATAGTCCAAGTTAAGTATGGACTTCATGTTAGGATTGCCGAAAACATCCTGAGGGAAGGACTCCATCATAGTAGTTATGGATTTATTTAGCAAGACGGTACATTTTGTACCTTGTTCCAAAACTAACAGCGTTTCGGTTATCTCTTTTCTTTTCTTGTAGGAAGTAATCAAGCTTTACGATGTGCTTAGAATCACTGTTTCAGACCGAGACCCTAAGTTCATGAGCCACTTTTGGAGGATGCTACAGAGGCGAATGGAAACCAAACTATTGTACAGCATGTCTTGTCATCCACATATTGATGGATAGACCGAGGTTATCAACAGAACTGTAGGAACTTTGCTATGGGTTGTTGTTGGATGAAATACGACCGACTGGGATCTGTGTTTACCAATCATTGAGTTCGCCTATAATAGGATCGCCCACCATGTAACAAACATGTCTCCATTAGAAGTTGCTTATGGGTTTAACTCCGAGCTCTTGATGGACCAAGCACCCCAACCGAAGCTTGATGATGACTGGCCAGCCGTTGAAAGAGTTGAGGCCATTAAAGCCATGTACTAGAAGGTTATAGAGCAATTGAGCCAAGCTAATACTAAGCTCAAGAAGCGAAGCCAAGGATAGAGGAAGAGAGAGTTTCAACCAGGTGATTTGGTCTAGATATATCTTAGCAAGGAACGATTCCCAAACTTGAGGAAGAGCAAGTTGTCCCCTAGAGCCGACGGACCTTTTAAAGTGCTTAAAAAGATCGATCTTAATGTTTATAGGATAGAATTACCTGAAGGATATAGAGTCTTAGACTCCTTCAACATTGCCGATCTCTAACCTTACACTCCCAATGACAAGCAACCTAGAGCTGAACCAAATTTGATCCCAAATCTTAAACAACCTGGAGGGGATGATAGGGATCAAGGACCGATCATATGCTCTCCAGCCCGAGGGCTTTCTCAAATGGTTCACCGAGTTGTCTGAGGTGAGTTAAGTGTCAAGGAGCAGTGTTTACCCTAGTCTAATCTATCGAGCTACTTTGCTCTCTATACCATTCAAGAGATTGCCGAGGTGATTAGCCGATGTGTCGTGCTGACCCCTTTGTAACACACTAGTCCAAGTACTAAATCTGGATACAGCCATCTCCATAGTGCCGAAGCTAAGCTAACTGTTAGGAGCCGACCACCAAGGTCAATCTTGAGTATGAGTCTTCCCTGAGCCAACCCTTGTCCAGTCCCATCAATTAGAGCTGCCAAATTGCCAACGCCAATTAGACCTAATCAAGGCTCACTTCTATATGGCTTGCAGTGTTATTGGGACCATAGATTAAGTAAAACGCGCACGCGTTGTCCTTTCTAACATTTGTATTGTCCTTTTTTACAGTGGATATTCTCTTTGCATGATTACATTGTTACCCCTATAAATTATTACCCCTTTTTCTTAGCTAGTAGAAATCCTTTTTTTTTTTTGTAATTTCATGTAACCTAAGACTTACCCTAATTAGATACTATAAATACTTGCAAATTTTAATAGCCACATAATCATCATATAGAGAATATATTAAACTTTTACTCCCTCTTGAGCTAAGTATCCTTCTGCTTACTCTTGAGCTACTCTTATCTAGCTTATTGAGTGTTGATTAGTGGCGAGTAACCTTTGGCCATACTTGTATATCATATCAAGTATGACCTGAGCTCATGTAGGGCATTGGTGTGTCATATCTATCGTCAGTGTATGGGAACCCCTGCTCATCTTTGACTACCATTTACTCTTTGAGCTATCTCACGATCTGGACCTACCCTTTTGGTTATGTGTGATATTGGGTCCGTGTGTTCACCCATGGATTCTGTATCACAACATGCATTGGACATGGGAGGTCTTTTGTTGCATCAAAGATGTAGAGTAGATACGGTTAGACTTAGACTGTATTAGAATCCTTAGACGGGGGGCCATTGTGTAGGCTTTAAGTGTTGTGGTGTAACCACTGCTTGGGGTTGATTAGGTGTAAGCCCTAAAGCTAAGCTAAGTAACCGTAGGATTGAATTTAGAACCCAAGGTTTAGGGCGATTGGTTAAAGGATCTGATCAAACCTAAATTATAAACTATTGAGAGAAATATTAGTAAAAATGACCCCGTAAACTTAAATTTAAGAAAATAAGTAGTAAAATAGGAGACTATAAAATTTTTAAATTTTAAACATAATAATTGCTAATTATCGAAAAGGCGAAAAGTATAATCTAATAACTAATAAATTACTAGAGATAGATTATATATATACCAAAAATTTTAAAATGACCAAAATAATAATTAGGAATGTTCACGTGTACCCCACATGTATTTACGTGTAGATAAAAATACGTGAAATTACCTAAATTGGTCAAAAACTAAGTAAATAATTAAAGAAAATTATAAATTAATTATGGAAAAATAAGAAAAAAATCAAAAGAGGATAAGATGATCCAAATCAGGTCGTAACATGTCAGGATCTGCTAAATAAAAATCAACCAATTAGAATTAGGCAACACAAAAGCCAAAAATCAAGGGAATTGGGCAAAGTCATGTCTAATTAATGCATAATAATTACAAAAATTGTCTATAAATAAGGGAAAAATTTCCAGAACTCATTTGGGCAGTGAGGAATCTGAGAAAAATCGTGAGACCCAAAAATTTGAGAGAAAATTTAGAAAACAAAAAAAGAAAAGAAAACTGTGCAGATTGGGCAAGTGAGCCAGACTCACATCTCACTACTACTTGGGACTGAACCACCACCACCACCACCCTACACTAGACCCATCGTCTGGGTTGGCCGACAACTTTGGACCGGGTTTAGACGGCCAGAAAGTATCGAACCGGGTGAGTCCCATAATTGTCCCGATTTTGTATAATTTCGTAAAAATAGTTATTCTGCCCAGAAAATTATGAAACTTGTTATCTGAGGTTTTATTGTATGTAGATTTAGGGAAAAATAGTGATTTAGTTTAATCACGTCTGGAAATATAGGGTCCTTAATAAATTGAACAAAACTGAGCATGATTAGAACTAGAAATAAATAGGCACTAAAAATAAATAGGCTTAGGAGTGTAGTTTGGAGCTCAATTTTTTTTCTATAGGATGCTCATGTGATATAGAACAGTGCTATGAAGCCATTTTTTTAAAATTAATTTTCGAAATTTTTAAGTTAATTTTTAGCCCTAAAATGATGGAAAAATTAGGTAATTTTGGGTTAATTAGGTGATTAAGCTACTAATTACTGATTTAGTTAGTAATTAGATGTTTAGGGATGCTAATCTCTGATGTAGAAACCTAATCCTAGCCTTTGGAGTATTAAGTATGGTTAATTGAGGGAATTAGGTAGTTAATGTAAGAAATTAGTAATATGTAAAATTAAAAATTAATAAATCTAAAAAATTAGGGTTATTTAGATAATATTATAATAGAAATCAGAAAAATAATAAACCTGAAATAACATTTAATTTTAAGTAAATGTCTCAAAACGTAAGATTTTCTCACATCGGGAATAAATTCGACACCCCAATTAGGGTTAGCGTGTACCGAATAGTTTAGAATACTAAATTAAGACCTAATAGGATATTTGAATACCCGACCGTAATGTGATTAATGTCACATTAGGATTCGAGTATATTTAAGACTTAGGAATCAAAATTTAAAAGCTAATTTAGGATTCGAACCTCGAAATAGAATACAATGAATCATTAGTACGTTATAGGTATACTTGAAAAAATGAGTTAAATTATGAGTTGGAATATGAATTCTTAAAGTATAAGTACTAAAAAGACCTATTTGTATTATAGGACACCTAGAGACAAATCAGCTTGCGACTAAGGGATCGAGTGATCGAGTAATTTCAAGTAAGTTGGGTTATTACTTATTGTAATAGAGTACTATTTGTGTGGTACTCGGAGACTTAGGATTGTATATGGTTGTGGTTGTAAATAGTTTACGCATGTGTTTGATGTATCTGAATTCGTGTTGAAATTGTGATGTGAGTGATTTTGTGTTATGATTGAATTGGTGTGAAATGGTTTGAACACCCTAAATGAAATTTAATCCTATTTGACTCTAAGAACCAAAAAATGTCATGCATTGCAACCCGTTAGGGAATCATAGGATTCTCTAACCAAATACCGACCCCTTCAAAAGGGATATTGCAGGATTGCAAAATGGTCCCTTCTTCATCCTCAGTCGAACTAAGTAACAGGAGAGGAGGTCGCGACGAGGGTGAAGTCAATGGTTTGAAGGTAGTCGCGGGAGGAGCGAGGTCTTCATTGCACAAGCTTGGGTTTGGTTGTGAGCTGCTGCATAACATGGAACTCCTCAACTCGGATTAGAGCGGGCGAAATTTCTCTGATTTCATAATGGACCGGACTATGTTGTGCGATGACACTTGATTATTGCATTGCATGAAAATAATTGATGGATAACCTTGCTTGTGCTTGTATGCATTTATGAGTCTCCAATTCAACTTACTGAGCTGTAGTTGCTCATACCCTTATAAATCCTTTTGCAGGTTCTGATTTCTGAACACTTCAAGTACTATACTGCCCGACAATTACCCAGAGGTTAGTCCTTTGAAGCCAGGGATGTGAGGATCACGTTACTTAGTATAATGTGTAACTAAAGTGACCTTGTAGTTAAGGATAAAAGACTGATAGTTATTATGTAATCTAGTGAACTGTTGTGTTTATGTAAAACTTCCTGGGAAGCTCTGTGGACTTACTTATATTTATCTATGTTTATTAGAAATTTGTAATATTTATCATAATTGTAGTATAACTGTTAATTCGACTGTTTACTTCAAAGTGAGGAGTCATCGACGCCTTGTGTAGATTATGTCTATGGTAGGTACTGTGAGGTCAGTTACTATCATAGAATGGTTTACACGGCGGGACTGTTGCGACTCTGCGACTTTGGGGTGTAACATTAGGCTACCCTACTTAAGCTTGATGTGACCAATGAAAGTGTTTTCTAAAAACAAATGAGGTCATAAAGCTTAAGGACCTTTTAGAACCTACCCTAATTGTATATACTCCCCTTTAAGCTTAAGTTAGTATACTACTCTTAAGTTACAACCTTACTAATTATTCAAGAGTTTTAATGCAATCGAGTTTTTGAAAATAATAGTAAGGTTACAACTTAAGGAGTAATGTATTAACCCAAACGATCTTAACATCTGTATATTTCTACGTACTTTCTTTTGTTGCATTGATAATTGATTCTTGTTCATAAAATGTGTAGACCTAGAATGACAGATAACCAAGCAAACAATCGGGGGAATAATAGGTTACAGAACATTTCTAGGATTCGCGAGTAGTTGCTGAAAGATGGGAGTGGGGATTGCTTACTTGAAGGAAAAGTTTGAGTGTTTTGAAGCTTACAATTGGGCCTTAAGGGCCCTTCTGGCAGAAGTCATTGGGGAGACCTATGAAATGATAAAGGACCTTAAGGCTCGTCTATAAGACTTAATTTAGGGTTTTTTCTAATTCATATCTAGTGAGTCTAGAATAAACATCAAGTTCGAGAATAAATGTTAGGTTCTTTGCCTTTATTTTTTGTATTATGAGCTTTCACAATAATAAAGTTTTCTTTAGTTCATTGTTCTTCGTTCTTTAGTATTCCTTTTTTTGTAAATAGTCCTTCAATAAGCATTTGTCTAACCACTGCTCCCTGCCCTTCAAGGAAATGTAAAATCTTATAAAATTGAAAATAAAACACTAAAAAATCACCATCCTTATTTGTAAATTTTTTTCTCGATTTTTGTAAAATAAAAAACTTTATCTTTCTCTCCCTCTCTCTAAAAAAGGAATAAATAAAAAAGAAACAAAAATTGAAAAAATAAAAATGAAAAGAAAAGTTACCAACGGCTATAAATCCTTATAGGCTCAAGGAATCAACCTAAGCTCAAACTTTTGTCCCATTCAAGTAACCAACCTAAGCACTTGGCCTCTAACCTATATAAGGCCCTTTTACCTATTAAGGAAGCTAACACGAGCCCCTTGGCCCATTTAACCCAAACACTAGCCCCTTGGCCCATTCAATCTAAACACCAACCTTAGGTCTATTCAAGTAACCTATCCAAACACAAGTCACTTGGCCCATTAAGGCAACTGATTCGAACATAAACCATGACCCATTAAGGTAGTTGACCCAAACACAATCTTCAGCCCATAAAGGTAACCAAGCTAAGGCAAAACCCCTAATCTATGTAAAAAGCTAAGCTCAATTATAAACCAAGTCAAAACACAAAGTCAAATATTGGGGCATGTCAATCTCTATTGTAGGCCAAATAAAAAATAGACTCCATCTTAAGGAATTGGTAACTTGCTTTTAAAGAAAAAAGGTTTAGAATAAAAAAGAGGTAAACTATATCCTATACACTAACTCTTAAAACACTTTAAGAGTTGAGTGACTTAATGGTAATGATACTTTGAACTCATTCCTTACAGGAGGTCCACTTTGAATGTGATATATAGATTAAAATGAAGTTAGGCATTCATTTTCAAATCCCAAACATGATTATCCTTTGTTAATCTCGTTGGACCAATTTAGAGAATTTTCAAATTTTTAACCTTGTCAAAAACCACCCCATAATGGGGCAATTTGAAGGTTAATGTCATTGATTAGAAGAGAAGGATAAAATTGGTTTGTTTTTGCCTTAGTAACATTAATTCAAAGACAAATTTTGTTTCTGATAAGTTATATTTTTCTGAAATGAAGAAGAGACCAACTCCTTTTCAAATACCTTAAGCCTATACAAACCTCACTCGAGCCCATACGCTTGGAACATATGGACTTAGGGTTTTGAATCTTGAAAAGACAAAAACTTAGCAATGGAGATAGTCACTTTTTTGGGCAAAAGGGAAATAGGCCAACGTAATAAATTTGGAAAGTATGGGGTAATAATTAAAAAGAAAAAGAAAAAGAAGAAGAAAAAAAAAAAAAGAGAAAAAGGAGGGCCAGAAAGTTAGGCCCAAGTGTAAGATGAAAGCCTTAAAAAGATATATCACCTCCTAATAGAGGTAGCAAAGTCGAATCAAGAGGCTAGAAGCAAAACCTAAGTAGCCTCAACCGAAGAAGGTCAAAAAAGGTAAAAGGCCTTGAATCTTATGCCCAACACTAAAAACATAAGCCTTACATATCCATTTCAAGTCACAAAACTCAGAACCATTTACATAAACACGAGGCTTTCCTACCTATAATACCACCCTTATTTAATGAAACTCTTCTGATCTTAAAGGACAATTTATTTTTAATAAAAATTGTTTTTGAAATAGAGGTAAGCACACTTTTAATTTTTCCTAAAGGCTCTTGACTTGTACACTGGGGACAAATAAAAACATTTCTTTCAAAATAAGCCTCTTCATTAGTTCTTTTTGAAACCCTTGAACCAAAAGCCTAAATTAATAATGCTGAGTCGAAAAAGATCTAACGAATTAGTCAAAGCCTATCACGTACAAAATGGACTATAATTTTGGGATTGTAGTCAAGAGCAAAATTTAGACCGAGAGTTAACAAGGAAGTCCTCTTTAACTAAATTAATCATCAGTTACCTTTTTCCTCAGGAAAGGAATCTTTAAAATTACAAAGCCCTATGAAGGAGCCTAACATCAAGGTCAGGGCCTTAAAAAACCCCACATGGTTACCAAAGAAAAGGGTGGTTATAAACTTGTTCCTTAAATAAGAATTTATAACCATTGGCAAACTTTCAAAAAAAAAAAAAAGAAGAGAGAGAAAGTAAAGGCTTGTCATAAGATTTTTGTCCAATCCATATTGGCTCGAATAGGCAAGCTTTTAATTCATGTCATCCGTTTCTTTTTCAAGGTGGTCATATTTTTTAAATTAACCACAGTAGTCTAGATCATTCATCCCTAATTGCAGTTTTTAATATCTTTTTAACTTTTTTTCAAATCAAGGAGCCTATCCTTATTTCCTTTTTCATAAACGGTTCTTTTTCAACAATTTCCCTATAAATATTTTTCCAAGTTGAGAAGTTTTTCAAATTGGTTGCTTTCCTTGCTTTCCATACTTTACTTCTTTGATCCTTCATCAAATTTATCTAGGGTTCAAGCTAGCTCTTAAGAAAGCCATCCCTTCTATCTTTCATCATTTTTAGGGTTATAGCCAGCTCTTAAGAGTGCTATCTCCTCTCTCTTTTGCCAATTCCCCTTAAGGGTTCAAGCCAGGTCTTAAACCGTTGTCCTCCCTTCTCTTCTTTTTAGGGTTCCAACCAGCTCTTAGAGCGTTGCCTCCTTTTCTATTCTTTTTTGGGGTTCTAGCTAACCTTTAGGACGTTGTCACGTCTTTCATTTTTAGGGTTCTAATTAGTTCTTAGAGCGTTGACTCCTCTTTTATTCTTTTTACGGTTCTAACCAGCCTATTGGGTGCTATCCCGTCTTTCTAAGGTTCTAGCCAGCTCTTAGAGTGTTGACCCCTCTTTTATTCTTTTTAAGGTTCTAGCAAGCCCATAGGGCGCTATCTCATCTTTCTAAGGTTCTAGCCAACCTTTAGAGTGTTATCCCATTTTTTTGGGGTGTTAGCCAGCTTTTAAAGTGCTACCCTCGCTTTTGTTAATTCCTCTTAGGGTTCAAGTTAGCTATTAGAGCGTTGTCCTCTCTTTTTATTCATTTTTAGGGATTTAGCTAGCCTTTAGGGCGCAGTCCCATCTTTCATCTTTAGGGTTTTAGTCATCTCTTAGAGAATTGACCCCTCTTTTATTCTTTTTAGGATTCTAGCCTATCTTTAGGACGTTATCCTCTCTTTTAATCTCTTTTAGGGTGAGACAAAACTCTTAGAGTGTTGTCCCGTCTTCCATCCATTTTTTTTAGAGTTCTAGCCAGTCTTTAAGACACTATCTCATCTTTCATTTTCAAGGTTTTAGCTAGCTCTTAGAGAGCTGACCCACTCATTTTAGGATTCTAGCTAGCCTTTACGACGGTCCTATCTTTTTAGGGTTCTAGCTAACCTTTACGGCGTGGTCCTATCTTTCTAGGGTTTTAGCCAACTTTTAAAGTGCTACCCCCTCTTTTGTTAATTTCCTTTAAGGTTTGTAGCAAGCCATAAGGCGCTTCTCTTCATCAATTTGTTGTAGCGAGCCCTTAGGGTATTTCTCTTCACTAATTTCCCTTTTAGCGAGCCCGTCGAGTGCTTCCCCTTCATTAATTTCTCTCTAGCCCATAGGGCGCTTTCTTTTTACCAATTTCTATCTAGCGAGCCCATAAGGCGCTTTTCTTTACCAAATTTCTCTTTTAGCAAGCCCATAGGGTGCTTCGCTTCACTTCACTAATTATTGTAGCGAGCTCACATGGTGCTTCTTTTCACTGATATTCTTTAGCAAGCCTATAGGATGCTTTTTTTCACTAATATCCTTTAGCGAGCCCATAGGGTGCTTCTTTTCACTGATATTCTTTAGCAAGTTTACAAGGTGCTTCTTTTCATCGATATTCTTTTAACGAGCCCTTAGGGTGCTTCCTTTCATCATTAATTTCTCTTAAGCAAGCCCATAAGGCGTTTCTCTTCATCAATTCTTTTAGTGAGCCCACAAGGTGCTTCTCTTCACTAAGTCCTTAGTAAGCCCATAGGGCACTTTTCTTCATCAGTTTCTTTTTAGCAAGCCCTTAAGATACTTTCCTTTACTAATTTCTCCTAAGTGAGCCTATAGGGCACTTCCTTTCATTATCAATTTTTCTGAGTGAGCCCATAGGGCGCTTCTTTTCACCTAGTTCTTAGCAAGCCTATAAAGGTGCTTCCCTTAACCAATTTTTCTCTAGTAAGCCCATAGGGTGCTCCCTTTGATCATCGATTCCTTTTAAGTGAGCTCATAGGGTGCTTTTTCAATTCCAGCTTAGGGTTGCTAGTCTCCGAGAGACGTTTCCACCTAGGTTAGTTAGCATAGTGGGGCACTATCGAGTTTTAATTCAGGGTTTTAGCCAACTCAAGGAGCATTTCGCCCATTCACCTAGGATAGCTAGCTTAGAGGAGCACTTTTAGGTTTGTCTCAAATTAATTCCAAATTTAGGATTGTTAGTCTACTAGAGACGCATCCGCTTAGGTTAGTTAGCTCAGTAGGGGCATTACTAGGTTTCACTTAAGGGTCTTAGCTAGCTCAAGGAGCGCTTCACCCATTCACCTAAGATAATTAGATCAAAGGAGCACTTTTAGGTTTGTCTCGAATCAATTCCAAATTTAGGATTGCTAGTCTACTAGAGACGCTTTCGCTTAGGTTAGTTAGCTCAGTAGGGGCATTACTGAGTTTTGCTTAAGGGTATTAGCTAGCTCAATGAGCTCTTTTCCCATTTCACTTAAGATAGTCCGGTCAGAGGAGCACTTAAAGTTTTGTTTTGAATTGATTCCAAATTTGGGGTTGCTAGTCTTTCAGAGACACTCCTGCCTAGGTTAGTTAGCTTAATGAGGCACTATCGGGTTTCAATTTAGGGTCTTAACCAGCTCAAAAAGTACTTTGCCCATTCACTTAGGTTAGTTAGCTCAAAGGAGCACTATCGGATTTCAATTAAGGGTTTTAGCTAGCTCAAGGAGCACTTTGCTCGTTTCACCTAAGATAGTTAGCTCAGAGGAACACTTCCAGGTTTGTTTCGAATCAATTCCAAATTTAGCATTGTTAATCTACCGTAGACGCTTTCGCCTGGGTTAGTTAGCTTAGTAAGGCATTACCGGGTTTCACTTTAGGGTTTTACCTAGCTCAAGGAGCGCTTTGCCTGCTTACCTAGGTTAATCAGCTCAAAAAGGCACTACCAAGTTTCAACTAAGGGTCTTAGTTAGCTCAAGGAGCACTTTTCCCGTTTCACCTAGGATAGTCAGCTCATAAGAGCACTTCCAGGTTTGTCTCGAATCAATTCCAAATTTAGGGTTACTAGTCTACCAGAGATGCTCCCGCCTAAATTAGTCAGCTTAGAGAAGCATGATCAAGTTTTTCTTTAAGGTTTTTAGCCAGCTCAAGGAGTACTTTACCCATTCACCTAGGTTAGTTAACTTAGAGAAGCACAACCGGGTTTTTCTTTAAGGGTTTTAGCCAGCTCAAGGAGCGTGTAAGCCCCAAAGTTCAGTCAAGTAACCGTAGGATTGAACTTAGAACTCAAGGTTTAGGGCGATCGGTTAAAAGATCCGATCAAACCCAAATTATAAACTATTTAACAAGATACCAACAAAAATGACCCTGTAAACTTAAATTTAAGAAAATAAGTAGTAAAATAGGAGACTATAAAATTTTTAAATTTTAAGCATAATAACTGCTAATTACCAAAAAGGCAAAAAGTGTAATATAATAACTAATAAATTAGTAGAGATAAATTATATGTATACTAAAAATTTTAGAATGACCAAAATAATATTTAGGAATGTTCACGTGTACCCTACATGTATTTACGTGTAGATAAAAATACGCGTAATTACTAAAATTGGCCGAAAACTAAGTAAATAATTAAAGAAAAATATAAAATAATTATGGAAAAATAAGAAAAAATCAGAAGATGATAAGATGAATCAAGATAAGGTCGTAGCAGGTCCAAAGCTGCAAAATAAAAATTAACCAACAAGAATTTGACAAACTAAAAGCCTAAAATCAAGGAAATGGGGCAAAATCCCATCAAATTAATGCATAATAATTACAAAATTCGTCTATAAATAGCAAGAAAAATTCAGAAGCTCATTTGGACAGATAGAAATCAGAGAAAATTAGAAAGAGTCGAAAATTCGAGAGAAAATCCAGAAAATAAAAAAAATAAGAAAAACTGTGCAGTTAGGGGTTTTAAAGGGAACCCACACCAAACGAGGAGCTGGGAGTGGACGGCCACCACCACCACACGGTGGTGGCAGCGCCCAGGCCGGCCAACAAGGCCACGGCGGCCCGCGGTGGCCGGAGCCACCTGAACCGGTGAGTCCAAATTCCAGCCCGATTCTTGTATAATTTTATAAAATTAGTTATTTTGCCCGGAAAATTATGAAACTTGTTATTCTGAGGTTTTATTGTATTTAGATTTAGGGAAAAATTTTGATTTAGTTTAATTATGTCTGGAAATATAGGGTCCTTAACAAATTGTACAAAACCGAGCATGATTAAACCGGAAATTAAATAGGCTTAGGGATGTAGTTTGGGGCTCAAAATTTTTCTGTAGGATGCTCATGTGACATAGAACAGTGCTATGAAGCCATTTTTTTTAAAATTAATTTTTGAAATTTTTAAGTTAATTTTTAGCCCTAAAATGATGGAAAAATTGGGTAATTTGGAGTTAATTAGGTGATTAGGATGTTAATTACTGATTTGGATCTTAATTAGATGTTTAAGGAAGTTAATATCTGCAGTGGAACCCTAATCCTAGCATTTAGGTACTAAGTATAGTTAATTAAGGAAATTAGGTAAGTAATATAAGAAATTAGTAATATGTGAAATTGTAAATTAATAAATATGGAAAAATTAGGGTTATTTAGATAATATTAGAGTAAAAATCAGAATAATATTAAATCTGAATTAAGATTGAATTTTAGGTAATTATATAAAAAAGTAAGATTTTCTCACATCGGGGATAAATCCGATACCCTAATTAGGACTAGCGTGTACCAAATAGCTTAGAATACTAAATTAAGACCCAATAGGATATTTGGAAACTCGAGCTTAATGTAATTAATTCTACATTAGGATTCGAGCATGTTTAGGATTTAAAAATCGAACCAAAACCTAATTTAGAAATTGATGCGGAAACCGAGACCGAACCCAAACCTAAACCTAAACCTAGAATAATTATAAAAGACTTAATACCTAGATAATTAGGCATATTAAACCGTAAACAAAACCTAACAATAAGCATTATAGGATAAAACGAACCTATAACAATTATATGAAAAGCTGAAACCACGTTCGTGTTATAGGGATAACCGGCGATAGCCTGAGCAGATCGGACCTCGAGTGAGCGAGTGAGGAGTCGAGGTAAGTTGGGATTAATACGTTGCTGTATTTTTGGAGGCTTAAGATTAAGCTTGGTTGTGCTTGTTAGATAGTTGAATGTATGCATGTGCTTGATTATGGGTGATGCCATGATTCTGTTTGTTGCTCTGGTACATACTGTATGAATTGTATGTATTGATTGATCACCCTAAATTGGACTTAATCAAATATACGACCAGTAATCTTAATCGAACATGCATGGTAACCCGTTAGGGGATTTAGGACTCTCCGGCCAAATACCGACCCCTTCGGAAGGGATAGCGCAGGATTGCAAAATGGTCCCTTCTTCATCCTCAGTCGAACTAAGTGACAGGAGAGGAGGTCGCGGCGGGGATGAAGACAGTGGTTCGAAGGTAGTCGCGGGAGGAGCAAGGTCTCCATTACACAAGCCTGGGTTTGGTCGTGAGCTGTTGCATTAACGGTAACTCCTCAACCCGGATTAGAGCGGACGCAATTTCTCTAATCTCACGACGGGCCGGACAACGTCGTGCGATGGCATTTGCTTGCACATGCATTGCACTTAATAAGTGATTGAAAACCTTGTTGTGTGTATGGTATAGTTTTAAGTCCTCCGTCCCTACTTACTGAGCTGTGGTTGCTCACATCCCTATAGACGTCGTGCAGGTGCTGGCTAAGAAGCGGTAACCAATTACTCAGAAGCTAGCAACTGTTGCATCCTGGGGAGTGAGGAAAAACATGTGAAGAATAAACACATATTTTAAGGTTTAAGTTTTTATCTTAGAATTACTTTTCATTTTGAATAATGTAACAATTAGGAAATATATTACGGAGAAATATTGTAAACCTTAATTACAATAGCTGAATTATAGCATATATATATTTCCTCACTTTCTTAGATAAATGATTTATTTAAATTACAAATTGTCTACTTCAAAGCGGGTTAGTTGTGGACGCCTTGTGTAGATCAGGTCTAGGATAGCGGTTGTGAGGCCAACTTCTATCTTAGGGTGGTTTACACGGCGGGGCTGTTACGACTCTGCTGCTTCGGGGCGTGACAGAGCGTTTGCCCATTTTTACCTTGGTTAGTTAGTTCACAGGAGCACAATCAAGTCTTTAACATCTCAATATTCCTTTAGGGTTTTAGCTAACTCAAAGAGCACTTTGCTTGTTTTATCTTTATTAGTTAGCTTACAAGGGTACGACCAAGTTTGCAACATCTTTTTAGAGTCTTAGCTAGTTTTAGGAGCGCTTTGCCCATTTCACCTTAGTTTATCAGCTCATAAGGGCACGACCAAGCTTTAACTCCTCTTTCAATCTCTCAGTTAGCTCTTAGAGCGCCTCATCTCTCTTTTCCCTATTCACCAAAATCCTTAGTGGATTGAACTTAGGATAGTTAGCTAAGGCGTTCCTGTTACGCCCCGAAGTCGCGAAGTCGCAACAGTCCCGCCGTGTAAACCATTCTATGATAGAAACTGGCCTCACAGTTCCTACCATAGAGATAATCTACACAAGGCGTCGACGACCACTCGCTTTGAAGTAAACAGTTCGATTAATGATTATACTACAAATATGACGAGTAACTCAAATTACTATTAAACATAGATAATCATATAAATAAGTCCACAGAGCTTCCCAGGAAGATTTACATAATAACTACAGTTTACTAATTTACAGAATAACTAACAGTCTTCATCCTTTAACTACAAGGTCAGTCTGGTTACACATTAAGCTAAATAACTTGATCCTCACACCCCTGGCTTCAAAAAGACTAACCTCTGGATAATTGTAGGGCGGCATGGTACTTGAAGAGATTACAAATCAGAACCTGCAAAAGGATCTATAAGGGTATGAGCAACTACAGCTCAGTAAGTTGAATTGGAGACTCATGAATGCATACAAGCACAAACAGGATTATCAAACAATTATTTTCATGCAATGCAACAATCAAGTGTCATCGCACAACGTAGTCCGGTCCGTTGTGAAATCAGAGAAATTTCACCCGCTCCGATCCGGGTTGAGGAGTTCCATGTTATGCAGCAGCTCACAACCAAACCCAGGCTTGTGCAATGGAGACCTCGCTCCTCCCGCGACTACCTTCGAACCATTGACTTCACCCCCGCCGCGACCTCCTCTCCTGTCACTTAGTTCGACTGAGGATGAAGAAGGGACCATTTTGCAATCCTGCGCTATCCCTTTCGAAGGGGTCGGTATTTGGTTGGAGAGTCCTATGATCCCCTAACGGGTTGCAATGCATGACGTTTTCGGTTATTACGGTCGACTAAGATTAAATTCCGGTTAGGGTGTTCAAACAAGTCCACAACAATTCAATCAGTCACAAAATCACTCACAGCACAAATTCCAGCACGAATTCAGATACATCACACATGCGCAAACTACTTACAATCACAAGCATATACAAGCCTAAGTCTCCGAGCACTACAAAACTAGTACTCTATTACAATAAGCAATAACCCAACTTACATGAATTTGCTCGGTCGCTCGATCCTCAAATTGCGAGCTGATTTGTTTCTGGGTGTCCTATAATGCAAAGAGGTCCTTTTAGTACTTATTTTTTATGGATTCTTATTCTAATTTATAATGTAACTCATTTTCCTCATGTATACCTACAACGTATTAGTAATTCGTTGTATTTTATTTCGGGGTTCGGTTCCTAAACTAGATTCTAGTTTTAATTCCTAGGTCGTAATTAGGCTCGAATCCCAATGTGACATTAATCACCTTATGCTCGGGTATTCAAATATCCTATTGGGTCGTAATTTTGGTATTCTAACTATTCGGTACACACTAACCCTAATTGGGATATCGGATTTATTCCCGAGGTGTAAAAATCTTACATTTTAAGATATTTACTTAAAATTAAATATTAATTCCGATTTATTATTTTTCTGATTTCAATTATAATATTATCTAAATAACTTTATTTTTTTAAATTTAGTAATTTATATTTTCACATATTCCTAATTTCTCATATTCTTTACCTAATTTCCCTAATTAACCATAATTAGTACCTAAAAGCTAGGATTAGGGTTCCACTGCAGAAATTAACTTCCTTAATCATCTAATCAAGATCCAAATCAGTAATTAACATCCTAATTACCTAATTAATCCCAAATCACCCAATTTTACCATCATTTTAGGGCTAAAAATTAACTTAAAATTTTCGAAAATTAATTTAAAAAAAAGGGCTTCATAGCACTGTTCTAAATCATATGAGAATCCTACAGAAAAATTTTGAGCCCCAAACTACATCCCTAAGCCTATTTAATTTCCGGTTTAATCATGCTCGGTTTTGATCAATTTCTTAAGAACCCTATATTTCCAGACATAATTAAACTAAATCAATATTTTTCCATAAATCTACATACAATAAAACCTCATAATAACAAGTTTCATAATTTTCTGGGCAAAATAACTAATTTTACAAAATTATACAAAAATCGGGATGAGTAAATGACTAACCGGTTCAAGGATTTCTGGCCGTCCAAACCCGGTCCAAGGCTGTCGGCCGGTCCAGACGCTGGTCCTAGGGTAGGGTGGTGGTGGTGGTTCGGTTCACCTTGCTAATCTGCACAGTTTTCTTTTTTTTTTTTTATTTTCTGGAATTTCTCTCGATTTTTCTTGTGTTTCGATTTTTCTCAGATTACAAACTGTCCAAATGTCTTCTGTGAATTTTTTCCTTATTTATAGACAAACATAGTAATTAATGTGCATTAATTTGATGTGATTTTGCCCATTTCCTTGATTTTAGGCTTTTAGTTTGGCACATTTTTATTGGCCAATTTTTTTTCTTTTCAGTCACGACCTAATCCAGTTGCAGACCTCTCCTTCTGATTTTTTTATAATTATTTTGTATTTTTCTTTAATTATTTACTTAATTTTCGGCCTATTTTAGCAATTACGCGTATTTTTATCTACACGTAAATACATGTAGGGTACACGTAAACATTCCTAAATATTATTTTGGTCATTCTAAAATTTTTAGTATACATATAATCTATCTCTACTAATTTATTAGTTATTATATTACACTTTTTGCCTTTTCAGTAATTAGTAGTTATTATGCTTAAAATTTGAAAATTTTATAATCTCTTATTTTACTACTCACTTTCTTAAATTTAAGTTTACAGGATCATTTTTACTGGTATTTTGTTAAATAGTTTATAATTTGGGTTTGATCGGATCCTTTAGCCGATCGTCCTAAACCTTGGGTTTAAAGTTCAAACCTATGGTTACTTGGCTTGGCTTTAGGGTTTACAGTTCCTTAGGACAAATTCCATCATTGGGGCAAAAATAGTGTCCCATTTGTCTTTGTGATAAAGTTTTATTTAAACTTCTCTAAAAAGAGGAATAACTGTAAACACCCAATTCTTACCTCCCTTTATTTTTCAAAATTGTTAAGATAAGGTCCCAAATTAAGAAAAAGCACAAAAAATAATAAATTTTAAAAAATACAAAAAATGGAAAATTTAGGAGAAAACCAAAAAATAAAAAAATATAGAAAAAATACAAAAATTTAGAAAAACATAAAAAATTGAAAAAAAAAATAGAGGATTTAGGAATTTTAGAAAATAATAAATTTTTTAAATAGTTTAATAGAATAGAAGTTTTAATTTAGATAAAAATAAGGAGATGACCATTATGTGTAGGCTTAGACTTAAATCTAGCCTAAGTTGACCCTGTCTATATGTGCATTGCATATATGAATAAGGCATAAGCCAATGGCCTAACAGATAAGTACTTAAACATTACATTGGAGTTAAGTTTGAAGTCAAGGATTTAAATCTCATTAGAGGCAAAAACTGCCTTTTTCTTTTTTTCCACAACACATACCAAGCACTACCACATGTTAAGAGATCATTGGGCTACGTGTCTAGTTGTGACACGTAGCACTTCGTGATTGGCCTTGACAGCACATTTTCCCTCTTCCTTTTCCTCTTTCCTTTTCTTTCCCTCCCTTTCTCATTCAAAATGCAACACACATGATCATTACGAGTTCTCTTCGCCGTCCATTCGAAATCTCGGACATACCCCCTTTCTCTCTTCAACAGCTATCACCAATCTACATCAAAACACAATTCATACGCACTCCATCGATGCCCATCCTCAGCCAGATACCGCCTCCCTTCCAACCTACTCTTCCCTGACACCCTAAACACAAACTAAGAACCCAGCACGAATTTGAACTAGCATCTTTATGATCCTCATAGCAGCACACTCACTATCTACTATTATACATTCCACACATAACCCTTCTCACCTTTGTTGACGACTGACTAAGCTCACTCCACCAATCAACTTCATCTACTCTCCTAATAAAACCCAAACACTATAGCCCACATTCAATTGATGTGTGACCCCAAACATAGATACATACACCACCGCACTCAGTCTTACTGAATCATCCTCGCTCTCATCCACTCTATAGTATACAATCGTTACACACCATAGTCCCCTTCACACTCGAATCGCACTCCAACATCCCTTACGCAGGATCACCCCACGACCACCCCCGATCTAATGTTCTCTCGATCTCCCTTCATACTCATTGACATAGCCACCATTGCAGCGTTGCCTAACATTAAACCCCAACTTGATGACACGTAGCTCTCTCCTACACACCACTCTCATGCACAAGCCAAACAACACTCAAGCCCATGACACTACAGCTACTGTCTACATTTGTACACCAACCAAATACAAACCATACTTGATCCACCTTAGCGAACGCTACCATGCGTACCATTAGTAACCACCGTCACCGTCCGAACCGACAATCACCAATGGCCACCAAATGTGGTGGCATCGCTCTTACACCCCCCAAGCCCAATAAAATTCCCACGAAAACACCCTTTCTCAGTTGTTCTGGTGCTTGGAACAGCTTGAAGCATCCTCTCTACAGTTACTACATCCTCTCTTACCATTCAACCCGAATCATTTGTTCGACTTGACTCATGTTTGATGACTCGACCCAATATCCCAAGTCTGACCCATATGCCCCAACTCTAATTCGATTCGACCACCACTTGGTGTTTTTTTTTTTTTGTTTTGTAATATTTTTTTCTCATATTTATTTTTTTATTTATGTGATTTATTATAAAATGTAAATGTAATTGTAAAAAGAAAAAAAAAAGGAAAAAGAGGATAGAGGAAAAGAAAAAGCAAGAAAAAGAAACCAAAAAGAAAAAGAAAAGAGAGAAAAAAGAAAAAGAGATAGAATAGTTTAGTTCTTTTTTTTATTTTATCTTTTTGGTTAAAATTTAAATAAATAATAAAATAAAAATAATTAAGTTATTTTATCACTTAGAAAACTAATGTTCCAAAAAAATAAATAAACCATTTTCTATACTACGGTGCTTTAGAAACTCTAAAAATAAAACTCTAATTAAGACCTTTAAAAAATTTTCTTAATTAGTATCAAACCAAGTAAAAATGTAAACCCAATCTTTTTTTAAAAAATTAAAATCAACTTATCTACTAAATTTTTCATGAAAGAACTACAGAAGTCTGATCCTGAATAGTAGTTATATAAGCACCCGTATGTATAGGGCGATTTAAAATATGAAAAAAATTTATTTTTTTCTTTAATAGATAATTCTTTAAATTCTTATTTTTTGTAAATAGGTATAACTTCAGTTATTGCTAATAAATAAATGTTATTGAAAGGGTATTTGTAAAAGCAAAATTGAATTTAAAAAGTTAAAAGTAGTATTCGTTTAAGGTTTAATAGGATAACCCCTAGATCCAGATCTCTAGTTTTAAAAGACCGTTTTAAAAATTTGTTTTATTGATAGATCACCTAATTGGCAACAACTTAACTCTCAAGTGACGACTCTAAAATCTTTTTAAAGTTAAAAGAACTGTTTTTTTTAAACCTTATTTGGGGATTAGTATTAAACAAATAAAATTTAATATTGATTGATTTAAAGAAGATTAGTTTAAAAATACAAGAAAAAAAAAAACTAAACTTGACAGCTAGCATTACTATTTAGTTTTTATTGATTAATAATGATGTAATGGGATAGTAGTGTATTGTGTCAGCTTCTGTTGAGCAATTATAGTGATATCTCAATTTAAAAAAAAAAAATTGTGTTTCGTCCTTTCAAAATAGAAATCATTTCCTACTTCTATTATCATTATGCGTAGTGATAACGATCACAATTGACATCATTCAAATGCAACTACAATGATGTCTTGTTTTTACCCTCTATGAAGAATGATGAATTATGACAACCTCTTGAGAATATTACGATGAAATTTATAAGAAAAATAATCAATAAAAGATTTATAAAACAACTTTCACGTAACGAAGGCACCCCAAAATAATACCTTTTTATCCAACATGTCTATTTTAAACTTTATATTAAATTGGTATTAACATACTCAAATCTAATCATCTAGTATTAGATCATCCTAGTCTTTGGAAATTCTACGATAAATTCTAGTGCTTGGTGGACTGAGTTCTTTTATTTTATTTATTTTTGTTGACCATTAATCTTTGGAGTACATTTGCAAATGCAATAAGCTACACTTTTAAAGGAATAAAAACACTCAATTTAGTGAGCACCTAAGTATGGATATAAATAATATTCCATGTATTCTTACCTTTTCTTAACGCATCGATATTTTCCACATAATATGGTACTAGTACCTGTAATAAAGATATAAGCCTCTTGGCATGCAGGTAAAATAGGGAGAAGCTATTTTTTTAATGGTTGTTCAATAAAAATGAATAAATACCCATATATATATATATATATATATTTTAGTTGTAATTAGTCCAATCGAATGTATTGTTTTAATGATATAAACATAGATATCATAAAAAAAAATTTCTATCAGGCGAATAAAATATATCTAATATGATGCTCTTCAAACATTCGTATTTTACAAAGTAAAAAATTGATAACCTCCTCCCACTTCGGCTCTCCCACTATTTTTCTCTCTCTCACCTTCTTCAAAAGTTAAAAAAACGCTTATAAAACTTATTTGTTTTGCATTTTACAAAGTGAAGATTTATAAATTCTTCCAAATTTAGCTTATAAAAGTTGTGACAAATTATTAATATTCTTATAAATTATTTTCTATGTACTTACTATAATTTTATTAGTGTCTGAAATGTTTTTCTATCTACAATTATTTGAGATACAAAATACAATCTACAAATTAATATATCAAGAGTTTTATGACTTTTTGAATAGATAATGCCTTCACGTGAGCAATTTTAATTGATTAATATAGTCTTTATAATTTTTTATAGACTAGTGAAAAATTCATAAGTAGCATTGTGGGATTCGTTATTGTCAGATTAACAAGATTTTACATTACTCCATATTTTTGGCATTTCAAATAATTTTTATACATAACTTTCTCTCCATTTTTTTCCTTCCTATGTTGTTAATCCTTATTCTTTCATGTATATTAGTTATTTAATCATTTTAAATTTAATATTTCATGTACTGATATTTGAAATTTTGGCGCAGACATTGTAAGTATTAATCTATCATAAGCTGCCACCTACTTAGGTGTAAAGCTTGACGTGAGGCTTAGGTGATCGAAACATGGATTTAATTAAACCTGATTAAGCTAATAAGTAAAAAACAACAAGAAAAAACATATAACATTCTATCATTAATCACCTTTTTGTCCTTGTATTATTCACTTGTTGGAGAAGAAGGCTAATATATAGTAAGTTGAGTTAATGTTGATAATAGAGAAGATTTAAATATAAATGAAATTCAAATATATGGTTGTGATAACACATGGTATGTAACAATAAACAAAATTATCATCCACATTTATACATACTGTCATGTATTCAAATTCTATTGGTAATTATCCACTAATTATTAGGTTTTACCTATTGAATTTTTTTTTTCATGAAATAAGACATGTCAATATTCATTAGTCAATCATCACTGGTTGGTGGTCAACTATAGAAAGTCTTAACCAATTGTCCTCCCTTGGTTGGCCTCATCCTCAATTGACTAATTGCCCCATTGTTACTTGTTTCAAGTCAACTTATGTAATATCATAGAGAAATATTTTAAAAAACAAGGGTAGTTTTGTCTTTTCATTGGTTTATTAAAATCCTACCTCCCGTAAACAGCCACTCTTCTCTTAAACCCTAACCTTTACCAAAAATAGTCTAACCACTATCATTTGTGCTAAAAACTAAAGAGCAGCCCTTAAACTAAGCCCTAAGAGGAAAGTCTAGTGAAGATTGAGGTAAGCCTTAGTCGATTAATAAAAGTAAATTCATTTTGGATCTTCTAGTATTCTCAAACATTCCATTTTTGGTTAATCTGAGGTCCGTCTTAAGGGTTTCGTTTGGGAATTCTTAGTTATTTACTAAGAGCAACTTATTTAAGAGTATGAGATAAGTTTCTTAAAGGTTAACTTGAGTTAAGTTTGTTTTTCCAAGAGATATAACTTATTTCGAAGGGGTTTTACTTGGATTTTAACAAGGGAAGAGACTAAAATGAATTGTTCATTCTGTTTGTTGGTGGTGTTGGCTCAATTTCTGGACTCCTCCAAGTATTTGAACTAATTGCAAGTAATTTCTACATGCTTTTCTTCTTCTTTTTTTAGTTTGGGTTTTATTGAGAAATATTGAAGTTTGGGTACGAAGGAGTGTGTTTGGCAGTTATACATAGATTTAGTTTTGGAGTGAGGGATCACTGAGATATTATGCCTTAACTTTTGCTTGGAGATATATGAAACATAGGAGGAAGTGGGACGGATTTATATTTGATTTGTAAAACTACAGAATAGCAAATTGGCATTCAAATATCTTGGTGGCTAGCATTTGGATGCTAGTAGCAGGCATCCAAACGTTATGCCTTGTTTAGCTTCTTAACTTATAATTCTTGGTTCTTTTCAACCCGTAACTTGTACCTAACTATTTTATATACCCAAACTTGTCCAAAGATCCAATCTTTCTACTTATTCTTTTCCTTAAGAGTTAATAAGTTTGGAATTCGAGAGTGTTAGGGGAAAATTAAACTTAAATCTTCATGTATGGTTGAGTTAAGTGACTTAAGGGAAAGTTTATGTTCTTTGGCTAGGTTCTTTTGTTTGGGTTATCCCTTTTATCTCTTCTTTGGATTAGTGTTGGTCTTACTTTAATACTCAGATATGTAATACATGCTTGTTACTTATGCTTGACAGATTAGAGTAAAACAAGCTAGACTAAATCCTATCTAACCTAAATGTGTTTGTTGGTTGTATTTTCCTAGCTTGTCCTCATGTATAAGGGGCCATTGTTGATCTCATGTGAGGATTTCCTTGCGAACTCGCATGCTGAAATGATGCAACTAGATCCAGGTTGTTCATGGTTCCTGATTTATAGGTGTTGTGGTCTTAGCTTATCCAACATTGTAGTATATGGTAGTAACTTAAAAAATTTATATTGTCATGTATTTACCTATATGTATAAGAGTTCATAGTTTGACAAGGTCTTAAACAACCCTTTGATGCTTGTTGGCTAATATTCAAGATAATAATCAGCTGGTTATTTACTTATGCATTTGCGCATGTGGTATGATTGTCGATTGTATCTATGTGTGCTTGCGTATTGTATATTGGGACTTGTCTTGCTCTTCCTCTTTCAGGTACTGGGAATGGGGATTATGTGATATATGAGGAATCATTTATATAAGGATTTCAAGAGGAGGATGGAGTGTATTACTTATATTTCTATGACAATTAGGGAAAGTTTGGGAGTTTTAGTGTTTTGGATAAGAGAAGCAGACATATTAGGAGACCTTGATTGTTATGATCTTGAGATGTTACTTTGTTTTGGAAATGAACTCTTTATAGTTGTTATGTTAACATTTTGTAGTTTCAGGAGTGTGTTAGACTCCTGGTTGATATTTATGTTTAGATTTAGTGTTGGGAAGTGTGAAGACTTCCGTGTTTGTCAACATTTGACTTCTTTGTAGTTTCATGATCATGTTGAGGTGATGGTGGTATTCTTACTCTTATTTTATCTTATGGATTTGTGATTATGACTAATATGTTGTTACTGGATTTGATTGTTTGAGGATCATGGAGCCTTAACATGTCTCTAATTAACAAGGGCATGTAACGAGTTGTAATACCAATAGTGTTCTCGGGGTGTTACAACTTCATTCAACCTAAACATGAAAATTTTAACTTTATATCGGATATTTACAAATCTCTAAGTTGTATTATATCTTGGCGTTGTGTTATACTTTACTTTACTCTAATATGAAATTATCGTACTTGACATAGGATATGAGTAAGTTTTTATTAATATTACACTTGGATTCATTGATGTAGGTAAGTGCAAAATTAATATTTGATATGCGGTAGTTTTCTTCTAATTAATGGCAGATCTTCTATTATTAATGGGTCTATATTGACTGCAAATGGCATAGAAGTTCTATGCAATCTTTTATTGTGCATCTTTTTTTTTATTTATTTATTTAAATGATTTTTGAGAGGAATATGATTAGGTCTTCAAAATCTTTCTATGGGTGGCTATACATTTTACTATACCTATCTTAGAGTTAGGGAAAAAAGGGGAAAAGACACCTTTAAATATATTAATACAATCACAGCACATATTTGTATCTAAAATGTCATTTCTTCTTAACGAAGGTACGAAGAATCTTCCCTCAACTTCTATGGAACTATCCAAGTGGCTTTCTTTTCTCAATTAAATTAATTTGATTGCGCTTTGATTACTCCTTTTGTTGTTGGCCATGTGAATGCTAAAAAAAAAAAAAAAAAAGGAATAAAAATTAGTATACACTAATTCCTTCCTGGCTTCGTGTGCAATAGATTCTTGATTTCACTTATTTCTTTTTCTGGTTCCATTGAAGAATCTCTTTCCCTTAATTAATTGTTTACAATAAACTCATTTCCCATGTATTAAACATTATTTTAGCTGGGAATAAATCAATCCCTCCATTTTTCCATCACCAAAACATGACACGTACGTTGTTTCATAATCTAAAAATCAAAACGTCATCTTTGTAAAGATCTTCTTCACCAACTTTTCAACAGTAATATTCTTTAGATTACCATGGAATCTTTAGGGAGAAAGGAGTTCAAGGAATATATACGAAAGGCGATATAGTGTATCAAATAAATATTATTAATTAAGTGTTGGCTAAAATTTCATATTAAGTATTGTATAATTTTTTTTTTTCCTCCTGAAAAGCATTTAGGAAATGTGGTTAGTCTCTAGAGGGTCAAGACAATTTTCTTATAATTATTTTCATATGAAAAGAGATATCTTCTTCACTTTAAATCACATATTGCGTTATATTCTTCATTAATTATTTTAAGCTTTTATTATACACATCATACCATGTTTATAAAAAAGTACTTAAAGAAAATACTTAGGGTGCCACGACCCACATTAGCATTCTAAATACCCTTCATTTCTAAATAATTCTCTATTATATAAAGGAGTATCTCATAAAAAAACTTGCCAATATTTAAAAATCTTTTATGGATTTCATATTATCAACAATTTTCAAATAATATCTAAAATGTGTTTCAAAGATTTTCAAAGTGTGATAAATTATTTTATTAATATTATATATTATACTAGTAATCTATTTATTATTAAAAATTAAAAAAAGGAAAATAAAAAGAAGGACTATAAAAGCTAAAGTCTGACTTTTGTTAGCGAAAAGTGGAGAGAGGGAGGCCAAGCATCGGTACTTTGGTTAAGCACCTCAGTTGACTTAAGCATCGATGATTACTTGTAATTTAGGATAAGTTTATAAGTGGAATGTTTATGATATTATGATAATATTTTAAGTATCTTTTCTTTTCTTTTTAAATATCCTTACACTTTATAAAATGGTGCTTAATCAAAATTTAATAACCATATTTTTTAATCTTTTGTAAGTCCCATATCATTACTATTTTTTAAAAAACTAATACATAAACGTTATTTAAAAATTAACATGAATAATTATTTTATTACTACCATATGTTGTTAATAATGATATTTATTATAAATAAGAGAGAGAACAAAAAGCCACAATCGTGCATCGGTGTCATCCTGTGCACCTAGGTGCTGCTTAATTGTATCCGAATGTAAATATTGATTATAAGCACCATTGGCACCCCTTTATAAATTTAATCTAAAGAGAGTGGGGGTGCTTCACAAACCGTCGGCACCCTTTTATAAACTTACTTTAAGGAGAGTGGGATGCTTCACAAACCACTGGAGCCTAAATAGATTTTTTGACATTATTATTAGACATTGACTCGGCCAATTTGTGGCAATTTGGCTCCGCCTCTTTTTTCCCTTTTACCTTCTTCATTTTTTATAAAATATTGTTATTATAATATATAATAAAATAGTTATTTACACTGATATTAAAAAAATATTATATATATTAATTTTATAAATAGTTATAATATGAGACCCACATAAGTTTTAAAAAAATTATTAAGTAATTTTAATTAGATAACCCTTTACAAAATGTGGAGTTGCTTAAAAAAAGAAGAAGAAGAAGTTCTTAAGATATTGAATTGACATCCTAAATACCTCTTCAAATACCTCACTTATAAACATATCCTAAAAAGTAGTAAAAACTGGTTCAGCTACTTGACTCGCACCTAGAAATTCTTGTGCGGGCACTTTTCATTTACCATATAGTTCTAAAAAAAAGGAGGATCGAAAGGGTTTGGTGGGTAGCATATAGTTGAAGGAAATAAACTTTGAGGTTTGTCATATATCTCAGATCAATTGAATAAAAATTATTGAATTTTTTATTTTAGTTAAAGTATTTTAGATGATTCATTTTCGAATCTTCTATGTACATCAAGGATGAATTTGATTTACCATTTCTAATTCAGTTTTGATACCATTTTGGGTGTACTCGGGTGTACAAACATATATATACATGTATCAAAAGACAAAATCTTTTTAGAAGTATACAATTGTACTTTTAATTAGCCGATTTAAAATAAAGGTATAATATTATGTTAAAGATATTTTAGTTCTCTTCAAATTCAATTGAAGAAAAAGATATCATTAAATTAGCTATTTAATTAGTGTGAATAACGGTATTACAATGGATTTAGATCCTTTAAAGTTCGTATTTTCTAAAATTTTCTAAAGTTACAAAAAAAAAAAAATGGTTATCATAGTTTAGATTTTTTAAAAAATATGATGTTACGATAATATTATTAAATATTTTAAAAAACTAGATAATACGGGCATTACTTTTATAATTTTAGAAAACTTTAAAAAATAAAAACTTTAGAAAATTTAAATCCTATTGCAACACGTTCTTTTGATGAGTAACTAACGAGTATTCTTTTTTTTTCCCCCCCATGAGACTAAAGCGTAGCATTTGATAATTTGGATGGATCGAATAATCTAAATGACATAAAGCGTCCAATAAACTCCAAATGGAATCGTCATGGGACCAATATGAATTTCAATGATGTCGATGACACTACATTTGTTGACACATTACTAGTAGTGTACTGAATTTTATCAGAAAAGCTTGCGACAACATAATGTATACAAGGAAAAGAACAAAGAAAGACAGAGAATGTACCTTTCTTAGAGCACTTTTTATTGTGTAAAGACATGCATACACAAAGATCTATCTTCTTAGGGCTAGCGGATTTGCATATGGTGGTGGGGCTATGTGGAATTTTCTGATGAAGAAAGGGCTTTTCGACGCGTGGAGCATATAGGATTGGCTAAAGCAAGGGCATTACGGTTTAAGTGCCTTTTTCTGGTAATAATGGCTGTTCTTATGATTGGTGATAAAAAAAAAGTGGAGTTGGCCATGGACACCAAGTAGGTTAAAGGATAATCAAAATACAGTCGACTTTTTCTCCATCAAAATATTGATATCTATATTTTTAAGTATTCATATGCTATTTGATTTTATGTTGTATAATATTATTGTGTTAGACATCATGGGAGGTGGTTGAATCACCTATGAAACAAAGAAACAATACTATAAGAATATCAGAGGCTAATTTAGTATGGTTACTCTAATAACTAAGTCAACACATGGTTAGAAATGGGAAAAAACGTGCAAAAACTATCTAGAATTTAGAATCCATTACTAAGAGGTCTTATTTTTTATCTATGAGGAATGAAGCCGAGTTATTTCAAGAAAGTGAATTAGCATTCTGAAATCTATTTCCAATTTTGTGGAACTAACTAGTAACAATTGTGCTTGCTATATTTGCTGAACTAATCCTAGGAATCTCCATTTGAACTCATAAGTTGGCATGTTAGATCCACGCCGATAGACCTAAGTCAGTGAGAGCTTGAATGTCTTTAGTCTTGTCAGGTCAAACTCAAGACTAATGACCAAGCAATGCCTCATATGAAGTCGATAAGGTTTCTAAGAGCTTGGCTTAAGTCGAGTTGCAGGGAGCTCAACATGGTAATGAGGCCAGATCGGACCTTAAGAGCTTAGCCCATGTCTTGAAGAGGTCAATCTAAACTTGAAAGCTTACATTAAAGTGGCCTATCAGCAAATACATAATTAAATGTAAGTGAACTAACAAAAACACTAGCATTTTTTCCGATAATGTAATCATAAACCACCTATACTAAGAAGACATCTTGTAAAGATTGTTTTCATAGAAGGTTTAAATAATTTTACGATCATATTATATTAGTAATGTTATATAATTATCTTGAGTAGCTTTTTCCTTTTTCTTCGACATACATATTACTTATTAGGATGTGTATTCCTCCAATATTATATTACGAATTGTTTTTTCTTCTTCTTCTTTTTTTTCTTTTAATTTTTTAGCATGCCATGTATTTTCTCTTTTTAATGCGTTAAATTAAATAAACTGCACGGTCGATTACAATCTCTTCCCTTCATGATTAACATTCACTAGCTAGGAAAATTCGAAATGATTCTAATTAGTTCAAGTAAAAGACTATTATCTAGATAATCTACTCATGGTGTGTTCCAACTATTTATCATTACAATTTTATAATTCGGATAGATTCTAATTTAAAATTTATCTTTTTCAGGTAAGATGATGTTGATTATATTGATTTGATATAATTTATACAATTTTCAATTGTTTGATTTTCATAATAATCGAGGGTAGTTGTTATTACTAGATAATGGGATAGTAGTGGCTAGTAATAGTTTATAGTAGAGTTATGTATTTCGATTAAAAAAAAAGGTTTTTCTTTTGGGTTAATTACAAATACATAATCTGTGTTATAATAATTTTGCAAAGAAATGACTTGAGTTATTTTTTTCAACAAAAACATGACCAGTATTTTGCAATTTTTTGTTAATGAAACTTAAGGGACACATGACACAGTTTTATTGGCAAATTTAATAATTAAATAAATTATAGAAACAAATGTAATTAAAAATTGTCAAAATAATGAAATAAGTAAATATAAATAGAAAAAAAAAAACTAAAAAATAAAATACCTAATGACAAAGAGGTTCCCATTTTAGCTTTTCACTAGTTTATGCTTTGAACCAAGGCTTGAAATGACTCCTTGATTTATCTAGTATGGATAATGGTATGATGGCTTAGAAAATTTTTTTGAGAACCTGTTGTCCACCATTTTATTTATTTATTCTTTGCTTGGCTCATGACATCTCTAGAATGAAAAAAGTTCACAAGAAATATAGCATTTATCACATTGTTAATATCATTTTTTGTAATTGAGAAATTTCAATTAATACTTGCTAAGGCTAGTTATCTTGTGAAAATTCTCCTAATTATATTACCTCTCATTATCGAACTTGCTAACCTCTAACCTTAAAGAAATTGTTCCCTGTTTGTGAGGATTTGTTTTACTCCTTCATGGCCTATGTAGACATGAAATGTATAATAGCTTCTTTATTTTTCTGTTTACATTTACTTAATGCATTTTTTTTATAATTTTAATTATATTTATTTCTATAATTTATTTAATTATTCAATCAATTAATAAAAAAGTGTGCTCTACGTCCCTTAAGTTTCATTAACAAAAAAAATAAAAAATATAGATCATGTCTTTGTTAAAAAAAAAATAAGTCAGGTCACTTATTTGTGAAATTATTATAACACAGGTCATATATTTATAATTAACCCTTTTCTTTTTGAAGGAAAAATCATTTTTGAATTTTGTATATTATTATTTATAGTAGATAACCATCGTCCAACTGCGGCTATAATAACTTTTTATTATTACCCAACATCCCAAGATGAGGTTACAATAACTTTTAGAGATAATTATGGTAAAATTCCATCATTGCAAAATTCAAATTATAATGATGAGTTAAAATTTTGAGAAAAACCAACTTTCGTATAACAAATGTACTCTACCATAATAGTTCTTCTGCAATAATAGATCTATTTTCAACCTATATTATATCGCATCAAGATACTAAGGATCTAACTATCTTCAGTTTATTGTAGCATTTCTTCCAAAAATCTAACAGCCCATTTAAAATGCAATAAGGCTCCACAGTCTAAAGGGTAGAAAACACCCTGATTTAGCAAGTACCGAGTAAACGTAAGAAAAACCCATCCTAACATGTTTAATCGTACATAAAACAAAATATGCTGCAAATTTTATGCTTAAAGATAGATGCAGAACCATAAGAGGGGGAGGGGCGAGCGAATATACTTTATATGGGCAATATAAAATTATTTCTAGAAAAATATCCACTTGTTGCTAAAATCATGATCTATCTTGTATATACAAAAGCACTCTGTTAAGAAATGCAATGTGGAATTTTTGAATATATAATATAAATAAATTAAATTTTCTAGGAAAATTATAATGGTTTACTATAAGGCATACAATAATAGTTTACGTTAGAGCTATTGATAATAGATAATATGTCAAGAGAGTTTTATTTAGGTAACTAATATTTTTCAATCAGTGGATTTTAATTTTACCGATTTCGCTTGAATACTTGTTGTATAAATTGGCCAAGTAGTTGTAATAGTAATTATTCTTAAAAAATGTTGGGAAATTATTTCGATTGAGTATGACTCAAAAACACATTACAATTATGGAAAAAAGATAAAAAGACAAATAAAAAAAGATAGAGAGTGAACTATGTTAGTTGGAAACATGTGAAAGAAACGAAAAATAAACAAAAAAGGAAAAAAAAAAAAAAAAAAAGAAACAAAAAGGCAAAGAAAGATGAAAAATAACTTAGGAAGAGTTGGTCAAAAAAAGAGTCTAGTCAAAGGAACCCTTGTCTTCAAGATCCAAATCCATATTTTAACCACTGGGCTATATCTCTTAACATACCACTCATTGCTTCTAAAAATATGAATATAATACAATTTATTTTTTCTTAAATAAATGTAGTAATTAATTGTTTTTAAAACTCGGGAGCCCGAGGCCCCTTCAGTCTCTTCTTCCCTAAGTTTGCCCTATTATATTGTATGGTCATTACCTTTTTTTTTTTTTTTCCAATACGATGATAATATTTACATAATATAGAATATAATGAAAAATTTTTGCTAAATGGGCAAATGAAATACAGTACCCAAGTCTATTACAGTCAGATACAATTATACAATTCAAGATTAGCAAATTGATCTATCGATTAGAAAAACCATTGCGAAACAACAAAATTAAATTCATTTTTATTTAAATCTCTTTATCATCTATGGAAGTTTTCCTTTGAAAGACTAAATTACCCCATAATGATTCCAAAAACCAAATTATAAGAAGATATCTTGTGTATATCTCATTTTACTTAGCACACAATGCAAGTTTTGTCAAATCAAATAATATTGGATCCACTCAGTAATAATAGTAAGTAATTAAGCCACCGCAATTCACTTTGGTTCAAAGAAATGGTGCTTCACTTTCACTGTAGAATCTACTAATAAGTGTCAAAAAGGGCAGGACCACATCCAACGCCATGCCTGCCGCCCTGTCTATCCATTCAGCTCTAAATGACAAGACAAGGGGAACTGAAACAGTAAGGTGTGGTAAATAGGTTTTCGGTGTCCATGGAAAGCGACCTCTCCCTGCAATTATTATCACAAGGAAAAGAGGATTATATTTATATATAAATTAATTAACAAATAAATTGCTTTTTTGATCACTTGTTTATCATATGCATAACTACCAAGCAAGCACATAATATTTAACACTTGGCCCACCCAAAAAATAATACTCTACTATACTCTTCATGTATAGCCATAGCCCATAGGGATGGAATCTCCATGAGAACCCCAATATGCGCTTTTATTACGCAGATAACATAATTTAATTGGGGGATACCTTTATCTGTATATCAATTAATAAATAAAGATATTTGTATTAGTATAGATTAAAAGAGTACAAAGTAGATAATCGAATTGCTAGATTTTAAGATATTTTGACGCATTCTATGACATGATATCATATGTGTGATGCAATCGGTAGGGTAAAGGTATATTTGTACGTATGTTTGACTATATAAGACAAAGAACTTTTGATGGATGGAATATTTAGGAGGAAATTTCTTTTATCTCTATTTTTACTCTCATCAATGTTTCAAAGAAGGTAAGATCTTCTTTTCTTTTATTAAACAACTTTATAACATTATGACATAAAAGATGAAGATTTGAGTATACACTCTATCTTATTTGAGAAATCAATATTTATACCATTAAAATGATTTAGGCATAACTAATTTGTACTTTATGTGAAACAAGAAGAGGTTAGTATAAGTCTTACTTTCAAATCCACCTATCAAATGCTGTTTAAGTTTTTCTTTAAAAAGATTTAATACATTGATCACTTCTCGTCAGTTGTACAAATAGTTAGTTTTAAGCATAGTTTAATTAATATCGGCTTGACCCACAAACTCTATCATGTGAATTGCCCCAAAGATGAAGATATAAGTGAATAAAGCATGTATTAGTTGTTTATTATATACGATAGTATTATTTATAATCGAAATACGATTTGATACTTACGGTAAAATAACAGAAATTAAAAAAATATATATAAATAAATATGCCGCTTGAATTTATGAGTTGGACAACGACAGAGATGCTTTAGGCGTGAAGCTTTCAGGTGATTATCTTATTAACGTGGATCAAATTAAAGGTGCTAATTAAGCAAATGATGGCAAAAGCAACGAGACAAAACATATATAACATCCTATCGTTAATCACTTTTTGTCCTCAGTATTATTCATTTGTTGTTGGAGAAGAAAGGCTTTATGTAGCTTGATGTTGATATAGGCTTCGTACAGTGCTTTTATTTTCTTATTTATGGATATTTTATTCTTATTTATTTGAATTTTTATATTTGACAAGCATAAGCCATTAAAAAGATATAAATATATTTTTTTAAAAATATTAATTAAAATAATCATTTTCAATGTATAAAATATATATATTTTAAAAATTTTCTATTAAAAATATGTGTTTTTTAATTTCTTAATTCTAACATTTCAATCATCATTTTTATTATAAGTTATAGATAAAATAGTTTTCTAAAAATAAAATTTTAAACGGATGCAAATTAGATATAAATGAAAAGAAAAAAATTCCAAACAAGCTAACAGAGACAACATTCCATCTTCCATCCATATGGATATACACACATATATATATATATATATATGTATATGAAATCATGATCCTTATTAATATTGCAAGGCTTAAAACCCTTCTCTTTATTCTCATTTGATCTTGCTCTACCTTTTCTAGTTTCTCCTTAAACTTTCCCTTCGATCTCTCTCTCTCTCTCTCTCCCTCCCTCTAATCTCAGCTTTATCTCTTGTGTTGTCTATTACTATTCGCTTTTATATATTTCCAAATAAATTCAGCACTGTAGAGCCCTAGCTAGCTCTAATATATACATATGTATATATATATCAAGTTTATAGCTAGTCCATGATGCCTAATAACCTAGTAATAAGAGGCTACAACGAGCAATTAGATTATACAAGAATAGAAGATTTTGAACGAAGATGTGAGGTGGGTTCACCTAATCAGCGTGTGTTTCTCTTCACGGACACTTTGGGCGATCCCCTTTGTAGAATCCGAAACAGTCCCTCATTCATAATGCTGGTAATTATTATTTACGTCATTTCTTTTATATATATATATATATATACCTTTCCTTTCTAATTAAGTTATAATGTGTGTCGTCACTTACATACCAAATAAATATTTTAACGGTAAAAACACATTCTATGAATATATCGATAGTGTATATAATAAACAATAATAAAATCTTAAAAATATGGATACATAATTATTAATAAATATTTAAATATTATTAGTATTACGAGTCAGCACAAGTGATTTGATTGATTTTAAGTATATAATTGTAGGTGGCTGAACTGGACGACGAATTGGTTGGTGCCATTCAAGGGACCATTAAGCTGGTAACAATTGACAGGCCTCCTCCTAGAGATTTAGCCCAAGTAGGTTATATACTAGCCTTGAGGGTCGCACCGCGTCATCGTCGCAAAGGGATCGGTTCGAGCCTAGTGAGGTCGCTAGAGGAATGGTTCGTCACCCACCAAGTTGAGTACGCCTACATGGCTACCGAAAAGAACAATGAGGCTTCTGTCAAACTCTTCATTCAAACCTTAGGTTACACTATATATCGAACGCCAGCCATTCTCGTCAATCCTATCAATAATAATAATAATAATAATAAGCATCGCCATTTCATCCCTATATCTAGAAATATCGAGATCAAGAAGCTCAAGATCGAAGAAGCCATATCGATGTATCGAAAATACATGAGCTCGGCGGATTTTTTTCCTCACGACATCGATGATATCCTCAAGAACAAGCTGAATTTAGGCACATGGGTTGCTTACTACAAAGGAGATGAGACTTGGAAGAATTATTATTATTACAACGTCATTGACGGTTCGGATAATAATAATAATAATGCCAGATCATGCCCTAGTACTGCTACTGATTGGGCCATGATCAGTGTATGGAACAGTTGCGAACTGTTTAAGCTAAGGCTAGGAAAAGCACCCTTATCGTGGCTGATCTACACGAAGGGCTCGAAACTTCTCGATAAATTGTTTCCATGTATGATGATACCGGGAGTACCGGATTTTTACCGGCCCTTTGGGTTCTACTTCATATATGGGGTGTATGGAGACGGTAAAGCGTCGGGGGAGCTGGTCCGCGGTCTATGCCAGTTCGTGCACAACATGGCTATCATGTCGTCGTCCAAGGATTGCAAGGCGACAGTCACCGAAGTTGGGAGCGAAGACAAGCTGAGGCTCCACATACCACACTGGAAGTTGGTGTCGTGCCCTGAAGACTTGTGGTGCATTAAGGCCTTGAAGAAAAGCGAAGATCATGATGATAATAATAATGATGATGCTCATGAGCAGCGAAACGACACCGGTCATGTCCATGAACTGACAACAACCCCACCCTCAAGGGCTCTCTTTGTAGACCCCAGAGAGGTTTGAGGTAGTGAACGAATCAAATAATAACAAAGGCCAAAGAAAGAATAATAATGGAAGGAGAAGAACCTTACAAAATCATTCTCGGCCCCTTTTTATTAGCTCATGGATCTTATTACTTCACTAGCACTACCCGATTTAAATTGAGTTGTTCCAATTATGATGTATTTTTGTAATAACGTCGAAATTTGATAATTTTCTGTAAATTTAGATAATACATTTAGAAAAAAAGTTATAATATATATAGCAAAGATTTTAACTGTGTTGTTCCAATTATGATGTATTTTTGTTATAACGTCCAAATTTGACGATTTACTGTAAATTTAGATTATACATTTAGAAAAAGTTATAGTATATATAACAAAGATTTTAAATTGTGTTGTTCCAATTATAAAAATAATAAAGTAATATACACATTTTTATAGATATTTAGGCAAATATCACATTGGATACTTGAATTTTATTCATTTTTGTAATAATTGACTAACTGACCTTTAACCATTTTTATAGTTAACTTCTTAAACTTTATTTATTCTTACTTTTAACTATTTAGTTTGGATACTATGAATGCCGGTGAAAAGTTTATAGGTAATAAAACAATATTTTTAAGTTTTAGGTAATTAATTATAAAAATTAGTAAAATTCAATTATGGAGTATGAGATTCATCCTAGATCTTTTTTTTTTTTTAAATTTTGCAGGCCGAATTTTAAAAGGTTCTAGAATTTGGAGGGGTCTTAGTCCCTTTTTCCCCTCGGTTTGCCATTGCTTCTAAGGAAAATGTCTAATTAACTTAATGAAACGACATGGTGATAATTCTATAGTTTCCCCTTATTAGAGAAAGAACAAATGCAAAGTTGTTAATAATTAGGATGTCGATTGACAATTTGAGATACCTTTTTCGAAGAGATAGGAACTATTAGTGGTATTATAGAGGATTTCATTTGTTGCTCGCAACTAGCCATTTACAAAGGACGGCAGGATGATGATTAATTAGATTGCCATGAGAATAAATGGAAACAAAAGAAGAAGTCATGGCTGCAAGGGTGTTCACACAGGGAAGAAAAAAAAAAAAAGATTTAGTCGTACTAATATATTATGTGGATCGATGAGTGATATATAAGTACCAAGAAAGATTTTAACACATAATAGTGAAAAAAACATATTTTTTTGAAAGTACTAAGTTATGTTTTCATATATAAAATTTTTATTGATATATATATGTTACCTATCAATTCACGTGGTATGTTAGTATACCGAGGTAACGTTTAGTTACGTAATTTTTATAGTATTAAACTAAACAAAAAATTTTATTTCATGTTTGGTTTATAACTTTATTTGGTGATTAAACCGAAAATTACACTGATAAACTAGATAAAAAGCCTAAATTTTACCCTATTTATACTATGATGTAAAAATAAAATTCACTGAATAAAAAATGAAAAATATTTTACATTTTTAAAAATACCCCTCCATCTTATAAAATTAAGTTAACTAATATTATTTTTATTAAATATTATAAAAATTTGTTTATTTCATAATATATATAATTAATTTTTTAATATAATTTTTATGTCATGTACTATGCAAACTAAACATGATACAGAAAGCTTGTATTATTTAATCTTTCCTATACTTATCTTATCCAATTCTCTTTGTTATATCATGTCCTTACAACTACTTAAATCTTTTTTTTCCATTGATTAGGTAATTGCACTGTATTATGTGAAGTGGTAAATGAGTGGCTTAAGTCACTAAAGACCTAGAACTAATGAGAGATACCTAATCATCATAAAATTGTATTCAATTTTATCATTATTGCCTCATCTTATTTCAATTATATTTTAACGAAATTACATTTAGTAGAAATGTGCTAAAGAAAGACATGGTGATAGATTAGAAGAAAGCAAAATGAAAAATTAAGACTTTTTCATGCATAATATTTTTTCTTAAAATAGTCTTTTCATCACAAGCGGAAATTAATGACATGTTATCAATAAACATCATCCTTGGCATAATGAGTTATCTCTAAGCTATACAATGTAGAGATAAGGAGAGGATCCTCAAATCATACGTTACCCATTGAAAGTAATTTTAACATACTTAGAAAATTTTTGAACTTTTTTTAGAAATTATTATTTTATACATTCTTGCCCAATTTATCTAATTTTCTCAAACTGCAAATTAGCTATCCATAACCATAACAACACAATTTGTAATCTTTGTATAAGGTGTTACGTCTCGAAATCGCAGAGTCGCAACAGTCTCACCGTGTAAACTATTTTATGATAGTAACTGGCTTCACAGTACCTACCATAGACATGATCTACACAAAGTATCAACAATTCCTTGCTTTAAAATAAACAGTCTAATTAAATGTTTATCTACAATTATGGTAAATATCACAAATTTCTAATAAACATATATAATTATATGTAAAGTCCATAGAACTTTCCAGAAAATTCTACATATACACAACGGTTCACTGATTTACATAATAACTATCGGTCTTTCATCCTCAATTACAAAGGACATTCTAGCTACACATCATTATTAAGTAAATTGATCCTCATACCCCTAGCTTCAAAAGAACTAACCTCTGGATAATTGTAAGGCGGTATAATACTTAAAGTATTCAAAAATCAGGACCTGCAAAAGGATCTATAAGGGTATGAGCAACTATAGTTTAGTAAGTTGAATTGGAGACTCATGAATGTAAACAAATACAAATAAGATTATTAGACAATTATTTTCATGCAATGTAACAATCAAGTGTCATCGCATAACGTAGTTCGGTCCGTTGTGAAATCAAAGAAATTTTACCCACTTTAATCCGGGTTGAGGAGTTTCCATGTTATGCAATAGCTCACAACCAAATCCAAACTTGTGCAATTGAGACCTCGCTCCTCTCGTAACTATCTTCGAACTATTAACTTCACCCTCGTCGTGACCTCCTCTCTTGTCACTTAATTCGACTAAAGATGAAGAAAGGACCATTATGCAATCCTACGCTATCCCTTTCGAAGGGGTCGATATTTGGTTGGAGAATCCTAATGATTCCTTAACGGGTTGCAATGCATGACATTTTAGGCCATTAGAGTCGAATAAGATTAAATTTTATTTAGAGTTTTCAAACAATTCACACCAATTCAATCATAACACAAAATCAATCATACCACAAATTTCAGCACGAATTTATATACCTTACACACATGCGTAGACTACTTACAATCACAACCATATGCAATTCTAAGTCTCCGAGTACCATAAAAATAATACTCTAATACAATAAGTAATGACCCAACTTACTTGGAATTTCTCAATCGCTCGATCACTTAGTTGCAAGCTAATTTGTCTCTATGTATCCTATAATACAAATAGATCTTTTTAGTACTTATACTTTAAGGATTCATATTCTAAGTTATAATTTAAATTATTTTTTTCCATGTATACCTATTATGTACTAATGATTCTTTCTACTCTATTTCGGAGTTCAAATCCTAACTTAGATTCTAGTTTTGATTCCTAAGTCTTAAATATGCTCGAATCCTAATGTGAAATTAATCACATTAAGCTCGAGTATTTTAATATCCTATTAGGTCTTAATTTTGTATTCTAAACTATTCGGTATAAACTAATCTTAATGGGGGTATCGGATTTATTCCTAATGTGAGAATATCTTACATTTTTTATACAATTACCTAAAATTAAATTTTGTTTCAGATTTAGTATATTCTAATTTTTATTATAATATTATCTAAATAACCTTAATTTTTCAGATTTATTAAATTTTCAATTCCTCATATTCCTAATTTTCTACAATTACTACCTAATTCCTAAATTAATTACACTTAATACTCTAAAGGCTAGGATTAGGTTTCCACATCAGAGATTAACATCCCTAAACATCTAATTACTATCTAAATCAATAATTAGTGTCTTAATCACCTAATTAACTCAAAATTACCCAATTTTTCCATCATTTTAGGGCTAAAAAATTAACTTAAAATTTTCAAAAATTAATTTTAAAAAAATGGCTTCATAGCACTGTTCTATATCACTTAAGCATTCTACAGAAAAAAATTGAGCTCCAAACTATACTCCTAAGCCTATTTATTTCTAGTTCTAATCATCCTCGGTTTTGCTCAATTTGTTAAGAACCCTATATTTTCAGACGTAATTAAACTAAATCACTATTTTTCCCTAAATCTACATACAATAAAACCTCAGAATAACAAATTTCATAATTTTTTGGGCAAAATAACTAATTTTAAGAAATTATACAAAACTAGAGCAGATAAGGGACTCACCTGGTTTGATACCTTTTGGCCGTCCAACTCCGGTCCAAGTGTGTCGGCCGGCCTAGACGGTGGGTCTGGAGTGGGGTGGTGGTGGTGGCTCGGTCCCAAGTGGTGGTGGTGTGTGGGTTTGGCTCACTAGCCTTATCTACATAGTTTTCCTTTTTTTTTTTTTCTGGTTTTTCTCTTGAATTTTTGAAGCTCTCTATTTTTCTCTGATTCCTAACTATCCAAAGGAGTTCTGTGAATTTTTTCCCTATTTATAGAGCTTGGTGGTAATTAATATGCATTAAATTAGATAAGACATTGTCCAAATCCTTAATTTTTTGTTTTTGTGTTGCTTGATTCTAATTGGCTAATTTTCCTTATTCAGATCCTGACTTGCCACAACTAGATATTCATCATTCCTTATCCCTCTGATTTTTCCTCAATTAATTAATAATTTTCTTTAATTATTTACTAAGTTTTTGGTCAATTTAAGTAATTTCGCTTATTTTTATCTACACGTAAATACATGTGTGGTACATGTGAACATTCTTAATTATTATTTAGGTCATTTTATAATTTTTAGTATACATATAATCTATCTCTAGTGATTTATTAGTTATTAGATTACATTTTTATCCTTTTCGATAATTAACAATTATTATACTTAAAATTTGAAAATTTTATAATCTCCTATTTTATTACTTATTTTCTTAAATTTAAGTTTACGAGGTTATTTTTACTAATTTTTCTATCAATAGTTTATAATTTGGGTTTGATCGGATCCTTTAACCGATCATCCTAAACCTTGTGTTCTAAATTCAATCCTACAGTCACTTGGTTTAACTTTAGGGCTTACATAAGGGACGAACCTAAGGGTCAGCCCAGAACCGATTTGGAATCGGTGGTTCAGTAGGCTCAACAGTTTAAGGGTCAATTTGTTAGCCTTTAAACCGACTCCTTTTTTCTTTTTTCTTTTTAAAATTTACTATTTGTATTAATAATTTCTATTTTCTATTAATTTTTAATTTTTATTCATTTTAATAATTTCCAATTTTTTTATTAATTTCTAAATTAGTTTTCTTCGAAATAATAAGTTTTAATATTGTATATACAATTAACTAATATTTCCGATTAAAATTTTATTATATTTCAAAATAATAGGTTTGTTCCACATAAAGTTAATATTAGTATGATATTGAAATAATGAGTAATGTTAAGTAAAGCGAAAGATGTTGTAATTGATAAATAACTTTCCTTAATCGCGGAACTGTGAACTACAGTAGAGAAATAAAATATAATGCAATTATTAATTATAAATCGTTATAGAAAAATAAAATTTTCTCTCTTTTTCCTTTAATTTTTTTTTTTTAAAGAGAGAAGAAAATTTTTCACATTTGGTAAAAAAGAAAAAAGGTTGAATTGGCCGGTTTAAGGGTAGGTTGACTTGTCGATTCAATAGTTGGTCGACCTGCCGATTCAACAAGCCTAGACGGTAGAACTACCTAGACCCTTGAAGCCCGACAATTCAAAAGCCGATTTAAGCCCACCTTGAATTGGACTGAGCAGGTTTACGGTTCATAACTAGCTAATGAACGAGTCTACATAAGGGATGGTCAATAGCCTCAAGTTCAAGGGGAAAAAAAAAAGATTGACTTTTACAATTTTCAAGATGGATGACCATATGAATTCAAGTTATTGTCAATTCTGCTATCTTAATATGTAATAATCTCTTACTTTTGGGCTTTAAAAATGAATCTAAATGAGTAAATTTTTGGAATACCCTATAACAAGAAAAATATAATAAATATGTTAATATGGTAAAAGTATGTACTAATGGAACAAAATGAAAATAATTGTGCACTTATACATGCTATTAACATCTAAATTATATAAGAAAAATAGTTAGTGCTAAATCTAAATAGTTATTAAAACTTAGGATAATAATTTTAGAAAGAGATAATGCTATTAAGGAGTAATTCTGATTGGTCGAAATTGTAGACATGTGACTAAATGAGGTGGCTAAGTAGTTAATAGTTAGTATCACTATAAAGAGGAGTTAGTTGGAAGTTAAAGTTATATTAATAGAATTTAGTGTAGAGTGTGCAAGAGTATGTGTGCTGCAATTTATGTAGAGTGTATAAGAAAGAAACTGTGAAATGTGTGTGTGTTGTTTACAAGAGTAAACGCAATGAATAGAGAAAAAAATTTCTAACTACTTCTTGAGTTTCTTACTTCGTGTCTATACATCTTTTCTATGCTTACAGTGTGTGTAAGTTTGTGTTTTCTCTTTTAAACATATTAGTGTCAAAGCTACGTCAAGATCAGGTTGACTTAAGAAAAGAGACATGGCAAACTTGACCGAAAGTCTTCTTGCCTTACTTCCTATATTAGATGGTAGAAATTATGATAAATGGTGCATTCAAATGTAAGTTATTTTTAGATTTCAAGAGGTTCTTGAGACAGTGACTACTAGATTCCAAGAATCATCCAAACATCCTTTAGATGCTTAAAGGGCCGTGTATAGAGAATCCAAGAAAAAGGATTATAAGGCACTTTTCTATATTCATCAATGTATAGACTAGTCGAATTTTAAGAAAATTGCTCAAGTTAAAACTGTCACGCCCCAAAGCGGCAGAGTCGTAACAGCCCCGCCGTGTAAATCACTCTAAGATAGAAGTTGGTCTCACAACCGCTATCTTAGACCTGATCTACACAAAGCGTCCGCGACTAACCCGCTTTGAAGTAAACAGTTTATAATTTAAATAATTCATTTACCTAAGAAAGTGAGAAAAGTTATATATAATCACTATAATTCAGTTATTACATTAATCAGAAATGAAAAGTAAAATATATGTTGATTCTTCAATGTTTTTCCTCACTCCCCAGGATCCAGCAGTTGCTAGCTTCAGAGTAGTTGTTGCCGCTTCTTAGCCAACACCTACACGACGTCTATAGGGATGTGAGCAACCACAGCTCAGTAAGTTAGGACGGAGGACTTAAAACTATACCATACACACAACAAGGTTTTCAATCACTTATTAGATGCAATGCATGTGCAAGCAAATGCCATCGCACGACGTTATCCGGCCCGTCGTGAGATTAGAGAAATTATGCCTGCTCTAATCCGGGTTGAGGAGTTGCCGTTAATGCAACAGCTAACGACCAAACCCAGGCTTGTGTAATGGAGACCTTGCTCCTCCCGCGATTACCTTTGAACCATTGTCTTCACCTCCGCCGCGACCTCCTCTCCTGTCACTTAGTTCGACTGAGGATGAAGACGGGACAATTTTGCAATCCTGCGCTATCCCTTCCGAAGGGGTCAGTATTTGGCCAGAGAGTCCTAAGTTCCCCTAACGGGTTGCCATGCATGTCCGATTAAGATTACTATTCGGATATTTGATTAAGTCCAGTTTAGGGTGATCAATCCTTTCATACAATTCATACAATATGTGCCAGAGCAACAAACAGAATCATAGCATCACCCATAATCAAGCACATGTACACATTCAACTATCTAACAAGCACAACCAAGCATAATCTTAAGCCTCCAAAATACAGCATCGTATTAATCCCAACTTACCTCGACTCCTCGCTCACTCACTCGAGGTCCGATTTGCTCAGGCCATCACCGATCATCCCTATAACACGAACGTGGTTTCAGCTTTTCATATAAATATTATAAGTTCATTTTATCCTCTAGTGCTTATTGTTAGGTTTTGTTTAAAGTTTAATATGCCTAATTATCTAGGTATTAAGTTTTTTACAATTATTCTAGGTTTGGGGTTAGGTTCAGGTTCGGTTTTCGCATCGATTTCTAAATTAGGTTTTTAGTTCGATTTCTAAGTAATGTTTTAGATTCCAACCCTAAAAATCCGTTTCAACCCATAATGTGAAATTAATCACATTACTTCCCGATCTCCTAATTACCACCATTACCTCTAATTAGTATTTTAGTTCATCCGGTACACTTAAATCCTTATTTGTATACCGAATTTACTCCTAATGTGAGAAATTTTTACATTTTTCATATAATTACATAAATTCAAGTTTCCCATCAGATTTATTGTACATTTTTATTATTATCACAATATCAATTTTTATTATAATATTTCCTATTTATTATATTTCCAATAATTATCTATTATGTATTATTATCTTTTATGTATATATTACATTTCTAATATTTCTATCACTCTAATTATCATCTCTAAACATCAATTATCATTTCAAAATGTCTAAATTCATCCTAAATCAGATTTTACTCCTAATTACCCTGATTTACAAAATTATCTTAAAATGTACTATTTTTCCATATTACTTATTTACTACATAATTAACCTAATAATTACATCTAACACTCTAATTGCTACAAGTATCATACTCCATCAGATTTTAACATCCTAAAACATCTATTTATTCACTAAGTCAGTAATTAATATCCTAATCACCTAATTAACTCCAAATTACCCATTTTATACCTCATTTTAGGGCCTAAAAATTATCTAAAAATTTCGAAAATTAATTTTTGAAAATGGGCTTCATAGCACTGTTCTATATCATCTAAGTAATCTACACAAAAATTTTGGGCTTGAAACTACACTCCTAAGGTCATTTATTTCTAAACCGAAATGTGCTCGGTTTTGTATGATTTCTTAGGGACCATATATTACGGGACATAATTTCATCAAAATAATATTTTTTCTACAAACTACATACAAAAATATCCCAGAATAAAAAAATTCATAATTTTCTAATCATATTTACTATTTTTACAAAATTACACAAGAATCGGGCTGGAAATCGGACTCACCGATTTGGGTGGCTCTGGCTACTGGGGCCACCGTGTCCTTGTCGGCCGGCCTGGGCGCTGCCACCACCGTGTGGTGGTGGTGGCCGTCCACTCCCAGCTTCTCGTCTGGTGTGGGTTCCCTTTGAAAGCCCTAATTGCACAGTTTTTCTAATTTTTTTTCTAAATCAAATTTTTCTCTCAATTTTCGTCTTTCTCTATTTTTATTACTTTCCAAACTGCCCAAATGAGCTTTGTGATTTTTCCTGCTATTTATAGGGCTTTGTGGGATTTATTGTGTATTAAATGGGATAAGACAATTGCCTTATCCCTTATTTTTTGGCTTTTGTGTTGTCTTAATTTAATTAGCTGAATTTTTTCTTATTTTTCCCAGCTGCCACAACCTAATTCTAGATGATTCATGATTTTTCCTGATTTTTCTTGATTTTTCCTTAATTAATTATGGATTTTCTTTAAGCATTTAGTATTATTTTAGCACATTTTGCGTATTTTAAGTAATTACACGTATTTATACTAACATGTATATTCATATATAGTACAAATAAATATTCTTAAATATTATTTAGGTCATTATATTATTTTTAGAATACATATAATCTATCTCTAGTAATTTATTAGTTATTAAATTACACTTTTTGCCTTTTCGGTAATTAGCAATTATTATGCTTAAAATTTGAAAATTTTATAGTCTCCTATTTTATTACTTATTTTCTTAAATTCAAGTTTACGGGGTCATTTTTACTAATATTCTTCTCAATAGTTTATAATTTGGGTTTGATCGAATCTTTTAACCAATCGCCCTAAATCTTGGGTTCTAAATTCAATCCTACGGTTACTTGGCTTAATTTTGGAGCTTACAAAAACTGCGAAAGAGGCTTAAGATATCCTCGAGAGGAGTTATAAAGGTGTTGAAAGGCTTAAAAAGGTTTAACTACAAACGTTGCATCAACAGTTTGAATTACTATAGATGGAATCAAAAGAAAGCGTTAGTGAATACTGTACAAGGATCATTACCTTAACTAAGCAAATGAAAGCAATAGAGAAACAATGATCGAAGTTATGATAATAGAAAAGATTCTTCATACTTTAACTCCAAGATTCGATCATGAGGTCATAATTATTGAAGAATCAAAGGATTTAAGTGAATTGAAGATAGATGAATGGCAAAGCTCTTGGAAACCTATAAATAGAAAATAAATGAGAGAAACGATGAAAAACAACTTGACTAAGCACTATAGGTGCAAACAAAGCTATATGTGGTTGAGAGAGGAAGGTGCGACCGAGGAAGAGGAAGAGGAAGGGGGAGAGGAAGAAATTTGTACAATAGAGGATGAGGTGATCAAGAAGAGTCACTTGATCAAGGAAGATTTGTAAGTTGTCTACGGCAACTGAATTCAAGGGGAAGAGACACTAGAAAAAAATTTGATAGGAAGAGCATTCAATATTACAATTGCCAAAGGTTTGGCCACTTTTTTGATAAGTGTAAGAGTAATAGAAATTTGTAGAAGAATGTTGAAGAATTTGCTAGGTATGCTCAAGAAAGAGACTATGAATTGGATCATATACTTTTAATGGTGACTACAATGCCATATGAGATGAATAGCAATTCTTAGTATCTTGACATGGGTTGTTCCAATCATATGTCAAGGAACAAAAGTTGGTTTGTAAAACTTGATGAGACCTATAGAAGTAAGGCTTGCTTTGCTGATAATAGTATTGTCATAATTAAAGACTTAGGTAAGATTTTAATACAATAGAAGGATGGAAAACAATCTTTTATCTCACATGTCTTATATGTTCCCTAAATGAAAAATAATCTACTAAGTTTGGGACAATTACTTGAAAAAGATTACAAGATAAATTTGAAAAACAAGGTGTTGTTGATTTATGATGCTAAAGGAAGCGTAATCTTGAAATCATAACTCACACAAAATAGATTATTAAGTGTTTTGCTGCAGCAGTTAGTGATGAGCATTGGCTTTGGCATTTACATTTCGAGCATTTGAATTTTAAAGACTTAACTAAGTTGAGTACTACTAAGATGGTATATGGCTTGCCCTACATTAGACCACCAAAAGAGTTGTATAGGGGTTGCCAATTTGCTAAGCAACCAAGAGATTCATTTATCAAACATGTAGTGACCAAATCTACTTACATACTGGAGGTGATATATTTTGATGTTTATGGTCCTATTGACCCAATAATGACAGCAGGTAACAGATTCTTTGTGTCATTTGTAGATAACTACAACATAAAAACTTAGGTATATTTGTTACAAAGAAAAGCAAAGGTATTCAATGTGTTCAAAGCATTTAAGGCATTTGTTGAAAAGCAGTATGGAAAAGCTTTATAAAAGTGCTAAGGATAGATGGTAGTGGGGAGTATACCTCTCTTGAATTCAAGCAATTTTGTGCAACTAAAGGTATACAACATGAAATTACTACTCCTTGTACTCCTCAACATAATGGGGTAGAGAAGAGGAGGAATAGAACACTCTTAAATATGACTAAGAGTATGCTGAAGAGCAAATCAATGCCTAAGCAATTTTAGGGAGAAGCTATAGTTACTACTGCTTATATCTTAAATAGGTGTCCTATTAGAAGATTGGGTACAAGGACACCTGAAGAAGTGTAGAGTGTAGAAAAGCAAAATGTGAAGCATCTAAGGATTTTTGGAAGTCTTTGCTACTGTAGAGTGCCTGATGAAAGAAGGAAAAAGTTAGATGATAAGAGTGAGGCTGCTATGCTCTTTGGATATCATGTGACTAGAGCTTATAGAGTGTACAATCCTATTACTAAGAGGATAATAATAAGTAGAGACATGGTGTTTGAAGAAATTAAGGCGTGGAATTGGGATGATAAGGTTGTTGGTTAAGAAAACATTGTTACCATGACACTTGAAGAGGAAACAACTATAACTCCTAGTGCATCACATGATGAAATAAGTAACGAATAGCAACAAAATGTTAGAAGAATTGCTAAACTAAGGCAAAGACCAAGAAGATTTGGTGATTATGAAATGGTGTTTGATGATGCAATTACTGATGAAGGAGAGCTAGTGCATAAGGCCTTCATGTCTAAAGTAAAGCCTATAAAATTAGAAGATGCAATAGGTGATGTGAAGTGGTATGCTGAAATGGAAGAGGAATTGAATGGCATAGAAAGAAATCAGAGGTGGGAGTTAGTTTCTTTGCTTAAGAACAAAAGCAATTGATGTGAAGTGGGTGTATAAAGTTAAGAGAAACCTCGATGGCACAATAGCTAAGCATAAATCCAGGTTAGTGGCAAAGGGTTTCTTGTAGAAGGTTAACATAGATTTCCAAGAAGTGTTCTTACTTGTAGCAAGGATCAAGACAATAAAATTGGTAATTGCTATAGCAAATTTTAAGTCGTGGTCAATGCATCAACTAGATATAAAATCTACCTTTTTGAATAGGCTGATTGAGGAGGAAGTTTATATAAGCCAACCACTGGGGTTTGTAATGAAAGGTGCTGAAGGTAAAGTGTATAAGCTTTGAAAAGCCTTATATGGGTTAAAGCAAGCTCTTTGAGCTTGAAATAAAAGGATTGATTCCTTCTTGACACAACATAGCTTTAAAAAATGTGAAAGTGAGTATGATGTCTATGTGGGAAGTAGTGGCAGCAATGATGTGAAGAAACTGTTGGAGGTGTGTTTGCATGTTGATGATCGTCTAATGACTGGAAATGATAGAGAAGAGATAGACATATTTAAAGAAGTTATGAAGTCAAAATTCAAAATGTTAGATTTAGGTTCTTTATCTTATTTTTAAGGGTTAGAAATTGTTGAGGTGGAAAATGGAGTCTTTATGCATTAAAACAAGTATGCTATAGACATATTGAAGAGGTTCAATATGCTTAAATGTAACTCATGTGTTATACTAGTAGATGTGAGTGTCAAGCTTATGAAGAGTGAGAATGAAAAATCAGTTAATTCTACTCTGTTTAAGCAAATAGTAGGATCCTTGAGATATTTGTGCAATATTAGGCTAAACATAGCCTATGGAGTTGGTTTAGTAAGTCAGTTTGTGGAAGATCCTAAAATTTCACATCTCACAGCTGCAAAAAGGTTACTGAGATACATTAAAGGGACTCAAGATTTTGGTTTGTTTTTCTAAAAGGGGACGAAGGAAAGGATGCAATAGAGTTATGTAGAGATTCAGACTCAGATTTGTGTGGAGATAAAGTGGATAGATAGAGTACGATAGGATATGTGTTTCAGTTTTGTGGAGCTTCTTTCGCCTGGAGTTCGAAAAAAATAGCAAATTGTAGCTCTGTCTTCGTATGAGGCCATATATGTATTAGCATCAGCAGCTGCATGTATAACAGTTTAGGTCAAGAATCTTATTCATCAAATGAGGCTTGATTTGAAAGATCCAATTGTACTGAAAGCTGACAACCACTTTACCATAAGCCTTACCAAGAATCCAGTTGCTCATGGTACGAGCAAACACATTGAAGCTTGAATATTGTGGAACTGAAGATCAGATTGTTGATTTATTGACAAAATCATTAAAGAATGTCAGATTTGAAGAGTTGAGAAGACTACTTGGTATGAGATTACTTAGAGAGTTCAGATTGAAATCAAAATTATGGGGGAGTGTTAAGGAGTAATTTTGATTGGTTGAAATTGTATATGTGTGAACTAATGAGGTGACTAAGTAGTTAATAGTTAGTATCACTATAAATAGGAGTTAGTTGGAAGTTAAATGTGTATTAACAGAATTTAATGCAGAGTGTGTATGCTGCAATTTATGTAAAGTATGTGAAGTGCAAAGAGTGCGAGAAAGAAACCGTGATGTATGTGTGTGTTGTTTACAAGAGTGAACATGGTGAATAGAGAAAAAAATTTCCGACTACTTCTTTAGTTTCTTATATTGTGTCTATACATCTTTTTTGTGCTTACAATGTGTGTAAGTTAGTGTTTTCTCTTCCCAACAAATGCCACATTTAATATCTAAACTTTAGATCGTTCTTCAATTAAGCACCTAAACTTTTCTGATGCTAACTCTAGTATTCAATCAAACTTTACGCTAGTAAAGTTACTATCTTATCTAACTCATTCAACTATTGTCAAATGAGATTGCATTATGAATTGAGAAAATATAAAAAAAAAAATAAAAAGATATGCACAAATTATAGCTATTCTTTATATACATAAATTTACGGTTGGCAATTAAGCTCACAGCTTGTTAACTCGAATACAAGACAACATGGTTATAAATAGGTCTACATAAACTTTGGCATGAGGATCAGTATTTGGACTCCTTTATAAATGCTCTAGATTCAAGTTTAACATCTAAATCTATTAGTAAATAGGTCCCATAAACATGTCTATACCTAACCCACAAACTCATTTAAGATTAAGATTTCTAATATTTATGGTTAAACTTTATACTCTACTATCTTCTTATTCTATTCTTTATACACCACAACTTAGACTTGGTAACTTGATGAATGACTTGCCAACTTGAGTATGGCACAACATTATTGTAAATAGGCTTGTATAAGCAAATTTTGACACAATTAATATACAGATCAACATTTGGACTCATTTATAAATGTGTCTGGGTTTAGGTTTAGCATTTAGACCTCTATAATAAATAATTCCCATAAACATATCCACATACTTGACCTTAAAAGCTATTTAATGTTAAGATTTCTAATATTCAAGGTTAAATTTGGTATTTGCTTATGCAACCCCCAACACCCTCTCTCTCTCCACCTTCTTATTTGCTAGACTTTTCATTGGTCTTACGAATTACCATCATTATCTGGTTGATTATAATCCTTATCTATTGTGACTTGTTTTGTAAAAGTAACACTCTTAACTCATTATTTCCTATTATGCTCTAATTTTTTTATATAAGAAAAGATACACACATAGGGCATAATACATTTCATGCTTCATTTTCTATACACAAGCCCATTTAGGCATATCTTATTAAGATCCAACCTAATTAAAAAACCATTAATAATATTTACTAAAAATCAAACTAAATGTATTAGTTAGTTTTTGTTTAAGTTAATCAAGCAATGTTATGGATAAATCTACAAAATAGTTATACTATAAATTTTTTTTTTTATTAAGCTAGTCACATGGTACTTAAGGTTTGAACGAATAATTGGATTCTCAAAATTTTATGTTCTCAATGGACTTATCAATACATGTAATCTAAAAATAGAAAACTGTCTTTACAAGTATTATTATAACTTCTACCATAACTTCCACTATAAACTTTGAGCAAATTAAAGATGATACTAGAAATATGTTTTTTAAATAAAAATTCCGCAACTATAACAGCTTTATTTTAAAATTTTATTCATCAATAAATGAGTTTACGTGGGACATTAGGACATGGAATATGCTAAATAAACTAGCATTGTTGTGCGCTTAGATTATAAACATGAATAATAAATAAGTCTTGTCATGAACTGAGATTCTTGATCACGAAATAGTTTATATTTAAATATGAGATGCAAACAATTAACATGAACTGTTACCCCCATACCATATTATAAATCAAGAAAATATGAAGGGGACAAATTATAACTGTTTTTTTATACGCCTCGTGCATTTACATTGTTTGCCTTGCCTTCAAACTTTGTTTTTACAAAAAGGAAAAGGTTGCATAATTATTCCCTGAGCCCGAGCCAAAACGAAAGCAAACGAATGGAAAAAAAAAAAAAAAAATGAATACCCTTATCCCTACCTTATGTATAACTTACTCGAAAAGTCCAATTCCATCAATGGTCGTGCAGGTGGGGTTGTTTCTCTTGTTCCTTTCACATCAAGTGATACAAAATCTAAAAAGACTTCCTTAATTGGGTGCCACCATACATGTCTTTGTTCGAGAACTCGTCTTTTGCGGATCAATGGTTTCGACCCATCAATCCCATTTAAGTGGTCCATGTTTTCGTTCCTCAGATCTCCTCACATGAAACTATTTTTATGTTGCTATGAACTTCCAACCTCAAGAAACTTTTGTCTTCTTCCATTGGATCTCATTTCCTCCACCGGACAGTATCTATATATATACTGGACAAGACCCAAGCTGCGTCTATCCAAATTAAGGAAAAGGCAAATCAATGTTTGTTATTTACGTATAATTCTGGCCCAGTTGCTATTGCTTGTAAATACATGTGGTATATGAATAGAATAGTTGTAATTTATCCCTATCTTGTTTTTTATATTGTCACGTTCAAATGAGATTTGAAAGTAGATTCAAGTCCCGAATTATTTTAGGAGGGTAAGCGACTCTTTAAAAAAAAGTTAGAGAAGGAAAAATTACGAAGATAGCAATTTATTATACGTATTTTTATAAATGTTTTCCAAAATTCTAAAGGTGAATTTTAAAAAGTTTCTAAGATAGGAGTTATGACCTTTGGGTCTAGTACTTTCGGTGTGTAGCTACTTCTATGGAAGATGTCCAGCGATCTTGTATATAGGGCTAAAAATTACTCCATTAATTATTGGACTAAACCCATTATTTATTTGAGTTTAATTCCTTGGACTAGGTGACGGTGCTCAAGTTAAGCTCATTTTTGAGATGACTAAATGAGAATTGTCTTAATGTGTTCAAAACAAAGATTGTTAACTTCATCTACTTGCCTCCAATCTTTCTCAACCAAGCTACACACTTATGAAGGAGTTTACTGACTTTGAGTCCTTGAGCAAGCTCATTCAAGATAACCATAAAATTTGTAAGCACTATCTTATCCATTAGTTAACAAGATGATCTAACACATGCTATCATGCTCAAAAACCTATAAATAATCAATCATTCCTTATCTTTTTGGCAATTCCAGGAGAGATTAGAAAAACAATATTTCATTATGAGAACTCTACTCTTATAATCAAATAATTAATTTGAGTAAAAAATCTATTTCACTTGTTCAAACTATAAGGTCGACGCTTGAGATTCTTTAGTCTCTCTTATTTATCACTTATGCATTTCACACTACGAAATTATTTGTTCCTCCTTGTCCTTTTCTCTTAGTCAACCCACTAAGAAGGGTTGGGAAAAGAAAAAAAAACGGATCAAACTGCAAACCAAATCAAACCAAGCTGAATCAAATCAAATCATAGATCAAGTTTAAACCTTTTCTTAGGTTAAAAAAAGAAATTATAAACCGAATCGAATCGTTTTCTAAATATTCAAAAAGTTATGAACTGAATCATGGAAGTAAAAAATTAAAAAAAATTATTTTTATTGCATGAGCATACAATTTATGCTTTCACAAACTTAACAATGATGAAGTCTCTTTTAGTTTAGTCACCTTAAGCATATATCGAAGTCTCTCTTAGTTTACCCACCTTACATGTGCTCCACTTAAAACCCCTATACCAAATACTGCCTCTTAAGTTCCTAACTTTGAAACCTCCCAATCCCATACTTATGTTCAAATCTATGTCCCAAGACCCAAATGTCAATGTCACGCTCTAAAACGGTAGAATCGTAACAGTCCCTCCGTGCAAACCATTTTAAGATAAAAATTGACCTTGCAACCACTATCCTATATCTAATCTACACAAGGTGTTTACAACTAACCTACTTTGAACTAAACAGCTCGTAATTTAAATAAGTTATTTACTTAAGAAAGTAAGAAAATATATATATACACTAGAATTTAGTTATTACAATTAACATATAAAATGTTTCACCATAATCTATTTTTTAGTTAATATATTATTCAGAAATGAAAAATTCTAAAATAAGAGTTTAGACCTTAAAAATATATGTTTGTTCTTCAAATGTTTTTTTTCACTTCCTAGGATCCAGCAGTTGCTAACTTTAGAGTAATTGTAAGTCGCTTCTTAGATAACATCTGCAATGACGTTTATAGAAATGTGAGCAACCATAGCTTAGTAAGTTAGGGTGGAGACTTAGACCATACAACAAACACAAATAGGATTATCAATCAAATCGTTAGGGGCAATGCATGTTCAAACAAATGTCATCACACGATGTTGTTCCCCTTGTTGTAAGATTAGACAAATTGCATTTGCTCTAATTCGGATTGAAAAGTTTCCGTTAATGCAACAGCTTACGACCAAATCTAGGCTTGTATAATGGAGACACCATTTCTCCCGTGACTACCTTTAAACCATTGACTTCACCCTTGCTGCGACCTTCTCTTCTATCACTTAATTCGACTAAGAATGAAGAAGGAACCAATTATGACATCCAACGCTATTCCTTTCGAAAGGGTCGGTATTTGGCTGGAGAATCCTAATGTTTCCCTAATGAGTTGCTATGCATATCCGATTTATGATTACAAATCATAGATTTGATTAGGTCTAGTTTAGGGTAATCAATAGTTCCATACGATTCATACAAGTACAAGTCTGATAGCAAATCAGCATCATAACTAGTAGCTTAATACAAGCACATGCATATAATCAACTATCTAATAAGCACAATCAAGTGCAATTCAAGCCTTTGAGTACTATAAATTAGTACTCCAAAATACGGTGAAGTATTAAAACCAACTTATCTTGACTCCTTGCTTGCTCGCTCACTCAAGGTGGGACTCGTTCAGTTCATCACTTATTGTTATTTTTTGTTTAGAGTTTAATATACCTAATTATCTAGGTTTTTAAGTTTTTTATAATTCTTCTTGAATCATGTTAAGTTCTGTTTCAGTTTTCGCAGCAATTTTTAAATTAGATTTTTAACTCAATTTTTTTTTAGAGATATATACGTACACCCTAAGAAATTATTTTGACCCATAATATAAAATTAATCACATATTTTTAGTTTCTAACTAATGTTATAGTTCGTATAGTACACCCGAATCCTAATTTAAATACTGAATTCATTCCCATTATAAGAAAATCTTACATTTTTCATATAATTACCCTAATTTAAGTTTTCTATCAGATTTATTATGTATTCCTATTATTATCATAATATCAATTCTAACCAATATTTTCTTAATTATTAATTTCTCATACTTATATATTACACATTATCACATAATGTGTATATAATGTACACATCCAATATTTCTATCATTCCAAATATCATCTCCTAACATCAAATAATATTCCAAGTATCTAAATTCATCCCAGATCAGATTTTGAACCTAATTATTGTAAGACCCACAACTAACTACTCGGAATTTCGATCGGCTAAAGGATTCGATTGAGTCTAAATTATAAAGTAAAGTTGGAAATATTAGTAAAAATAATCTCATAAGTTTGAATTTAAGAAAATAAGTAATAAAATATAAAAAAAATATAAAATTTCTAAATTTTAAGTATATTACTCTTTATTTATTGAAAGTGCGTAAAATACATTCCGATAATTAATAGATCATTAGAGATAAATTATATATATACTAAAAATCATAAAATAACTTAAATAATATTTAGGAGTATTTATTTAAACTATATATGAATTTACATATAGGTAGAAATACGTGTAATTACCTAAAATACGTGAAATATGCTAAAATAATGCTAAATAATTAAAGAAAATTCATAATTAATTAAGGAAAAATAAAGAAAAATAAAAAAATGAGTAAAATTCCAAAAAGTGGTTGTGGAAATCTAGAATTGAAAAAACAAAATCAATCAATTAAAATGTAACAAATAGAAAGCGAAAAAAAATGAACAGATAAAGCAATTGTCTTGTCTAATTAATATATAATAATTCCCTGAGACCTCTATAAATACCTTAAATTTTTCAGAAACTCATTTTAGAAGTTTCAAATTGTAAAAAATTAGAGAAAGATGAAATTGAGAGTAAATTAGGATTTTACAAAAAAATATAAAAAAATTTGTACAATTAAGGTTTTGAAAGGAAACCCACATCCAATGGCTACCTGGAAACGAACAGCTGCCACCACACTATTCCACCACCACCGCCCAACTTGGCCGACACCCTTAGGACCGCTGCTGGTGGCCAAAATCCCGACAGCCAGGTGAGTTCGATTTTAGCTTGATTTTGTAAAATTTATTAAAATTGCTAATTTTACCCAAAAAATTATGAAATTTCTTATTATGTTGTTTTATTGTATGTAGATTTAGAAAAAAAAGTGATTAAGTTTAATCACATTTGTAAATATAAGGTGCTTAAGAAATTGAACAAAACCGAGCATGTTTAGGATTAGAAATAAATGACCTTAAGAGTGTAGTTTTGAGCCCAAAATTTTTGTATAGACTACTTAGGTGATATGAAATAGTGCCACAAAGCCCTTTTTTAAAAATTAATTTTCAAAATTTTTAGATAATTTTTAAGCCTTAAAATGATGCATAAAATGGGTTATTTTTTGTTAATTACTAATTTAGTAAATCGTTATATGTTTTAAGATGTTCAAATCTGATGAAATATAATATTTGTATCATTTAGGGTGTTAGATGTAATCATTAGGATATTATGTAGTATATATGTAATAAGTAAAAATGGTAAATATAAGTTAATTTTATAAGTTAAGGTAATTAGGCATAAAATCTGATTTAGGATGAATTTAAACATTTTAAAATGTTAATTAATGTTGGGAGATGGTAATTAGAATAATATAAATATTAGATGTGTATTATGTACATAATAGGTGATAATACATAATATGTAATTATTGGAAATATAATAAATAGAAGATATTAGAATAAAAATTGATATTATATAAATAATAGGAATATATAATAAATCTGATAGAAAACTTAAATTTAGATAATTATAAGAAAAATTTTTAAATTTCTTATATCAGGAATAAATTCGGTACACTAATAATGATTTAAGTGTACCAGATAAAATAAAATACTGGTTAGGAGTAATTATGGTATTTAGTATACCTGAAAATAATGTAATTAATCACATTATGGGTTTAAATGAGTTTCTAGGATTCGTGTATAAAATAGTATTTAGAAACTGAACTAGAACCTAATTTAAAAATCGATGCGAAAACTGAATTAAAACTTAGCCTTAAACCGAGAATAATTGTAAAAGATTTGAAAACCTAAATAATTGGACATATTAAACCCTAAACCAAAGATAACAATAAGTGTTATAAGATAAAACAAACCTATGACAATTATATAAAAACTGAGACAACGTTGGTATTATAGGGATCATTAGCGATGGACTGAACAAGTCCTACCTCGAGTGAGCAAGCGAGGAGACGAGGTAAGTTGGGATTAATACGTTACTATATTTTGGAGGCTTGAGATTATACTTGGTTGTGCTTGTTAGATAGTTAACTATATGCATATATTTGATTATAAGTGATACTATGATTTTATTTGTTATTCTGGCCTATATTATATGAAATGATTGATCACCCTAAACTGGACTTAACAAATATATGACTTGTAACCATAAATTAGACTTGCATGGCAAACTATTAGGGGAAACTTAGGATTCTCCGGCCAAATACCAATCTCTTAGAAAGGGATAACGTTGGATAGCATAATGGGTTTCTTTTTCATCCTTAGTCGAACTAAGTGACAGAAGAGAAGATCGCGGTAAGGGTGAAGTCAATGGTTTGAAGGTAGTTGCGGGAGGAGCGGTGTCTCCACTGCACAAGTTTGGTTTTGGTCGTGAGTTGTTACATTAACAGCAACTCCTCAACCCGGATTAAAGCGGGCGCAATTTTTCTAATCTCATGATGAGCCGGACAACGTCATGCGATGGCATATACTTGAATATGTATTGTACCTAATAATTTGGTTGATAACCTTGTTTGTGTTTATGGTATGGTTTAAGTCCTCCGTCTCGACTTACTAAACTGTGGTTGCTCACATCTTTATAGACGCCATTGCATGTGCTTGCTAAAAAGCGGCTTTCAACTACTCTGAAGTTAGTAACTATTGGATTCTAGGGAGTGAAGAAAAATATTTGAAGAACAAATATATATTTTTAAGGTCCAAACTCTTATTTTAGAATTTTTCATTATTGAATAATATATTAACTAGGAAATAGATTACGGTGAAACGTTATAAACGTTAATTGTAATAACTGAATTTTAGTGTGTATATATATTTTTTTACTTTCTTAGGTAAATGACTTATTTAAATTACGAATTGTTTACTTCAAAGCGGGTCAGTCGTGGATACCTTGTATAGATCAAGTCTAAGATAGCAGTTGTAAAGCTAATTTCTATCTTAGAATGGCTTGCATGGCGGGGCTGTTATAACTCTACTGTTTCGAGACGTGACAATTACCCTAAATTATCAAATTGACTTAAAATTTATCATTTTTACCTATTATATATTTACTACATAATATCCTAATAATTACATCTAACCCACTAAATGCTACAAATAACATACTTCATCAGATTTCAATATCCTAAAACATATAATTGTGCATCAAATCAGTAATTACCTATTTAATTATTTAATTAACCATAAATTATCCATTTTATGCATCATTTGAAGGCCTAAAAAATATCTAAAAATTTCAAAAATTAATTTTTGACAAAGGGCTTCATAGCATTATTCAATAACCCTTAAGTAATCTATACAAAAATTTTGAGCTCAAAACTATACTCTTAAGATCATTTATTTGTAAATTGAAATATGCTCGGTTTTGCATGATTTCTTAAGAACCATATATCACGGGATATATTTTCATCAAAATAATATTTTTTCTAAAAATTAAATACAAAAATATTCTAGAATAACAAGTTTCATAATTTTCTAACTAATTTTGATATTTTTAACAATTTAAGAAAAATCGAGTAGAAATCGGAACTCACCAGAATTGGTGGCCATGGGTGTATTGGCCCATTTAAACACTGCCACCAACGTGTGATGGTGGTGATCGTCCACTCCCAGCTGCTTGTCGGGTCTAGGTTCTTCTTAGAAGCCCCAACTGTATAATTTTTTGTAAAAACCCTAATTCCCTCTTAATTTCGCTTCTCTCTAATTTTCTACAATTCCAGACATTCAAAATGAGTTTTTGAAAATTTTTGACCATTTATAAAGGCATAAAGTACTTTTGATACATTAAATTAAGGTGACATTGGCTTTATCTTCTTCCAAATTGCTTTTTTTGTTGGCAATTTTTATTACTTAGTTTTTCTACTTTAATTTTCTGCTTGCCACACCCTTATTCCAGATATTTCCATAACTTTTCTAAATTTTCTTGATTTTTCCTTAATTATTTATGAATTTTCTTTAATTAATTAACCTTATTTTGTATATTTTAAGTAATTATGTATATTTATACCTACATGTAAATACATATATGGTATAAATAAATGCTCTTAAATATTATTTAAGTTATTTTATAATTTTTAGTGTATATATAATTTATCTCTAACAATTCGTTAGTTATCAGAATGCATTTTACGTATTTTCGATTAATAACTGGTAATATACTTAAAATTTGAAAATTTTATATTCTCTTATTTTATTACTTATTTTCTTAAATTTGAACTTATAGAATTACTTTTACTAATAATTCTAACTTTGTCGTAAAATTTAGGTTAGATCGGATAATTTGCTCCATCGTCCTAAATTTTATGAACTAAATCGCGAATATCTAATTATGGGTCTTACAATTAGGCCCCAAATTTTTATTTCTCATTCATCCTCTTCATTTCTCTTAAACTTATTAAGATTTTCGACTTGAACCATAAACTAAATTAATCTTTTTAGGTTCGAAAATTTTATAGAGTAATAAGTAAGGTTGGTTTATGATTAAAAAAAGAATTGCACCATAATATAAGGTTTGGCTGGATTTTAAAGGATGAATCATACTAAACTAAACTATACTTATCCTTATCGCCAAGTGTCATTCTCTACACCACTTCTCTAAAACTACATATAGTACAAAACTCACATGGATTGCATATGATTACTCCAATCAAAATTGTAATATTTACATCTTGTTGATATCACATAACAATAATTCAATAGTTTCCCTTATTAGAGGGAAAAAAAATGCAAAATTAATAATTTTCCAATTTGGGATAGTATTTCTAAGAGATAGGAACTATTAATGGTATTATGCATCTTTAAGCTAAGAGGAGTACATTTGTAGCTCGCAACTAGGGATTGCCAAAGATGCCTAGCTGATGAATGATGATTATTATTGCTATGAGAATAAAATGGGAACAAAAGTTATGGCTTCAAATCACATTCAAGCATTAATTGGCTATGGGTAGATGGAAATATCTGCGGGACTTTAAGTTGACATAAGCCAACATCATCGAGCTAACTAATGGAGGATATAATTTTTCAAGTTAATGGATAGCAACATTATTTGTCAAGGTTAATTGCACCGCATTATATTCAGTGGTAAAGTGAGTGGCTTAAATCACTCTAGACCTAGAATTACAAAGACATCTAATCATTAAAATGGTCTTCCATATTTTGTTGCTTCGGCCGATGTTAATTAGGTATTATAGTGAAAAATAAATTATTTATGTACTTTTAGATATGTGCTGGAGAAAATTACAACAAAAAAAAAAAAAGTAAAAAGGACGACTTTTTGATGCATACTATTTTTCTTGAATAACCTTACTCGTTACACAAGGAAGATGTTAAATCACCTGTGGCCATATTGAATTATCACCACTAAGCATCAACCCTTGTAATTTTTCTTTTCCCGACACATGTATAAAAATTTTATCTATTCTTTTTTCTTGTCAGAAATTGTTAATTTAAATTTTCATATCTTTCTCAATTTATTATTTTTTAGCAAAGCCATATTGATTATTCGTGACCGTATAAATCCAAATTAGCCTAATTTCTGCCATCCTAATATATAATCATCCCTTAATTTTGGATTTTTCTATGGTTTGGTTTATTATTTTTATGGGATCGGTACCGCTGCGTGTCGCTGATTTAATATTTATTAAATTTGAATTATTAAATTAATTGCATTATCAATGGTCTTAATTTAATGAATATTAAATGAATAGTGAAATAATGAGTTGGACCGATCTTGTCAATATAATAGATGGTAGCGTAAATTAATTTCGGTTTTTATTTAACAGATATTTCAACACAGCGTATCACTCTCCGTGCAAATAATGTAAGCATTATTTTATTAGAAAAATGTTTCCTGAACCGAAAATCGATTGTGAAAGTAAAATTTTAAATGACATGAAAAGAGCTACATCGTTTGATCTTATTTTGGAAATGAAAAAGAAGTCCTAAAGAAAAAAAAAATGAATCTCTTACTATTTCGTATTGAATACTTGTATGTTTGTCACCGCTTATTTTATTATTATTATTGACAAGTGTTGTTGGCATTTGTTTCCGACGAAGTCCTGTTGACAGTCCTGGCCTTCCCCTTCATGATTGACGTTCACTAGCTAGGAGAATTCGAAGTGATCCTAGTTGAGGTCAAGTAAAGATGATTATCGAGATAATTTACTCATAGTGTTCCAACTATTTATCATTATAATTTTACGTTTTCGGATTAACAACTTGTGGTGACTAACTAGAGTGAAGTATTTCAATAGAAAATTATGTTTTCCTTTTAAGAATATATATCCCTTCTTAATTTTTAATTACCATCACTCATAATAGATATCTATCGAGATCATCTACCTACCGCTATAAATGTTTTAAAATAAATAGTAACTAATAAAATTATAAAAAAAAGTTTTCTAAAAAGTAATGAAAATAATTTAATATGAAGAAATTTATTAAATTGAGTTTTTATAATTTAAAAAAAAAGAAAAGATATACCTTTCACTTTACGTTTTAGGATAACCTATTTTTTTTTTTTTTTCAAAAGCAACATCAATAATGGTTTCTTCTAAAATTAAATTTTGTTTATTTGAAAAAATGCGTCTTGCCAAAAGTACGCTAAAAAGGTGCTTTGGGGTTTTGTACAGCTCTCATAAAAATAATTTTTGTCTAAAAATAGTATAAAAGGCATCATTTTTGAACGTAATGGATTCTTCCATATAAAAGCTATTTTGCTTCAAAGGGTTAAACAAATATATGTATATAATAAAAATAACAATTTTTTTGAAAAAAAAAAGATTAAAAGATTAAAAAAGCAACAATTAAGAGAGAGTTTTAAGAAAGGAACTACAATTTACTTGATCCTATAAAGATTACGTAGGCACCAGCAGTGGGCAACCTGAACCAAAAGAAGTTTTTTTTTTCCTTTTTTTTTTGTTGTAAATGGTCAATATTATGTTTGAAGGTTTTTTTTTTTTTTTCCCCACAGAGAAAAAAGCCTCCTTAGGAAAATTCTATTTGGATACTACAAATTTCAACATCCTTGAACCCAAAAAATTTTCTTTTGGGTGATTACATTCCTCCTAATTGATTTTAACTTTTTTATTTTCCATCAATTAAGCCAGCAGCAACTCCAACTTCGGAAAATATATTTTTAGAATGAAACAAAAGGAAAAATAATTTATATTAAGTGAGAAGGATATTACATATATCAAATTTAAGGAAAAAAAAAAAAGATTTTAGAAAATTTGAGTCCCACCAGTAATTTTGTTAAACCATTACTTCATGTCCCCTTATTTCCTTTCTTTATGGAATCAACCAAACAAAAAAGAAAAAGAAAACAAAAAAAAAAAAAAGCATTTCTCTCCATTTATTCTTTCCGCTCCACTTGCTTTTGAACATTTTTCTTCTAATAATAACTATCAAAAATAGATTAAAAGAAAATTATCATATACAAAAGCTTCCAATGACAATGAGTGCTAGAGGGTACAAGCCCACAATAACGATTAATCACAATAAGGGGAATTTTATTAGAGCTGTTGAGCATATAATGTCCGAGAGGACAGAAGTAGATGATCATGCGAAAGATGGATTTTTATCAAGGAACAGAGAAATAAATAGGAGCCTCACCTCACCTTAAATGGAGTTAGGTTAACTTTTCAATTTTACGAAGAGGCAGGCATATATAGTTTTGGACAAAAGATTGGATAATATGAATGGATGTTGTTGTTGCTATTAGGTGGTAGGACAACATTTAAGACAGAAAATAGGGTTACGGAGATATTAGAACACTCTCATACCTAAATTAATAAAGATGATGTATGAAAGTGAATATGCAAAAAGAGTACGAATATGTAGACTGTTCATAGTCTACATCCTATTTATTAGTGTTGTTAGATCTAGGTTGATCCTTCTAATCCAATTTGGTTAGACCCATCCTCTTTATAAAACCAATCTAAGTTAGTCATATGAGCCTCATTGCCAATGACCTCGGTTCGACTACTTGACCTGATTGGTTGAACCTGATTTCTATAAGAATCCGCCAAATTTTTTTCGAGTTAAATATATTATTTTTTCTTGTATTTTTTAAAAAATACACTAATTTGCTAACAAAATAAATATAAATTAGAGAAAGACAAAAAAAAAAAAAACTATGAAAAGTCTCAATTTTCAAAAAAGTAGGTAATTTTTGTTACTTTATATATAAATATAAATTATATTGTAATAGTTTTATTAAACTCGGTTTAATCTTAGTTCAATCTCGATTGATCCTCTCGATCTTTAACCTCCTCTCATTCCCAAGTTAACTTTTCAGTCTAGGTTTGACAACATTACTATTTATAAGGGGTAAAATTGAGCTGTTTTCATCATATGGATCAAAATTCAAAGATAGGCCTTAGATTTTGTGGTGATGGCCAATGACAATTGTTAGTTAATGTACCTAATTGGCCTAGCTGTTTGAGTGGGACTTAAGTTAGAACTCATGAACTAAACTTGGCTATGTTAGGCTTGAAGGTCTAAGATTTAGGAGCTCGAAGGTCCTTTGTTCTATTAAGGTTAGACTCCGTGCTAATGATTTAGGTGAGGTCAATAGAGCTCTTGACTTAGCTTTCATACTACAAAAGATATGCACCTATAAGGAGCTCAACTCAGGGTAGTAGATTGAATTGGGACTTGAGATCTCAATTCACATCTTATGGAGGTTAGCTTAGGCTTAGAGGCTCATATGCAAATTGACCTATCAAACAAATGTTAAAGATAATTTTTTTTTTTATTAGTGGAAGTCACACCAAAAGGCTTTTTTTTTTTATTTTGCATTAATTATGTAGCTAATAAATCAATAAAATGATGATATAGAAATTATCCTCCTTGTGCACAAGATGCTATATTACATATAGAGGAGACTCTTCTTTTTCTATGTTAATAGAGATAACTCTTTTATTTGAAAATGTGATTTTTCCTTATTCATGACAGTATAGTCATAAATGGTAATGGGTATTTAAACATGTCAAATTATATAACCTTAACAATTTTATATAATTGGAAAGATTTTGAGATAGGTTTTATACAACTAATGATGTAGGACAGTTGAATTGAAAATTATAAAAGAATGAAAAGTAGTGAAAGCAAAAAAGCACAAAAATCAATGAAAAAAATTGTTCTAAGTAATTTTTTTTCATGAAAGAATAATAAAACTTACAAAGTGTCTAGTAGTATCACATCGCTAAATTAAGATAATGGTCTCACATCACTTGTGAATTGTATAGCCTTACACCACACGATAAGATTTTTAATGATTTCATACCATCGATGAGAAAAAAGAATAGCTTCACATCATTACTGAAGAAGACAAGACATCACACCAATTCAAAAAAATAATTTTATTCAATATCTAATCACTCTAATCTAATTAATTACAAGCTTTGCCTATTTATAAGTATAATATAACCTAATATTTTAAGAACTTAAATCTTAATAACTTTAGAAAATAAAAGATTTTATATCTTGAACTAAATCCTAAAATAAAATATATTAATAATATTATGTCTACTATTCCTTAATCCGCATCATTTCCTCTCTTTTAAAAAGATTTGTCATTGAATCTCTAGGATTTCATCTAAATCCTCCTGGATTAAATAACAATTCACGAAAACCAATTTTAAATTCATAATCAAATAACTCTCCATACTTTTGATCATCTTTTCTTAGCACAAAAATTTTCAATTTTTAATTTTAATAAATAGTTGCAAGTACAATGTCTACTTACTTTTATGTTGTTGTTCCAATCTTTGACAATGTTAACCATCATATCTTTCTCTGAATATTTTAGATTCCTATAATGAACTTAGCCAGTAAACTTATATAATTAATTATTTAAATTAATTTTCTTATCAATTTCCGTACATATATGAGTTTGAATGGGAACTAATTTGACATGACTTAAAAGATTGTGATATAGGACTATTTAATATAGTCTCACTGGCTTTCTCAAGACTAGGATCAAATAACTCAATATTTTTTTTTCTAGCTTATTATCGATGATTTTCTTTTCAATCTCTACGAAATTATTATTAATTTTAAAAAGGATAAACTTAGTTATAGGTGGAATTGGCACAATCTCGCTAACATACCCAGAAATTTCCTTAGATGCACTATTTTGGATGTTTTCATGATATGGTTCAATTTTAGAAGGATTGTCTACTACGCTATTTTCTTGGACAATACGTAAAACTTGAGTTATGATATGTTTCTCTTGCTTAATAGGTAATTTAGGAATTCCTAATTCATCAAAATGACGATCAATATATGCAAGTTGATGAATAAAATTTTTAGTCATACCAAAAAAATTGTCCAACTGAGAATTAATTGCTTAAGCATCTCATTTAAATCTCTTTTGAAAGTTGTACCACTATACTTTTCTCCAGTTTTAAACTTTTTTTTTTTTTTTTTTGTTGAGTAACGAACAAAGAAAAGAAAATATTTTTTATTTAGTCCAGGAATAAACACTAAATCTAGCTCTAAGAAGAAATGTAAGAGTAAGCTTTGATATCAAAATTGATGTATGACAACGGAAGCAAAAATTATAAAAAAAATAAAAAATTAGGGAAAGTAGGAAAAGCATGGAAATCAATGGGAAAAATTAATCTAAGCAAATTTTTTTTTTTTTTATTTCATGAAAGAACAACAAAATCTAGAAAATGCCTAACACCCTCACATCGCCAAATTAAAATGATGGCCTCATATCACATGTGAATTGTATGGTCTTACACTACATGATGAGATTTTGATAACTTCATACCATTAGTGAAGAAAAAAAGTCATCACACTAATTAAAAAAAATAATTTTATTCAATATATAATTACTCTTCTCTAATTGATTACAAACTTTACATATTTATAGGTATGATATGATCTAATATTTTAAGAAATTAAATTTTAATAAATCAATAAAATAAAAATTTCATATCTTGAATAAAAAATATCTTCCTAACTAAATGCTAAAATGAAATATATTAATAATATCATATCTGTTATTTCCCGATCTACATCATTGGACATTAATGTTAAGTTCTAAAATGAGCAAGATAATAGGCCTTAACAAGAAACCTATTGTTCGATTCAAATACCAAATTTATTGTAAGACGGCAAAAGCGAAAATTATAAAAGAATGAAAATGCAGGAAAAGCACGGAAATCGATAAGAAAAATTAATCTAAGTAATTTCTGCTTTTTTTTTTTATGAAAGAATGATAAAACTTGAAAAATGTCTAATAGCCTTACACTACGAGATTAAGATGATAGCCTAACACTACCTATGAATTGTATGGCCTTACATTACATAATGAGATTTTGATAGTCTCACACCATCAATGAGAAAAAGAATAGTCTCATACCATCGATGAAAAAGAAAAGATATCACATCGATTTAAAAAAGACAAAGTTTAAAGTTTTTTCAATATTCACAAGATGAGGTAGAAGATATAACATATTACTCCATAACTTCATAATCTTTATTGGTCTTGAAAACTATTAACAATGAATATACCTAAATCTCGTAAAAAAGCTTAAGAATCCATTGTCCTCATTTGATCTATCTCCATTTTATGTTTTAGACGTAGTCTCTTTGTACTTATGAACCCCACCATCAAACCATCTCTGTCCTCCTTCTGTAGCGCCTCGGAACTCAAGATGTTATAATCTCGTCACATATCCCTAACTTCTACTGACACGTTAGGAGTTTAGAAATCTATAACTTATCTAAGATCTATAAGATAATAACATAAAATCTGTCGATTAATCATTTAACATCCATTGAATTTAAATAAGAATGAAATGTCATATACTTAACTCCATAAAATACAAAAGGACTCTAGATCAGTAACTGGAGTTTCGTAACTCCAACAAAAATTAAATTACTAATTCTAACAATAAGAGTTACAGGCGACTCCATAACCATATAAGTCTCATTATAAACCATTATAGTGAAAATAAACACAACTTAAGTCCAACCCTACAATTAAACTACAGTGCCCCAACTCCATCATCAAAGTAGTAATAATCCCTCTACTCATCATAGTATAGACAGTTAAATCCATAATCCTCCACATAAACTCCATCATCTACCTTGTAATCTATCCCTGCAATTGAAAAGTAATAATTTTCATATGGTGAGCCAAAGCCCAGTACAGGATATTATACACATGTGCGTGAACACAAGTATCAATCAAACACACACACATATAACGCTATTAGAATACAACAAGCAATAGTTTTAAATGTTTCATTTAGGCTCATAACCATCACAATATTAACGTCTTAAGACTTAAGATTACTTACGACCCTTAACACACAATATATATAGATATAATATAAGTATTGGTGTTGGGTACACCCCAATACCCGAGTGTTATAAACCAAACTAGATCTATTTAGGTGACTCCACTAGGGACAGTATCACATAAAAATCACCAAGTACCTCACTAACACCACTAGACTTGACCAGTGAGTGGTTAAAGCCAAGTACAACTAACAACATAATTAAGTACAAGTTTCAATTAGTCCAGTTTATATTTGTTAACCTAATACAGACATTCAATAAACATATATCTCGTACATAGAGTTTCTATCCTAAGTTTATCCAATACTACGTGTTCTCTAGTACTTGTCCAAGAGACAAAATCTAACTTAGAATTTAATAGTTTCACGACTTAATACTTCTTCCTCCGTAACTCCACTCTTAACTCCATACTCTAAGCTTCCAAATCTTAGTCCATATATCTTCCCAACATCTTCCTAACATAAACACACGCAATATCGACATTCATACAAGTCCCAACATGTTGTCCCATACGCACACTTACAGTACAGATTGCCACTCCAATCTACGTGTGTACACACATACTATTGGAAACCACAACTTTCACACATATACATATACAGAAATTCCATGACATATACATACTTATACAAGATATGATACACGCACATTATACATCTCAACACTACTTCGGGACACCATCAAGATATAATTACATCATAACTACGTCACCATCATCATCACTACCGCTACTACACTAATAATATCAACACCTCCATTTCCAAAACTTAAAGGAACCCTAAAAATATAAATTGAAAAAGGTAGAATGAGGATAGAAGGATAATTTACTTAATTAAGAAAGAAAAATTGATTCTTATTGAATTCCTCTTTCAAAAACACAAATCTTGATTCAAGAATTAGGGTTGAGATGAGTTTTGTAAATTCTCTAGAAAGTATTGTAAGTTTCTATGAGAGAGAGTTATGGTAAATTGGTATCTGTAATGTACGTTTAGCTGATTTAATGGGGAATAGACTTTTTCCTAGACCAAAATGCCCCTAGCATTAATGTATAAATACAAGCCATACCGATGGTTAGGTATTTTCCTATGAACGTTTTGTCCCTAACGCTTAATATTTAATTACATACTATACTAAAATTTAGATATAAAAATTACTTATTTCTTTTAATTTGCTTAAATTAATTTATTTATTATTTTTATTTTTAACTTGGGTTTTACACCTTCATTGCCACCTATCATGTTGTCACCAATGGTGGAGCTAGAAACTATACCCAAATGGTTGGGAAGGGTACCATCGTTTAATTTTACTTTTTTTTTTTATTTTTAATAATACTACCATATATAATGATATTTAATAATATTATTTACATCATCTTGAGTTATCCTGAAGTTATACAATCTAGCAAATTATGAGTGCAATCATGAATGAATTCCTTTTTCTTTAAATATGATGTAATATAATTATAATAATTGATGCATATTTTCCTATAAATAATTTTAATATTAACTTAAACAAAGCAAAACCCTCCCACCTCTCAAAAAAAAAAAAAAAAAAAAAGGAAAACTGCATAATTCCATGTTCATCCTTGCTTTTTCGACAGAGGATGATCATATGAATCCAAGTTATTTCTAATTCTACTATCTTAATATTTAATAATCTCTTAGTTTTGGGCTTTAAAAATGAATTTAGGCGAGTAAATTTTTAAGATACCCAGCAACAAGAAAAATATAATAAATATGTTAATAAGGTAAAAAACAATGTAACAAAATGAAAATATTACACATTTATGCATGCTGTCAACATTTAGGCATGGGCTTGCACCTTTTTCCACCTTCAACAAGATTATAATTTGTGAATACCGTTATAACTTAATAGTTTCCTGTCTAAGTTCAAACCCCCCATTTTCCAAATTATAACATGATTCCCAAAGTGGAAAAAACAAATCATAATTAGTAACCCAGCCCAACTGAACTTTCTAGCCTTGTGGCCTGAAGCTTATATTACAAGGCCATAATGGACCTTGTAGAGCCCATTATCCTTCCATGGATCAGAAACCTCACAGAAATAAATAACCAAAACATCTTAATCCGCTGCTGACGTTACTATACCTTAAATTTTATATACTATAATAATAAAAGGGAAAAAAAAAGTAAAAGATAAAAAAAAAAAAAGGGTTGTGCATGTATCCAATACCAAAATTCAATAGTCTAATTAAAGCATTGGGCTATTCAATTTTTATTGTCCGCGAGTGATTTTAGATTTCTGAAAACCATCAACCATTAATTAAAATTATAAAACGTACTAGCAACAGTTTCCACTAATATATCTTTTTTAGTTGGTAGAAAATTTTTAGTTCTCATATGAAAATGAAAAATGAGTAAATGAAATCATTTGGTCATCAAGCTGTTTTTGAATGAGAAGGAAAGGATGACAACTGTTTCCAAATTTAAAGGATAAAGGGGAAAAAAAAAAAAAAGGTTTTCAAAATAATACAAAATAAAGCCGTTTTTATATTTTAATGAAAAAGTGGTGGCATTTTTGTAAATAAGTTAAACTATTTTATCGATGCAGTTTTAAAAAAATAAAAAATAAAAAAATCAAACTCCTCCTATGAATCCTATAAAGTTGCAAATCAATTGATTATTGTTGTCTTAATTTTTGAAATATTATACAATGTCATACCTTTTTAAATATCTAGACAATAAGACTTTAAGGAACTTTAGGATGACATTTTTACAATTAAGTCGAATCATTTTTATGGATTATTATAATTTCATGAATATACAATTAAACCTATTATTATTTTTATCTATTATAATATACAATTTTGGATTTTTTTTTCTATTATTATACCTCTCCAATATTACTTTTTTATGTCCTTTACATTTTTTATATTTCTTCGGAAAGCTTTTATTTTTCATATCTTTTCATTAATCAATGATCTTTGCTATTTCTATTACCTATATCTTTTCATTTCTCAAGGGACACATCATTTATATACAATATTGTATTTGAAAAAAAGTTTTGACTTTTGACATAAAATGATGCAATTGTCCATATATGATGTTGCAGTCTTATAACTTAAAGGAATATAATTTTCGAACTTTTCTTTCCATCGTACCTTTTCAATGTTAACTTCATGTATCCTTGCATTTTATGAAAAAATAACTATGTTTACTTTTCATATATTCTTTTTTAAAAAGCTTTTATTATTTGTATCATTTCATTTATAATATTTTTTTTCTTATTTTTACTACCTATATCTTTTCATTTCTTAAAAGGTAGATTGTTTATATATAGGACTATAATTATTAAAATGTTGTGACCTTTAGATGGTGAAATTTACAATGATGCAACTTTTGATATATGATGTACATGGTTATATAACCATAAATAGCTGCATAAATTATAATATACAAAATATCTCTATGTAACTAAACAATTCTTTAAATATGAATTTATTTACATATCAATGATAATAATCTTTTAAGTAAATATATTATTTTCTTTAGTATAAATATATTTTGAAATGAGAGGGCATATTACGGGATGTTTTATCTAGTTTCTACAAAGGGCCAAAGGCACATTTCATATAACATTTCAATTGTTGTCTTTACTACCATACTTAATCTTGATCTCTTACACATCGCGAAAAAGAATAAAAACTAGTTTTATTTAGCATGATAAATTTAGATACAGAAATGGAGTATAACTGGAATTCAATTTAATCTTAAATTCAACTGTAGAGATATGAAAGGTTGAAAGGATTAGATAAAAAAGTGATAAGCCAATGCTCATCCCCCACTCTGATCTTTGGTGGTACTATAATCAATGATCCCAAAAGTCACTACCATATCTCATGTCTCTGCTAAAAAAAAAATAATAATAATAATATTAATATACTACAAAAATCAATAAATAATATGTAGATATTAATAAAAATACAGTAATCAATCAGCAGTACGAAAATTATCATCTAAATTATTGTACGACTGACGTGGCTTAATAAAAGTGCAGCGATTATCATTAATTTTCATCTTTTGTCCTTTTCTGTTTGGGCATGCACCAAATCTGAGAAATCGGCATTCTTTCTTGTTTTTTAACATTTTCTCGGCCCGATAATTATTTTCGTTCGCAAAAAGTTGAATGGAAAGGCCTTATTGGTAAATATTATACCAGTCTCCGATCTTTTCCTATTATGTTCCTTATTTTTTTTTTTCCAATTTTTACTATCGCAGAGTATCGAAATCCCTTAAACCCTTATAAATCAACTAACCTTTGTGGAAATGAATACACATAAACCCACTCATCGGTTAAACCAGCCTAAAACTAGCTTAAGCTGAACAGTGATTGACTTGATTGGTTATGATTTTGAATTGGTTTAGTAAGCTCACAGTTTAGCTCTTTTTATTTTTATTTTTTAATTTTACTATTTAAATTAATAGTTTTTAATTATATATTAATTTTTATTAAATTAAATATTTTTTATAAATTTTTATAAAGATTGTTGAATTTAGGATTTATTATTTGATTTTGATGAAAATAAAACAACAAATGTATATTTAAACATGTTATTTTTTAAGAAAATAAAAATAAGTGGATAATTAAACTAAATATTATTTGATTATTTTGAAATAATTGAATAAGTTCAATTAGCTTGCTTAGTAATTAAATATATCAATTATCTCTATAAGAAATTTAATCTTTTGAAGTGGTGATAAAATGATCTTAAAGTTATATTGTAAAGAGTATTCGTTTGTTATGTGTTAAAAGAATTTTCAAGTAATATTTAGTCTATCGGGTTAACGGCTCAAGAAAGAATCGGATTTACAGTATAAAGCACTATAAAATACAAAGAAAAAGCTCATTGATCTAGAAAAACCGGTTTGTTGGCTCACTTGTCGGTAGAGTAATTTTTACCGACTTGCTAGTTGGTAAGTCAGATTCAATTAGCCGTTGGAGTATTGAATGCATTGGAACGTAAAGAAATGAATGAGATAATATAAATGCTTAACAATCCGACCAAGGATAGTAAAAACTAATCTTTTGCTATAATATTTTAACATTTTCTTGTATTCTTATTATTTATAATTCACATTGTCTCTTATACCATAAATTGCTAATATTTAGAGAGATTTGAAGATTAGTGCTTGTGAGTTATTAGTTGCAAATATTGAGAGTTAAAAGCACTATACCAATAATTCTTGTGATTAAGTTTTTGTATTGTGAGTTGAGATTGAGTTTTGTGTTAAGAGTTGTGAGTGTGAAATTTGTGTAATTAAGTTTATGTTTGTGTAGTTCTTGGAGCTTAGATTGAAAAATCAATAAAGTGGTGTGAAATCCTCAATTGGAGACATTATATGTCCGTGGAGATTAGGGGGCGGTTCAAACTCTACGTTATATATGGGCTTAATCTTCTTTATCCCTATCTCTTTAATTTTCGCATTTATTATTGTTTTATTATTACTTTGATTACTCTTATTATTGCATTGAGTCATTTATATCGAAAAAGATTTGAAATTTGTCCTTAAACTCAATTCACTCCCCCCCTCTTGAGTTTAGCTTAGTGTTCTTTGATTGGTACCAGAGCTAGTCTCTAATCACTTGCTTAACCGCATATTAGAGTAAAGGTCATGGCATTTAATACATTAGGTTTTATGGAAGGGTAAGCTATAAATAAACCACCACTCTTAACTGAGAATAATTATCCTTATTGGAAATATAGAATGAGTATATTCTTAAAAACACAAAATAGACTATTATGACAAGTAGTGGATAAATGACCATTCCAGATAGAAGGCAAGGAAGAAGATAATTATACCGATAATGATTGGATGTTAGACTTAAATGAAATAGCTATGAACATCTTGCATTGTGCCATAAATGAAAATGATTTTAATAGAGTTTGTACATATAAGAGTGCTAAGGAAATTTGGAAAGAATTAAAAGGTACATATGAAGGAACTAGCCGAGTAAATGATACAAAGATAAGCTTATTATGTGGACAATTTGAAAACTTTAGAATGGATTAAAATGAAACTATTGATGAGATGCATAATAAATTGATTAATATCATCAATCCTTTGAGTGTTCTTGGAAAGATATTTACTTACTTTGAAATAAATTCCAAAATTCTTAAGTCTTTGCCAAGAGAATCGTGATTAAGGAATCTCATGATCTTAATACAGTGCCAAAAGACTAACTTCTTAGAACTCTTAAAACTCACGAGATTATTAAAAATCAAGGAGAGGAATCCAAGAAGAAAACAATTGCTTTAAAAGCAATAAAAAAGAGCTTTAGTAGTGATGAAAGTGAGGATAATGATGATGATGATGATGATATGGCGATGATGATGATCACAAGAAATTTTAAGAAAGTTATGAAGTTCAATAGGAAATTGGCAAAAAATAAGGATGAAAATATATCTCAGTCAAAGAAAGAGAAGAAGGAAGTAATCAAGTACTATAATTGCTGAAAACTGGATCACATTCAACAATATTGATCAAATCTTAAGAAGGTTGAGAAAGGAGCAAGGAAAAAAGCTATGATGGCAACTTGGAGTTATTTAAGTAACTCAGAAGGAGAAATGTGCTTTATAGCAATGGACGATGAGGTATGTTCTGCTTCTAGTGATTCTTCATTTGATGAGCTTAAAAATATATATAATGAGTTACTTAAGAAATTTGTTAAGGCTGAAAAGAAAAACAAGATAATAAAACAAATGATGATTGAAATAGGAAGTGAATTTGATTTATTTAGAAATGAATATAATAAAGTGAATGATGTCAAAGAAAGTTTAGAGGAGAATAATGAGCACTTAAGATTAGAAATTGATAAATTAAATAGAAATAATAAAGCCTTAAATCTTAGGAATGAGGAGTTGGCTATGGAAAATGATCAATTGAAAAAAAACTACAACTCTCTTGAAATAAAGGTTGATAGCATGAAATATGAGGATAATATGGTTGATAAACTAGGAGAGCTTCAAATTGAAAATGCTATCTTGAATTCTAGCCCAGATGATTCAAAACAAACTATAGCTAAATTTGTGAATGGAGAAAAGAATTTAGATAAGCTCTTTAGCTCTCAAAGACAAGGATTGAACAAAACCAGAATTGGCTATAGTAGGGAATATATTTACAAGTCTTATAAAAGTCACTTTATAAAAGCAACAACTAAGACTTGTAACTATTGTGATAGATATGACCATATTGCATATATGTGTGCAATACGTTGCAATATCGATTTGAATCATAAAGGTAAAATGGCTTGGGTTCCAAAAGGACAATGATATATTATTACAACTAACTACAAAGGATCCAAACTCACATAGGTACCAAAAAAGTAATCACATGTTTTTGTAGAAACTTCAAGTGGCAGGAACTTCAAGTGGCAGCAACTTAAGAAACTCGAATGGAGAATACTCAAAGAAAATTCGAAGTACCTCCAATATGGTATTTGATTCAAGAAATTCATTCAAGTAGTCTCCATACGATAACTAACATATTTTGTGTACACTTAAAGTTCTCTACATTTGCTTAAGGCTTCCTTGTGTACATATATACCATCTCTTGATTTTAATGTCAAATGTTAGCTCCTACATGTTTAAATATGCTAATATTTTATGGTTAAATGGTTGGCTTGATTTGATTATGTAGCTATGCATAATTGATATATCCTCAACTATATTTGAGCTCAAATAAGTATTTAGGGATTTAACTAGTATTTTTGCAATTACTAGCTTTGCAAGCTATGCTTAAACCCTCATCATGTCATAATACACATATCAATCTTGCTTAGAATAGATAATTGCAAATATTATACTTTTTGTGCACATTTAAAGTTTCTCATGAATACATAGAATCATGTGCACACAATCTTACCAATGTTCGATTTCCGTATTCAAATCCAATTCCCACACGTTTAATTTTGTTCATAGATTGTGGCTGAATGATTAAGTTAGCCTACTTTTGTTTTTGTGCAAATTTGACTCTTTTAGACTCAAATTAAGCTCTTATTGTTGTTTGGGAAGTTATGTGATCATTTTGTCTATTTGCATGCTATATGTCTTAATCATACTACCCTTATATCTATAGACATTATTGAAACTTGTTTAGAATGCCAAATGATCATGAACTTGATTTAGTATGTATGTGTGATATTAAGCTCAATTTGTATTTAATGGTTGATTTTGATGATTTTAAGTGGTGATTTTAGGACTTCCAAATCCTTTTTGCGATATTTTCCTTCTAACATGCTTAAACATAATGATGAAACTTACTTGAAGTATTGATTTGTGATAACTAAGCCTCATTGCTTAAAATTAGTCATTCATACATTTGCATGACTTAATAGTGAACTTTCTAGCAACTAATGACTTAATTCTTGTTGAATCTTACTAATGTTGCTGAGATACTAGCTTTTCACACTCAAGTGGACTTAAGAAACATGCTCATATAGATTTCGTGCATAAAACATAGTGTCTAGCATGATTTGGGCACACTTGAACTAAGTTGATATATGCACAAATGAATTATGCATTGGTTTCCGTGCCCAAAACCGAGTCTCATATGTTCATTTTTATCCTTAAATGATGTTCGAGTGGTTAAACTAGCTTGATTTGAATTTCATACATATTTGACCTCTTTAGACCCTTTTTAGGTTTTAAGTGCATTGTAGAGCATTTCATGACTATTCATAATTATTCATGCTAATATGAATGTTGTTTGGTTTGATCATACATTTTTTATGTTCTTGGTATCTTTCAAATATGCTTAAACCATAAACTTGTTTTGAATTTGAGAAAGAATCTATACCTGCTTAATAACTACATTTATGCTTAATATTTGATTTTAAGGAACTTGAGCAGCGATTTTTCAATTTGTAGAGCCTTAAAGCTATATTTTGTGCTTACCATGCTCAAACATGCATTTGAAATTTGCTTGACTTGTTGGTGTGCAAAAACTCAATGTTTCTTCACCTATTTTGCTCATATATGCACACTTTCACTTTATCATAAATTACTTGGCTCTATGGACTTGATTCGGATGAATCTTGACTCTTTTGTTAAAAATTGAGTTTTTCAAGCCTTAATAGACTTAAATAAACTTATTTGAAGTGTTAGGATGTTGCTTGAATCTCTACAAATCAATTTAGATTGGCAAACTTACTCAATCAAAAGACCTTACTGTTTTTCTACAATTTTGCAGACAACCGGCATGCCGGTTAAACAATTCACCGGCTTGCCGAAATACTTACATATTTAACAACTTGTTTTTACTTTTATTTGCTTAATCGTAAGCCGATATACTGCTCTAGTTTTTCATTTATATTCGGTTCTGTTCTTGTAATTGACAAGCTGGTCCATCTCACCACCGGCATGCCGGTATACTCCACTCTTAAAGCAATCTATTTTGCTTTTGTTCTCTTAGCCAACATGTCGGCTCATCCAAATACCGGTAAGTTGGTTCTTCATATTTCAAGCGTGACTTAAAATCGTATCGCACCATCTCTCCCCCATCCTCCTCTTAAAACCCTTCTTTCTCTTCCCCTAAACCCTAAAATCCTTCTCTTTATTCAATCTTCCATCTTTAAACTCTCAACATCATAATTTTTCTTCATCAATCATCTCCAAATCTACTTAATCTCTCATTAATCCCTTCACTTATTCAAATTACACTCTCCTCTCTCCTTCACATGACTCTCTCTCTCTACCAACCCCCTATCCATCATTAAGATGCCACCTTGATGAACTATAACAACTTCTAGATGAATTATCACTACCCATCATGCCTTATTCCTCCTCCAACTTAAAGATGATGATTTACAGGTTGCATAAATTGATAACTTCCAATCTATTTTGTATATGCTCTTCATTATGATTTTCTCATGTTATGAATTTAGCAATTAGCTATTACTATTATTATTTTCTATTGTCTTGCCTTCACCATTATCTTGACTTTTATTGCTTATGTTGCTTGTCTATATTATTTACTATTTGTGGTTCATGTATCTCATAGAGTTATTACACTCCTCATAGTTAGCTCATATTTTTGAACATTTTATGTAGCATAAGCTGATTTTGATGAATTCATTATGGAAATTTTATTTGGCATGGTCTTTAGCTTATTTGATTTTACTTTTGTAAAGGATATATTTTAGTGCTTAAGCCGGGATTATGCTTAAATTTCAACTTGAATCCTCTTCTTTCTTCACCACCTGGATCCTCTACTCTTTTTTTTATAAGGCTAAAGAGGGAGAAATATTTAAGTTGTTAGAATGTCAAAACGTATATTATTTCGAATTGATAATAGTTACTCAAAAGATGATATTGATCCTATAACTTTGGCATATCTTGATTCTTTGAAAGTTAATATATTCTTTATGTGAAGTTATTAAGAAGAGAGACTTAGTTTCTTAACACATCAATATACTCTCATTTTGCAAGCACCAACTTGATCTTATTCAATTGTCAAATATCTTGAAATCAAGTTCAGGGGAGCATTAAATTGAGAGGAGTATTAGATTGAGGGAGAGTATTTAAAGTATAAGAGTTTTGTCCTTATAAAAAAGAGGGAGATTGTTGAACCTAGAGTTCATTATTTGATTTTGACGAGAACAAAATAAAAAGTGTATATCTAAACATGTTGTTTTTGAAGAGAACAAAAACAAGTTGATGATTAAACTAAGTATTATTTGATTTTTTTGAGATAATTGAATAAGTTCAATTGGCTTGCTTAATGATTAAATATATCAATTATCTCTACAAGAAATTTAATCTTTTGAAGTGGTGATAAAGTGATCTTGAAGTTATATTGCAAAGAGTATTCGTTTGTTGTGTGTTAAAAGAATTTTCAAGTGATATTTGGCTTATCAGGTTAACAGCTCAAGAAAGAACCAAGCTGACGGTATAAAACCCTGAAAAACACAAAGAAAAGCTCACTGACTTGGAAGAACTGGCTTGCCAGTTCACTTGCCAGTAGAGTAATTTTTATCGGCTTGCCGGTAGTTTAAAGTACCAACATGCTAGTAAGCTAGATTCAACTAACCGTTTAAGCATTGAATGCATTGTAACGAGAAGAAATAAATGGGATAATATAAATTCTCAACAACCCGATTAAGGACAGTAGAAAACTAATCTTTTGCTGCAATATTTCAACATTCTCTTATATTATTGTTATCTATAATTCTCATTGTTTCTTGTACCATAAATTGCTAATATTTAGAGAGATTTGAAGTGTAGTGCTTGTGAGCTATTAGTTGTAAGTATTGAGAGTTAAAAGCAGTACACTAATAATTCTTGAGATTGTGTTTTTGTATTGTGAGTTGAGATTGAGTTTTGTGTTAAGAGTTGAGATTGTGATTTGTGTTGAGAGTTATGAGTGTGAAACTTCTGTAATCAAGTTTGTGTTTGTATAGCTTTTGGATCTTGGATTGAGAAATCAATAAAGTGGTATGAAGTCCTCGATTGGAGGCATTGTGTATCCGTGGAGACTAAGGGGCGGTCCAAACTCCATGTTATATCTGGGCTTGATCTTCCTTATCCCTATCTCTTTAATTTCCGCATTTATTATTGTTCTATTGTTGCTTTGATTACTCTTATTATTTCATTTAGTCATTTATATCGAAAAAGATTTGAAATTTGTCCTTAAACTCAATTCACCCCCCCTCTTGACTTTAGCCTAGTGTTCTTCACTAATGTCACATATATAGCATTGGAGTTTTGGTAATATTTTTTTGTACAATTTGCAATTATATAATTTTTTAAAATTTTAATAGTAAAAATGCTATTTTCTCAAGATTTTGGTCTCAATTACAAGGCTATTTTTTTTTCTTGATGTTAGTTTATAGTTATCCACAAAATGTTAATTCTAAAGTATCTGCAGGAGAAGTTTTCTAAATCCTAGAATTGAAACTTGTGACATTGTGAAGAGAAAACATAAATTAAGAACACTTAGGTCCCCCGTTTTGATTATTGCAAATCGTTTCTTTGATAATATAGTATGCCTCTTTTTCACACCAGATGCATATATCCTCTTTAGTTATAAGTATGTGGATGTGTTTCCAAAGAGCATAGGAAGTATCAAAGGAATTGAAATATTTGGATATGTTTATTGAGATCTCCAACCAAAAAATAAAAATTACGAGTTCAAATACCATATCACCATACAAAAATAATATAATTTATGTTTCCCATATATTAAAATCCACATAGGTAAGGGTAACCTACCAAAAAGAAAAAAAAAAAAAACCTCATGCATATTTCAAAGGAAAGAACACTTGCACTTTGTTTGGTAAAAGTGAAGGGATTGGTGAAGAAGTAATATGAAAGGAAAGAAATATGAGAGTATCTTATTCCTTCTCATGTGTTTAGATAATAAAGTGAATGAAAATGGAAGGAATATTAATCATCAATAAAAAAATATAATGAAGTATAATACATAATTACTAATATACTCATAAAAACTAATAAGAAAGTAAAAAGGTGAAATAAAAAAGAGGTTGATAGAACTAAACCACTGTTGATTTAACAAGAAAAGTGTTTGAACAGAAATTAGGACTCACCTAAGCTTTAAGCTTAGAACTTAAGTTTACAACTTGGAAAAAGAGTGATCTGATATGACTTGTTGTAGAAGAATCCCAATGCCTTCTCTAACTAACTTCTTAGTATTCATAGAGAATCAAGCCAACTCAACTTTCCACCTTAGCAAATATACACTTGTTGCAACTAGCTTATTCTAGTGCTCTTGCCACATCAACAAGCCTTTTGTTGAAACAAATAATCCTTCCCTATTTCATAACCTTTTCCCCTTATTTATATACAAAACATACTACTCTATCCTATTGGATTATTCCTAAACCATGCAAGTATTATGATTAGGAGCCACAGCTCCCTTCAATCTCCTAAAATACACATAAGAAAAAGGTTTCACCACTCTAGTCATATCAATACTCTCCCCATGAAGAGCATCCTTATCCATAAGGACAAAAGAAGGAAATTGAAGTTGGAAAGTAGCCCTATCCATCCATGTAGCATCATTTGTTGACTCCTCGTGCCAATGCGCCAGTAATTGAGGAACATCCATACCATTACAGTCATAAAATTGGTGACCCAAAATGCGGAATGGAACTCGACTAACAAGCTAGTCAACAGACAGTAGATCGGAGGCGGAGGGAGTTCTGAAATAATAGGGGAAGAACCAACTAATCGTTTCAACAAAGAAAGATGGAACACCGAATGAAGCCAACATCCATCCAGAAGTTTTAACTTGTATACAACAGCACCAATCTTTTCTACATTCTGAAATGGGCCATAGAAACGTGGTTCTAACCTAGAAGTATGTTTCAACTACAACTTAGCATTTAAAGTGGGCCATATATGAAGGAAAATTGATTCGCTAACAACAAAAGATATATCCCGGCAATGCTTATTAGCTTGTTGGCAATTCAAAACTTGAGCTAATTCCAAGTAGCGCTTTAAAAGAGCCAACACCTCATCCCATTCTTGCAAAGATTGTAACAAGGCCTGGTCACTAATTTCCTTTGGAATATAAGAAAGAAATACCGAAGGCGGACATCCATAAACAATCTCAAAAGGAGTCATTCAAGCAACTAAATGATAAGTCGTATTGTAAGAATACTCTACCCATGCCACCCAATCAACCCAAGTCTTTGGTTTGTCAAATGCAAAACAATGCAAATAACATTATAAACAATGATTCAATACCTCAATTTACCCATCCAACTCAAGATGATAAGTAGTACTATAATGAAGATAAGTACCTAAAGATTTAAAAAGCTTACTCCAAAATTTACTAATAAAAAGGGGATCACAATCACTTACTATTGTTCGAGGAGTGCCATTCAACCATATGATTTCTTTAATAAACAAATTAGCTATTGATCTAGTTGAATAGGGGTGTTTCAATAAGTGAAAATGACTGTATTTGGATAAACAATCAACTACCATAAGTATTACATCATACCCCTTTGATTTGGGCATCCCTATGATGAAATCCATTGACAATTCTTCCCCAACAGCTACTAGAATTGGAAGAGGATTAAGTAATCCTACCGGTGCTAAAGTTTGAGCTTTATTGCATTGACATATGGTGCATGCAACAACAAAAGCAACAATGTCCCTATGTATTCCAAACCAAAACAAATTAAAGGACGGTGTTTATAAGTACGTAAGAAACTTATATGTCCTCTAACTGGATTAGAATGAAATTCTTGAAGAAATAAATTCACCCAATGAGAAGCAATTAGTATAATTAACTTCCTATAACGATATAGGGTATTATTTTCAAGATGAAACCCTTTTCCAACATCCTTTCCTTCTTGCAAAAGTTGAACTTGTGCTGCTAAACAGGAATCTAACAAAACATCAGCTCTAATGTCTTCTAAGTCTAACCAAATGGGCCCCAAAATACCACAAAATTCCATGTCATCTTGTATCCAAGATAAGGAATTAGTTGTTGAATTTATAAAACCAGCTTTGTACTTAATATCAAAATCATATCTTAACAATTTAGAAAGCCATTTTTGTTGGTTTGAGTTCGTAATTCGCTGATGGAGAAGATGTTTAAGGCTTTTTTGATCAATTCGTACCACATATTTTGGCCCTAATAAGTAAGGATACCAATGTTGAATAGTAAGCACTAAAGATATAAGTTCTTGCTCATATGTTGACTTAGCCAAATTCTCATCACTCAAGGCCTTACTATAACATGCAATGGGTCTATTGTACTACATTAAAACAACTTCCAACCTACGCTCGGATGCATCCCATTCAATAATAAAGGGTTAAGTAAAATCGGGCATAGTAAGCATTGGTGCATTCACTAAAACCTTTTGCAACATATGAAAAGCCAAGAGTGCATCATTAGTTAAAAGCCATCCTTTTTCAAAAAATCTGTCAAAGGTCGAGTAATTATCATAATCCTTAATAAACTTGCAATAATACCCAGATAGGCTGAGAAATCCATGCACGACTTTTGGAGAAGTTAGAATAGACCAATTCAAAACACTCTTTACCTTGTTAAGATCTATACTAACTCCATCAAAAGAAATTATATGACCTAAATATTCCAAAGAAGCAACACCAAAAGGAAAATTTTTCCGATTTGCTTTAAAGTGATGAGATTGCAACTAAGACATAATTACTCTCAAATGTGCCAAATGCTTGTCCAAATCTATACTAAAAACCAAAAAATCATAAAAAAAGAGAAGCACGAACTTGCGTAAGAATGGTTGAAACGAATCATTCATAGTAGATTAAAAAGTGGTTGGAACATTAGTAAGGCCAAAAGACATCACTAAAAACTCATCATGACCCTGATGTCTTCAAAAAGCAGTTTTTTGAATATCATCCTCAAAAACTCAAATTTGATGATATTTGACTCTTAGGTCAATTTTAAAGAATATTTGAGCACCATTCAATTCATCCAAAAGTTCATCAATCACAGGAAGAGGATACTTATCTGGTATCATAGATTCATTAAGTATACGACAATCTATGCAAAACCGCCATGATTCATCCTTCTTCTTTACTAAAATGACCAAACATAAAAAAGGACTAGACCTTAGTCGAATAATCCTCGCGATCAACATTTCCTTAACAAGTCTTTCTAACTCATCTTTTTACACTTAGGCATAACTACATGGCCTAACATTTATAGGACCCATTCCCTCCAAAAGTGAAATTCGATGATCTGTGGTACGATTAGGAGGTAATTCCTTTAGCTCATTAAAAACAACAAAAAATTCATCTAATAAGGCCACCAATCTAAAATCATCAACTACATTAGACTTCTCCTTTTCATAACTTTGCAAATGCCAAATTGCACCTGCAAACTCATAATCCGTGGTTTTATACAAAGACTTATGAGAAACATGAGTACGATATAAAGAAATATCCCCTCATGATCCCCTCATGATCCTTCGTTTTCATTCAATATTTATGTTCCTTAAAGTCTCCAACCCGCTTATGCCTAAAAATAAGATCAACTCTGCTAAGCTCAAACGCATAACATACAATAGTAAATGAATGTCCACAAATCATAATGGTCAAATCAGCATAAGAACCACTTGACTTAACAACATGCTCATCACCCAATTTAACATGAAAAAGTGAAGTATTATCAACAAACAGCCCTAAATTAGTGACTACCTAAATCAGTGACTAAAGCCTTGGAAATAAAATTGTGAATTACACCACTATCTACTAAAATAAAGACATGACGATTCAGTAAAGTACCTTTAAATTTTAAAGTTTTCGGAGCATTTAAACCACTTAAGGCCAACAATGAGAGTTGAAACTCTTTGTAGCAACCATCTCTTTCCTCTACACCTTATGCGTCATTTGATACTCCATCCATGGCTACCTAATCCTCATCTATAGCATCCGAACACTCTTCCAAAACCAATACCTTTAATGATTTGTTAGGGCATCGATGACTAGCATTAATAGGTTTATCACAGCAAAGGCCCTTGGCTCTTTTGTTAAGATACTCAACATATGACAATTGCCTTTGGCCATAAGAAGACCTGTTATAAGGACGCACCTAATTGGAATTATGTGTAAAGCTTGAAGTGGATCTTGATTCACTTACGTTTTGCAACTTCAAGAATGAAGTCTGACTACCACCACTAACTAAGCTTCCCTTGTGCGGCTTTAGAATAACAACAAATGCACTGTTTTGTAGTCTTGTAGTTGGTAACAAGTTATGCACAGTAGGTGTTTGAGAAAATGTTCGACTCATAACTAGCTCATTCTTCATCCACTTAATGTTTACTTGGCCTCCAACATACGAAGACAAAAGAACCCCAACTTCGAACTTGCTCTCTATGGCCTAAGGCTAAGTCAATTGCAGCAACTAACATAGTTGGCTCGAAGGTTTGTACTCGAACTCTAATGTCCTCCCATAAGCCACCTAAGAAATATCCCAACAACTGTAACTCCATCACCTTAGGAGCTTATGACAATAGTGCTTCAAACTCATCTACATAATGTGAGACTTATACTGGAGCAATTAAGTTTAATAGCCAATTTAAGAAGTTTGAAAAGATAACCCGATTAGGTTAGAAACTTACAAGGGGCTTTGTGATATTAGTCAATGAATTTTTGTAAGCTCAAAATTTAAAAATATAATAAAATATAAAAAAATAAAATATATAGGTAAAATGGTAACAATTTACTATATTCATATATTAACGATATTACGCGAATTAGGTCTTAGAAATTAACGAGTACTTAGAGATAAATTATAGGAGTAATATAATTAATATATGCATTAAATAATATATAAAATACATGTATACATATCAGGTATAATTATTATATAAATATATGTACCCATAATTATAAAAAATACTTGAAAATGCATAAATATTACCAAATAAATAATAAAAATATATAGAAAAATAAAAAAAAAATCCTCAAGACATATGTTGAAGACGTAGCAGCTTGGAAACAATTGTTGGATGAGCTATGGACACTAAAAACATTAACTTAACACATAATGATTTGGTCTTCATTCAAGGGTTTGATTAATTGCAAGTCAGGAAAAAAAAAATAAGAAGAAGAAGAACAAAGAAGGAATGAATTTTAAGAAATATTTTAGAAATAGTGCAAAATTGGGGGGAAACGAAGGGTTCACATGTGTGTGCAACAACTAGAAGTGAAACAAGGTGGTGGCCTGAAGGAGTGGTTAGTAGTGATTCTAGTCGACACACCCTCTCCTCCTTACGGTAGTTGAAGCTTCGCATTATCAGTGAATACTTAGTTTGCTTGATTTTAACAACAATTTGGGAAAAATAACAAATGAACTCCAAAAATTATGAAATTTAGTTTTCTTACATAATTTGGCATGAAGAATTCAAATCTTTCTTCAAATTTTCAAAATTTTGAGTATAGATATAAGGTCTTTAAGAAAAACATCCCATGTACTAATTTTCAATCGGGTTTTTGAAAAATCAATTCATATAGTTTCAACCTGAAATTTTGTAAGTATTCTCCTAATATGTTGAACTTTGATACTATGTGGTTGGATTTTCAAAATTAGATCATCAGATTTTAAGGAATTTTACAATCTTCCGAAACAATATGCTTGACGAATTGTTTTACAAGAGCTTAATCAAGTCTTTATAAAAGTCATATTGTGATCTATATTTGTCTACATGCAACAACTGAAAGTATTTTAATATGAATTTAGGAAGGATGATTTTTAAGTAAAAGTAGGTATTTAGCGATTTAAAGTTAGATTTTTCAAGTATTTAATATACTAATGGATAGTATGATGAAAAAAGAAGTAAGTGATTGATTGAAGTATTAATTGATACTTACTGTTTATGCAGGGTTTAGACTTCTAGAAATGCAGGGCAATGAGAGTATATGTAAAGTAGTTAGATGCATTAGTAGCTAGATGCATTAATAGCAATAGGGTTAGAAAGTGTGCGGAAAGCAAATCAGAATGTAATCTGGTGTGAATATGTTAAGTATACTAAGAAAATTAATCTATACCAAAAGATGGCTTATATTTAGACTCTATACTATTCTTTAAGACAAATTGTAAGTAAGGAACTTCCTAAATAAGAATCTAATTTTGAATTAAGGGTAAAAAACTAGGTTAAAATGTTGTCTAATATTGAATATCTTTGACTATACTAAGATTTCGATAGTAAATCTGTTAATGATTTGTATGTGAATTCTATACCTTTATGAAAGTCAAAATATGAGTCAAAAGCCACTCAAAAAATATCCTAAGAAATTAGTTTGATAGAAGATGCAAAGTGTAAGAGCAATGGGAAGTTTGAAGACGGTTAGTATTGAACATTGGATCATTGGAAGTTGGGGAATAGATTAGAAAGTCGCCTGATTATACGTTCTAAGAATTTACTACAGTTAGAACTTAGGTAAAAAGCTATTGGGCAGCAACACGAACCAAGTTAGAACCTTGGTCAAAATGTACTTTACTTAACTTATACTTAATATACTTCTTAGAAAACTTACCTAACATAATTAAGGAACATATTTAAATATTAAAAAGAACACATCTGTTATATATTGGATGAAAACCGAATATGTCATATTTTAGGGATAATAAAGGAAGACCTAAATGATACATAAGGAGAATAAACATCAGTATCTAGGTAAGTAGGATCAATACTTCACTTACTTTAAAGTATTACTTAAGAATACTTAGAGATCTTAGTATGTGTCTTGCTTGTAATTGTAAGTTAGTAACCTATGTAGGTCAAACATATGTGCTTGAATATTGTACTGCTATTATGGAATGCTAGATTATATGTATTAGTTGTTCTATGATATTACTTGCTTTAAGCTGTTTGTAATTATTTGGTTATCACAAAAGTAATCTAACACAAACTCAATTTAACTACTAACCAGACTTACATTGCAATCCACTAAGAGAAAATGATTAGGAAGTTCGGGCCAACCATAACCTATTCGATGAGGATAGTAGAAATGGTCATTTTTCCACTTTTAGTTGAACTAAGTGACAGGAGAGAAGGTTGCAGCAAGTTAGGGACCGTGGTTCAAAGGTAGTCTTAGGTAGAGCATGTTTCTCAATTGCATAAGCCTTGGTTTGGTGATCCATTCACAAAATGTGCAGTGTAAAACTCCTTAAAACCTGGATTAAAGCAGACGCAATTTCTCCTCAAAACCCCTCAAGCAATGGCATTTGCTTAAACATACATTACCTTTAATTAAACTTACTTAAAAACTTTGGTTACTTTGTGTTAGATATGTGCTATTATCTCCATCCTACTTACTGAGCAAATTGTTACTCATTCCTCTATAACTGTTTTGTAGGTTTCTCAATAGATTCACTAATACTACTTCAAGTCCTAGAAGATTAAAGAGCAAAGTCAAGGAATGAAATTTAAGACTACCTGATTAGGTTTTTATTTGGTTTATAAACTATATTAATTTGTAGAAAAACTAATAGGGTTTTCTCGGGTAACCCCTAGTTTTCAACTAATTAGATTTATTCCATACTTTATAAGACTGAGGTTTTTGGTAAAACTTTAGTAAACACTTCATCTTTTCCTAACAACATCATTCTTAAATTTTTAATAAAATGTAAGGTTTCATTTTTCTTACTATTTATAAAACTTGATTTTTCCTCAAATATTTAAGTTATAAAATTATTTTCAGTAGTTATTTTGAAAAGTTATACTATAGGTTAATTCCTACCAGGTATTGAAAGAGACGCTTCCAAGTAATGGAGTGATAAACACCTTGTGTAGGTTATACCTACATTAATAGTTAATGCGACTAGCTTCTATCATAAGTTGGTTTATACGGCAAGACTATTACGACTCTTTAGTTTGAGGTGTGACACATAATGCTCCATTGTAGCTACTTATCGAAGAGTAGAAAGACTAATAAAAGGATTTCCAAATGTATTACGATTAAATCGCTTAAGCAAAGCAACAACGAATTCAATCTAATCTAGCCTTGGATGTTGCCTTTTTAGTGTTTTTAGCCAATAAACCAATCTTCCTCTCATGCATAACGAGGCTAAAGCAACTTTTCTATTGTTACGTGTGGCGTGTACCTCAAAATATTGTTCAATAGCAGCTAGCCAACTACCGAATCCGATCCATCAAAAATATGTAGAGTGATTTGAGCAACATTACTTTGGAATTCATCATCAGTTGCAAACTCATTTTGTTCCACTGCAATTGAATTATCAAAAGTCATAATCATAAGTGGCCGGTCATGCGTTTCGAATTGGTGGCCAAAAGTCTCAACCGAAAGTATAAGTCCTCCACCGATTTTCCTCTCCAATTGCTTAGAACTTCTTTCAACATCTCTTAGATCGACACCACAATGTTCTTTAAAGCCTTTTGACTTCGTCCAATTCTACATGCTTCTCCTTCAAAAGTCTTCTGAGCTTGATCCATGGAAGAAATCTATTATTGAATCTTCGAAAGTCCACCTTGAATATCCTCTACTCATTTCTCCAATCCTTGAACTCAACTATCCATTCTAGTCATATCTCCTTCCTTCATATATTCGAGAGTTTTCTCAACAACAAAAACAAATCGATATAACTTAACTACTACTAATTAAGCAAGAAATGTGTTTAAACAGAAATTAGGACTCACTTGAGTTTCAAGCTTAAAACCTTAGTTTGCAGCTTAGAAAAAGAGTGATCTAATTTGACTTGTTATGGAAGAATCCTGATGCCTCCTCTAATTAACTTCTTAGTATTTACAGGGAATCAAACTAACCCAACTTATCACCTCAACAAATATATGTTTGCTACAACTGATTTATTTTAATGCCCTTGCCACATCAATAAGCCCTTTACTGAAATAAATAATACTTCCTTATTTCACAAGCCTTCACCCCTTATTTATATACAACACATACTACTCTATCCTACTGGATTATTCCCAAACCACTTAAGTATTGTGATTAGGAGCCATAGCTCCATTCGACCTCCTAGAATATACAAAAGAAATAAGTTTTACCACTCTAATCATATCAAAGGTAAACTAAGAAATTCACCAACTTTTCCTTCCCTTTCTCTCCAATTTAAAGGGAATAAAAGTTAATAAGGTCCATAAAAAATTTTCCTTCCAAAATCCATTTCATCCATTTTCCTTCATTTTCTAAATAAGGAAAAGTGTCTTGAAAATTACACTTTTCTTTCTCTTTCCTTCTACTAATTCTTTCCTTCATACCAAACATGGTGTTAGTTATGGAAAGGTTGGGGCTTAGGCTCTCAGACAACCATTAAAGTTTTAGAGCTATGGTAAAGTTTGATCATAAAGTTCTTTAGAACTTGATAGGAATGTTCTAACGACCGGGCTAGCATCACATTCATGAAGAAAGAAAAAGAAAAAAAAAAACAAGCTGAAGCATAAAGATATATATATAATTTAATATAAATTAATGCAGTAGCATCAAGCTAACCTTAAATTTGATACATGGAAGTGCTAGCATAGGCAAACGATTAACATTTCATTTGATACATGGAAGATACAATAAACAGTGCTAGTACAAGCAAATGGTAGAGTCCAACAATATCTAATTTGCTCTCGATCCCTACAGCCAGATACACCACTGTCCTCACTAAAAAACGAGGCTTCCGACCAAAAGAGACGTCAAGGGAACCGTGAGGTTGTCGTCAAGCTCAGTGCTGAGGGGGAGTGATTCCACCAGTGCAGAGGTAAGCGAAGCAATCAAGAAACCTATTGCCATATCCCAACTTCCTTGCATATACCCAAATGAAGAAAAATAGTACATGTACCTGTGTCGGGGAATATATTGTCGATAATTCCACTAGATCACTGAAAGGTTCATTAACAGCCAACATAAGAACACAAGCAAAACATACCCAAGAGATGCCAAAAACCCAGCAGATGCCATTGCAACACTGCCAGCAACGGACTTGTTTTTGTTATAAGGGAGTTTAGCATGGCCCAATCGCCTTCCTACAATGTCTGCCAATCCTGAAAACAAGACAGTAACAAGAATACCGAGCCCAGGTCTTCAGTGGCATATTGACAAGATATATTGCATCAGCCAGTCTAGCCCACTCATGCACAAAACAAAGAAAGAAATGCAGGCAAATGATTTAGATGACAATACCGTCTCCAGCACACAGGTTGCATATTGTAGCGATTGCCACTGGGGAGGACCTCCAATAAACTGCAGATGCCAACATAATTGTTGAAGCATAATATAGTGGCCCCTTCAGAAGTTCCCTGAAACAGAAAACAAGCAACTGTGGACAGTATATAGATGGAAATGTACTATTGAATAAAAACATATATTAGCAACTGCAAAAACCATTCTAGTACTGGCCAGATGCATGTCAATTGAAGTGGAAACGAAAAGTTTTTACTAACTTGCCAAAGAAAACATTCAAAATCACATTAATATCCCATCCCGATAAGATGAAATTCATTGCATATATGAAGCAAGGAGAGGATCCCAGCAAGTCAAAGTGCAAAATAATGAGGAAGCAAAGTCAAATAGTTTTAGTTTAAAACCTGTAGTCTCCGAATCTGCTCATTGACTTCACCATAGCTTCATCTTTCCTAATTCCAAGACCCACCAGAAGCACACGTATGACATTTATCCCCGGAATAGTAGCAGCTAAAAGTGCTCCTTGGTGCCCAGAGCTGCGGTGAAGAAAAGCAATAGCCTCTTCATCATGTAGATGACAATCCACAATATAGAACATATAGAGTCATGAGATTACCTGAAGAGAGGCCAGCAAAGCATGAAAACTAAACCAATTGTTAGATGCACAAGCTTCCTATTAAGTTTCTAGATGAGAAAGACAGAGGTTTAGATATTCACGTTTAAGGTCAGAAGTACATTGCAAGTACAGCCACCAATATTGAGGAAACGCTCTGATATCTACATTGAAAAATGCCTTAAAAATACTTACCGATATAGGACACTACTAATACAGTTTGTATAACATGATATAGATATTTAATACCATACAGAGAAATCATGTCTTCCTTTACTTCGATGAGCATAACAATATTATTCAAAAAGACTCTGATTTAGCAACAATAGTATATATAGATTGACCTCTACATCGTCCATGAGAATTGTGTCCGATTAGGATTTAGATTAACATAAGCCATATACATCAGAATGCAGAACAAAATGCCAACAGTGCACCCATCTTGTGATACTTATACAGCAAGATATAAGGCAACCCATCAACAATTGAAATAATTTTCATTCTTTCCCTCCATTTAATTGTGTGTGGTTATTAGGCACAAGGTCTCCTAGGTGCACAGAAACTCAAATATTCCATTATCGTAATTTTTTATTCAAAATTTATTTCATGATATTAATATTCCAACCAGTTTACCAAAAACGTGATCTAATGCTACACCTCAAAATTCACCATCTTTATACTTTAAGTGAAAAACTTTGTAAGAGAAATTTTAAATTCAGGGGGGCAGAAGAACCAAATTTTCCTGTAATCAATCAGGCATGGTACTGGGTTGAGTTTACTAGAGGGTAAAAAGCTTTTAATTAAAGGAGCTGGGAATAGAATTTGTTGGAATGTTCAGTATTGTTATTAAAAAAAGAGATTGGCAAGAAAGTAAGGATGCAGATCCAAAGATGGTCTTAGAATTTGCTTCCTCTCTCCCTTTAGTTTTTTAAGATTCCTAGGAACATGGAATTTTAAAGGTAATCAGGTAATCCTTATTCTTAAATGGATTACCATGCTCCTATTCAAAACAATAAAAGAAAAAAACCCAAAGGAATTATATCCACACAATTAATGAAACAAGTGCAGAATTCAGTTACCAGACTGGATGAGCTCTGCAGGAATTTCTAGCTTTCAAGAAGAAGCAGGAGCATAAAAGCTAAGCAGAGATCCAAAACCAAATGTTTACTAACCTTTCAATCTCTCTATGAAATAACAATGAAAAATAGAAAAACAAAAATAATGAAGACTCTGCTTATTTGCACGAAAATGTACAAGCCAGTGCAATCATATTGCTCAAACAGACAACTGAACTTGAACTTTTAAATTACTTACAGCAAAAAGATAACTCTTTTTCTTACCAGAAAGACTAAATAACTGCATGAGAATATCAAGGTTCTAGGTATCTAGCACCTAAAGCAAACAGTAATTTGCACGAGTTAGTCAAGTGTACTAATAAGCTACTCAAGAGCAAGTTACTTCAGTAGTTTATCAAGCACAACCTTTTAAGTATTTGGCACAATTGAGCTTAATTGAATTCAGATCAAATTAATAAATTCATCTAATGCAAGAATAGTAATTAAAGGTTTTTTGAAGAGAGAATCCTGACCTGGTCAAATATGCCTCGCTTAGCTGTTTCTTCAAATAATTGAAGTATGGAGAGAGCAATACCACTAGATAAAGCAGTGGCAACTAAATCGGAAACAAGTGGTTCTTCGTGGAACATGATTGCTGCCACTGGATCTATCAATTTCCGGCACGAAAACAACGGTGTATGGCTTCGAGACAAGAAGAAAGTGGAAGAAGAGGAGAAAGAAGAAGAAGAAGGAGCAGTAGGTTTCCAATTGAGCTTAAGTTTGAGTTTGAGCTGTAGGGAAGAAGAAGAAATCCCAATCTTTCCCTCTGTAGATAAATTAGAACCTTCAGTTGGCAGTAGTCAATGAAAAGATAATATCTGTAGTGTGTAATTTCACACTATTAGTATCTCCAATGAATTTGGCAATTTATTCATACCTGCCAGCAGAAAATCTACCTGAATATACAACATTACAATCAGATGCAATGCACAACATCTTTGACATGCCGATCAGCTTACTATTTCATGAATTTGTCTATCTGAAGTAAACCAAGCTATATTAGCAATCAAATTAGTCAATGTTAAATAGGCAACTTCTCAATTACACAGTAAGAGGAGAGGAGTATAATGTTTGTGAGCTTATCAGGAAATCCCCTACTTTATAGTATTGATATATTAACATTTCACTATGGGAAATGATGTTCAACTGTTCATTGATCTTTCCTGGGGCTGCTCTAGTTTTAGAGAAAGTATTTTATGAATCTTCCACTAGGAAATACATTGATCCATGGATAATGCTTTTGATTGAAATGACATGCTGAGTTTTTGTGATTATTGACAAAAGTAAAGGAAGTATTTTCCACAAACAACCACACTGAACTCTCCAAAATAGTTCATTTAAACAAATGGGGCCAAGTATATAAATGAGCCTCTGAAACAGGAAGAAAAGACAATCAACACCCTAAACTATAATTGTGAATAGGCACTTGAATTTTACAAAAACCTTGAAATAAGCCCCTTTGTTATAACACCATCTACTAAATTTTGAAACCTTGCTTCATGAAATGAAAGTAGTTACCATCTATGAGTTATAAGAGTTGTTAACTACTGTTACCACAGAGAGATTCATTCACATCATTTTTGCTAAGTTGAGGAACCGTTCCACGTTCTCTTCAATTACAAACTGCAACATACAAGTAAAAAAAAGCAAGCTATATAAACATTAAGATTCTTCACACACGAGAGCACCTGATTGGAAAGGATCGGAGGGAAATACCATTTCGGATGGGAAAACTCGGTCTAAGCCTATATGATAAAGAAAATTTCCATATCCCCAAATAATATTCTTGTCTATGTTTCTCAAATCACATGCTGCTTCATATGAGTAACAAAACAAATAATGTGATATGCATTATTTGATTGGATGGGAACAATATTTGAGAACAAGGAGACTTTATTTATATAATTTGAAAGGGAGGGAGTTTTTGTATAACACATAACATCACCAAATCAATCCCAAGACAAAAATACAGAAATAAAATAAAGAAAATAAAGAAGATAATGATGAGGTAGTTGTACATAAATCATAATCTCAAATTTGAAAATTTTTATGTGATTATAATTTAAAATTTGAAAAAGAAGTTGCTTTTTATACTAGATAATGATAAACTATATATTTAAATTTTTTATTTTTAGGCAACTTGTATTGCGAGTACATGACTGCCAGTTTATACTTGAAGCAGATAGAGAGTTTTGGCATAGCACGTAAAATTAACAATTTAACCTCTTCCAAAAAGAAGAAAATAAGTTAGTAGTGTCGTTATGCATGAATCATAATTTGAAATTTTTTTATAAAACCAACTTTTTGATATATGCAACTACTGATTAGTCATACATATGCAGGTTTCATAAATTTGAATATCATGCTTACAAAGCAAGTTCACTTGTCATATTGCATATAGTAAAAGAGGAAAAAAATGACAAGAAAGCATTTTGCATAACAGTAGTAAGCATTCAAACTGACACATCAATAGCATACTTTTGGGGAATTATCATGGAAAATCTTCTTGCAATTCTCCACTTTCCACCCACAACACTGCAATTTTTTTCTTTCCCCCAGTAACAAAATCTTTTCGATTTCATATGGTTCTCCTTATCTTCTGCTTATTTGATCAGAAAACTCACTAAATTTATAGCATTTTACTTCGATACTCAAAATTAAGCCCATGAACTACTAGTCTCACTGCTCTGACAAGTGAACTTGCTCTGTAGGCACAATATTCAAAGTTATAATTTTCTAGGTAAATTCCACTGTGTACAACTTACCTATTTTATATATATCACCTGGTTTAAAATTTTTTTTTTTTCCCTACATAATCAGAACCTCTAGTTAAATTCTAATTTTAGGCACCACACCGCGGGTATTTCACCACTAGTATCACCGCTAGTACTAGGTAATAATGTCGAACCAGTTTACACAAGTTTCTAAAGAAAATAAATTAGAATAATGTCACAACTGACAAAGAAATAGATCAAGCAGAACATTACGAGACCGACATCGATTAAACAGCGTTTTCTGCACTAATTAAGTAAGATAATGAGTTAACACCATTAAGAAACGCTATCAAAAACTACGGAACCTGATCATATCATAAATTAACTTACAGCTTGCTCTTTTGGCTAAGAGAGAAAGAGAGGGAGATCTCCTCCGCCCGACCTGTCGGCTGAGATGCCGGCGGCGATGGATGAGATTCCGGTATGAGTTTCACAGGAAGTGTGTGCTTTGCGAAAGAAACTGTGCTACTGTCTGCGAAAGAAACGCAGCGTTTAAGAAGCAGTGGCTTTTTCCAGTATTTTTATGTTGGGCCTGATTTCTGTACTTTTGAGCTGGGCCTGACGGGCCCACGGTTAATTTTGGGCTGTCTGATGCGTTTTTGTTACATAAAATAAATCTCCTTCTTAGATTTATCATAAAACACTAACGTCGAATATAATTCACTCCCAAGGTACGGACTACCTATTACAGTGTTAAGTTACACTTTATATTCATAGTAGTAATTCCATAAAAAATTCAATTATTATTAAATAATCATATACTCATGAATAGCTATTATTTGTTTACATTTCCCTCTCAAAGTACCTTCAATAAAATAACAACCTAATATTAATTAATAACTTATTATAGTTTTATCACATTTCTCAATAATAGTTATTATATTACATTATTATTCTGTTTAGCAAAATAAATAGATCATAAAGTAGTGTTCGGTAGGGATAGGCGCGTTACAGTTTGATACGATTCGCTTTCTTTTATCGAATTGAATATAATATAATGGTTTTTTTTTTTAAATCAAATCTAATTATAAAGTTCGGTTTGTAAATTTTTTGAATCTAATTAACATCGGTTCGATTCAGTTTTTTGAACTTTTTATATTAAATTTTTGCTAAACATTTTTATCTCAAATAATATATTTTCCTTTTTATTAAACTTTTATATATATCTAGTCAATTTCTTATACATTTACTATGTGTAACGATGCTTAGCAAAAAATTGCATAATATCTTAACAAATCCAACTTAATTGAATAAGAATAAAAGATTTCGTTCTAATGAACAATAATGAGAAGAGAAAAGTAATACGAAGAAAATAAAAAGACATACCAAAAGTTAGAAAAAAATATTTAAGACATGTAAAGAGCACTATAGTTAGACCCTTAATTTGATAACATATAAGAACATAATAATTTAGAAAAGGAAAATTTCTAATTAAGAAATTTTAGATAGAATTTATTCAACTTAATTTTAATAATTGACTTAGAAATAAGACTATAAAGAATAAGATGTGAAAAATTTGATTAAATTTATAAAGATTGATGCAAAAGATATAAAAAAAGTATAAAAGATTTGCATGAATTTTTTTTGTTCAAACAAATGATTCGATTTGGTTTGCTTTTTCGAATTAAATTACGAATTGTTCATATATAATCGAATCAAACGGTTTATAAAAAAATTGATTTTTCAGTTTAGTTCCATTTGGTCTCAACCTTAGTGTTCAATTGCTATAATAAGACAATATAAAGAAAATTAGATAATATAAAATAAAAAGAATAAAATAATTCAATCCTCTTACATTAGGTTTGCTATGTATAGTAGTATACATAGATTTTTAAGATGTTTATTGATTAGTTTACACAAATACTAGTGAGTCTTATTAATGATTTGATAATTTGGTGTAAAATTAATTTTAGAATTCCAAGAATTGCTTTAGTTTGTATCATGGAATGAATTGTTGAATAAATTTTCTAGCTTTAATATAGTATTTTAATGTCATGTTTGATGTGAAAAAATAGACTAAAATAAAATCACCATTCTATCTTCCAATCTCTTTCATCATATTTAGAAGTTTATTTCGAAAGTGAAATAATGATTTTGGATTCAAATTCCACTCCACTTCTTGCCTTCTCCTTATTAATTATTATTAATTAAAATTAATTATTTAATATTGAAAGTAATTATAATATTTAATAATTAAAGATATTTTTTAAAATTATTATTACATACTCATTTAATTATATTCCATTCCAACCCATTTTATGGATATTTTTAAATAATAGAAGTTTTCATTTCATTTTATTTTAGATGATTTCTACGTGTATATAATATAAGGAAGAAGAATTTTAAACCGAAACATGCTGTAGCATAAAATTTGTGTTATTCATTACACGAGCAGTGTCGGGTCATCGGGCCTAACGGACGGAGACGGAACCCATAAATTTTATTTTTATCCATTATTTTATTTTCCTTCTAGGGGACATCTTTGTTTGTCTCAAGCGGCGCATAAAGGAAACAGCCATTGCTGTAGCCTTCAACTTCAACTTCAACATAAACCCTTATTCAATCATAAACAAGAAAAAGAAACACAACCCACCGATTCTTATGGTCTCAGCTCCACCTATCAAATATTCCCACAGCCCCATTAATTAATTAGCATAAGCGTGACCTGAAACCTTTCCTGTCGTTTATTAACACTTGGTGGTCTTCTTTTCTTATCTTCCATTCGAAGTTTATTCTTTTATTTATTTATTTTTATTTTTTTAAATACCTAATTAGTATATAGAATCTTTCGTTGAAGAAACCAAACTCATCTCGACTCCAAAGAACTTGTTCTTTATGCTGATTAAGCGTAGGAAGAGAACAAAGATAGGAATTCAAGTTAAGGTAAAAACGTAGAACTCTAGCCAGTCGACTGATTCTACTTTAAGAATTATAATTATGTCACTCGGTTGATGTGAGTTTCACTTTACTTACCGTTGCTGACACTTGAAGGAAGATAAAGCATGGTTCTTTGATATATTAGTGTTTGCGAAAGACCTTGAAGTTTCTATATATATATTTTTTAGTAGTACTGAAAAGATGGGTTCTGCTTCATTGGCTGAAATAGGTTTAGGGTTTCTGTTTTGCCCTTCAGTTTCAATTCGATCAAATGGGTATAGGAATTTGATGCCAAAAAGTTGTCTTAGGATCTCGCCTAAAATCAGCAACCAGCAGAACCCTGTTTTTATCACTGCTAGGAGTAGTAAATTTAGGGACTTGTGGCTTTCAAAGTCTGTTGAGTTGGAGGAGTTTGTTACTAGTGATGATGAGGAAGAAATGAGTGAAGGGTTCTTCGAGGCGATTGAGGAGTTGGAAAGAATGGCAAGAGACCCTTCGGATGTCCTTGAAGATATGAATGATCGCCTTTCCGTGAGAGAATTGCAGTTAGTGCTTGTGTATTTCTCTCAAGAGGGTCGGGATTCATGGTGTGCGCTTGAGGTATTTGAGTGGTTGAAGAAGGAGAATAGGGTGGATAAGGAGACTATGGAGCTCATGGTTGCAATAATGTGCAGTTGGATAAAGAAGTTGATTGAAGGGGAACATGATGTTGGTGATGTGGTTGACCTTTTGGTTGATATGGATTGTGTGGGTTTGAAGCCCAGTTTTAGTATGCTTGAAAAGGTGATCTCGTTGTATTGGGAGATAGGAGAGAAGGAGAAGGCGGTGTTGTTTGTGAAGGAAGTATTGAGACGTGGCATTGCTTATTCAGACGATGGAGATGATGAGGGGCACAAAGGAGGGCCAGCTGGGTATCTTGCTTGGAAGATGATGGTTAGTCTAACACAGTTTTCATACTTTTAATCACTGATTTTGTTATCATCATTTTCAGCATATTGGCTTTTCCTATCCCATTGCATTTGTTGTAAGAAATGTTATCCTTTCCCCTGCTAAATTCTGGCTTCTTTTAATTTTTATATGGTAATTCCTATCGTTTCTATATAACATTACATTTGGAAGTGGTTGGGAAGGTACTTTTTCATAATGACTCTGGTTATTTCCTTGTTGCTTTTGACTTTTAATGGTTCAACTACAGAGGAAGATGTGAAATCATCATATCATTTTGCAGCTTGCTTTAAGTCCACTTTAAATGGTTCAACTTCATTTGTTTTAGGTTTCCTCCAATCGTGTTTGTCTGATGATTGGTTGTGAAGGATCATATTTGCAAGAACATTGTGAAGTTAAAAGCATGAACTATAAGTAATGATAACAAGAAGAAAGTGTTTTGGGGGGGGGGGGGGGGGTGGTGGAAATCGGGCTTAAGTTTTCTAGATGAGTTGTCCCATTCAAAATTAAGATATCTTATTGCTGACAACATGAAATATCACCTAGATTGTGGAAAGGGAAAAGGATTGTTCAAACTTAATGGCTATATTCACTGCCTCATATACAATAGTTATGGTTTTTCTTGTATGGTATGCTGAACATTAATTTATGTACACATCAGGTTGATGGAAGCTACAGGAGTGCTGTTAAATTCGTGATAAGTCTTAATGAGTCTGGGCTAAAGCCTGAAGTATACAGCTATCTCATTGCAATGACCGCTGTTGTTAAAGAGCTCAATGAATTTGCTAAGCGATTACGCCAGTTGAAGGGTTTTGCAAAGGATGGCTTGATTGCGAACCTCGATGTTGAAAATGTCAGGCTAATTGAGGAGTATCAATCCCATCTTCTGGATGATGGACTTCATCTATCCAGTTGGGTTATGCAAGAGGGAAGTTCTTCTCTTCATGGAGTGGTTCATGAGAGGCTTCTTGCCATGTACATTTGTGCTGGCCATGGACTTGAAGCTGAAAAGCAGCTGTGGGAAATGAAGCTTGTAGGCAAGGAGGCTGACAGTGACCTTCATGATATTGTTTTGGCTATCTGTGCTTCTCAAAAAGAATCTAATGCTATTTCACGTTTGCTCACTGGAATGAAGATAACAAGCCCTATGCGAAAGGGGAAGACCATGTCATGGTTGTTAAGGGGTTACCTCAAAGGTGGACACTTTGATGATGCTGCGGATACAGTGATGAAGATGCTTGAGCTGGGGTTGCATCCAGACTACTTGGACAGGGCTGCAGTGATGCAGGGACTACGAAATAGAATTCGACAATCAGGAGACCTAGATGATTATCTCAAGCTATGCAGACACCTATATGATGCAAACTTGATTGGACCTTGTCTCCTCTATTTCTATATGAAGAAATACAAGCTTTGGATCGTACGGATGTTATGAACAAGGCAGATGAAGAGCTCTGAGATAGAGGGCCTGGGATATGGTGCAGTTACACATCCTTGTACCGCAATTTCACAGCTCAAGATGCAAGAAGTTTTGCATTGGGAGGTTCTTTGTGAATTTTGTATGTATATGCTATCCCTACGTCTTTGATATTGTAGTAAATACAGGACCATATGTACATGTTAAGGAAAAATAATTGGTATGCTGTATTTAGTAAAAAAAAAAAAATGTACGATGTACATCTTATATCCTCTTCATATTTCCAGGATTCCAACTGCTTCACCGTTTCTTTATTAAACTTGTACGATTTACCTGATGGGGACACGTGTATTTGGGCTGATTCTACGTTTGCTATACTATATTGCTCGTCAGTGTTGGTATATGTAAAGTTGAACTGTAAGATTTGAGCTGCAGTATGCACTATTTCTTTGCAATAGGAAAGGTTAAGAATTTTCTGTCTCTATGGATCGCAATTGGTCACATAGTTTAGCAAAATGTTATATTTCAAAACCATGTAAAAACAAAACGTGAAGCCAGCACAAAAGATTCTGATTTGGTCATAAGCTCCTTACTTTTAGTTTCAACAGGAATCACCCACCATAAAAATACAAAATAAGAGTGTTTCCATAAATTTACATGTTGATGCGAAGAGCATTTCCACAAACTACATCTTGATGCGAAGTGGTAATCTGCACCAACATATGCCATCTTGAGAAAGGAGAGTTGAGATTTTGGATTAACTACTCTCTTAAGACATCACTTCTATACTTCTGAACTATTCAGAGAACCACATGAAAAAAAGAATTGAGGTAAATGTTTTTTTGGACATGGTCTATACTGGAGGTTCAGGCTCATACTTTTCTTCTTCACTTGATTCCGTAGACAAAATCTCAAGCTCTGCCCACCAAAGTGGACATGATTTTGGAGTTGCCCTCTCTGGATCCACGGCAGTTATCTCTCGTAAACTTGCAGTGATCTCTTGCATTCGTGGTCTCTGTTGCGGATCAGGATGCAGACATTCTTTTACCACTCCAAGCAATTTGATGAGCACGCCTTCGTCAAAAGATTTGAAAGTAGGATCTACCATGTCTTTTAGCGGCTGCTTCCCGTTGAGGTACCGAGACACTGAATATCGCATCGCATTATTATCCAGAGAGTGTGACATTTTACCAGTAATCATTTCGAATAGAACTAAGCCGAAGCTGTGAACATTGTCCTCCACGTTAACTGATGGAGACTCTAAGAGACCCATTGCGGCAGATCCAATCTTTGAGGCAATGAAATCATTCCAGAAGCTGAAATCTGAAATTTTCGCTGCGGAGTCTTCAGTCAGGTATACGGAGGATGAGTGCAGATACCGGTGAGCAACAGGTGGAGACAGCTGATGCATATACTCCAGGCAGTATGCTATGCCCATTGCTATACGTAATCTCATTCCCCAATCCAGGTGCTCTGCTTCTTTAACTGCAGGATGGTTCATAGCATATCAGTACCATTAGTTGGATATTATTTCGCATCCATTAGCTCATCTATTTCATTTATATCAGTCATTCAATCAGTTCATGCATCATATTATTAACGTAGCTTGTGCCATGCATAGGCAACTACATCACTCTGTCACCAAGTTTGGGTAATAGAGATTATCGTACACCACAGAGACATTAGTTTGTGCTCTTTCTAGAACAGTAAGCACCACATGCTTGCTCTCCAAGGAAGAAGTTTCTCTATCCCCTATAGGGTGTCCAATCTATGTCCGCCTTCAATCATATGCTACCATTTATACAGAACTTTTATACATGGCAGCATGTGGTTGGGGGAGATATAGATAGAGACATCATTTCAAAAGAGGGAAATTTTATCCACTCTTCATTGCCAACTATCAGTGCCTTTGCTTCCCTTAATTTAAATCCTGTCTATTCTTTAGCTCTGTAGAAGAACTGCTTAAAGCACTCACCATGTAGATGCTCAAAGAGAGTTCCGTTTGGAGCATACTCAAAAACCATCATTCTTGTGAATGGCTTTTCTTCTTCACAAAAACCAATGAGGTTAACAAAGTTCTTATGGTTCATCCTTGATAATGTGTCAATCTGAACATGAAACCAAGGGAGATCAGTCACAGGCACACCAAGGATAAGTAGCACAAGGTTCGATTTTTATATACTCAAATTACCTTCTTTCTGAACTGGGTTTCTGAAGTCTTGGACCAATCTACAGATGATTTGACCGCAGTCGACATCACAGCAATTTCAACTCCACTTGATAAGGTTCCTTTATAGACTGTACCATCTGCTAAATTTCCAATTACATTGCTGAAATCTTCACAAGCTGCTTCAAGTTCTGATCGGTTCAGCTTTGGCACACCTGGAGAGTGAGATTTTCAAAGTAAGACTACTGCAAATATACCTATATTTACAGCGGGATAGGTTATGCCTGCACCTGAGTGGGACTGGAATATGATGTTTGTTCTGTATATGTGCCACATAGTGAACGAGGGTGGAAGTTCCCGTCCTTTATTCCTATGACGGAGTTTATGTAGTCCAATATAAGGCCCTAGGAGGATAATATAATAACCTTCTTTAGCCAACAATTGCATTCGGATATGGTACTGACAGCATATATTTGGGGCTTTTTGTTTCTTTTATAAACTGTAAAGCTTAAAATTCCTATGATTATCAGGGAGGATTCCTAGTGAGGGAAGTTGGAAAACTACCATCTTGAAGTTGCTTCAAGAATTTTAATACTGGCTATCTTTTATATTACACCTGTGCTTTTGCCCTTGCTGAAAAAAATCGTATTCTTTTGGTTTGAGAGTAGCTCGATGTAGAATTAAACCTACGAGGACAATATATCAAGAAGTTGACAGGGTAATCAAAATTTGTAAAATGGGGATTCGAATTACAGCTGAATGTAGGAAAACATGAATGAGCTCGAAAGTTTCAAAAGTTTTTTACTTTTGTGTAAACACTTTCCAAGCAAGCGGCTTGTACAGAATCTACCAATCAAGGTTGTTCAAGCTTCGTACTTGGGGAGTTTTTCACAAAAGGAGGTTCAATTGAGAAGCAGGTTTATCAAGCTGGTAATGTTCGAAGGAATCCTATCATTTAGTTTCATTAAAACGTATTTTAATCCTTTTGGAGCCATGTCTGGTTCTGCTCATAAGGTTCTTGCTTGTTCTTAACACAAAATTTGTCAAAGCATCCCCTGATATTAAGCAAATTGAAATGACTTCATCTTTACATCCAAAAAAAGGAAAAGGAAAAGCAAAGGAATGACTTTTATCATTATCTATATTCCATTGTTCTTACCTACCTAGATATTCTCAAGACATTCATTCTATAACCAAAATAAAGAAGAAATAAAAAATGCCTTTGCTCCTGATTGATATAGGATTTCTAGATTTGCAAGTTCTTAAAGCTTCTCTTTGATAATTTGTCATTTTTACCAGCAGAAAGGGGTTACCTGTTACAAAGGCTTTTTGCAGTTGTCCGCTTAGTCCTGTGGCCCAAGGTTTGACAGTAACCACCTTCTTGCCTCGTAAGAAAACCACTCCAAGGACAGAAAACAAAATCAATAACGAGCCTCCAACTCCTGCGCATATTATTGCTATCAGATGCTTTGACTTAGAGGCCTTGTTTCGGAGAATTTCACGAGGACTTGAAGTTGGTGTTGGTGTCAAGCTTGATGGTGGTGATGATTCAGGGGCAATTTCAGGGGACTTTGCTGGTGGTGTTCGTGTTGGTGTAGGTGAAGGAACTAGGGAAATACTGTTGGGAGATTCCGATGGGGCAGGTGCTGGTAGAGATGGAGACGGAGGAAGTGATGATTCAGGAGATGAGAATGGGGCATTCAACGGTGGCATCAAAGGTGGAAGCGAGATAGCAGGGGCAGGAGATGGAGATTCATTTAGGTTTGATTGACGATCCCTCTTAGATTCAGGTGAAGTAGGACTTTCTCCGACCTGCATCAGCTTCCGATGGGTTATACTTTCCGGTCGGACACCATACCTAAACACGACAATGGGAAAAGAATCATTATGCAGTTTTGAAATGGAAAGATTCCTTCATGAGGTGATTGATCTCTTGGAGAGCAAAGCTAATTCATATGGGTAAGATTCTAACGAAGACCTGGTCTATATGGACTCTATCAGAGCAGTCTGCAGAAGAACATATCTTAGTTGATATAACTTACTAACTTTTGCTTGGTATAATTTGTAAAATACATATGCGCTAGGGATAAGTAGCAGAGGAGCTACAAGAGGTGAAACCATATCTCACCTGTTTAAAGATGCGCTCTTGCAATCTGCTCTCCGGAAAACATGACCGAATTTATTCTCATCCATTTGAAATTGAGTATTCATTTTAAGATCATAGAATTCAGAAAATGGACTGTTAAGCAACTGATTGTTGTCTAGCCACCTGCATGAAATAGAAAGCAAAAAAAAAAAAAAGAAAGATCTTGTTCATATACATCGAAATATTCTTATGGGTTTATGTTTTGCAAAAAAATGTTCTAAGGACCTTCTTCCAATACTTGACATAATCAAAGTTTTACCATTAGCAAAAAATTATGATAGTAATCTCAAAAGGATGTTGTTGCTATTAACTTTTAGCATTAACTCATGGTGATAGTAGCATGTAACTTTTGATGGTAGTGGTGGCGGCGGCGGCAACGGCAACGATTATAAGTTATTCACTTTTTAAAAATGAAGATCATTTAAATCATTTCCGTAACAATTTTTCATGATGGTTGACCATAACCACCACTATCGGTCATCTACTATCACCATCACCTTCATTGCTTATGACTGTAAATCACTACCAAATAAAGTTTGGATCATATTAAATGTCAACAAAAGTACGAAAAACACTTTCTGCGAAGCAAGTACAGTCGCAGTTACAATGAGATGGAGTAGCAGTTCTTAATAACAAAGAAACTCTTACAGTGTCTTAAGGGACAAATTATTGCTGAGCTCCAATGAAAATGTTCCACTAAAGTTATTGTGTCGCAAGTCCAAGATCTCCAGCTCTGTCAATTTTCCTATCTCCTTAGGAATCGTCCCCCGGAAAGAGTTATTGCGTAGAATGCTGCCAGGAGGAAGGAAAAAAAACTGGGATATCATCACATAATCTCTTCAAATCAATGTGGCTTAACTCTACATCGAGCTAACCAGTCTTACAGTGATCTTAAATGAGCTAGATTTCCAAGTTCAGGTGCTAGTGTCCCCTCAAGGCGGAGATCTTCCAAGTTTCTGCAAATCAAAGAGAAATCGACATTCAGGAATCAAAGTAGCAACTGCATTTTACCCGAAAAACCCGGTAATTTCCATGATAGAAAAGGGTAGCACAATTTATACATCCACAAGAGAACAAGTTATTGGAATTGAATGTCTTATCTTTGTGAAATGATTTTATTTGTGGATCTAAAACTATGAAGAAAGCTGGAAAGACAATGAAACAGATCATATTATACAAAAATCATGGCATACAAAGTATACGATATTCAAACAGCAGAGAATACGTATTGTAGTACTCACAAGATCACCACTTTTCCATCTGAGCACTCCACACCGAACCATGAACAGTGTTCCATATCTCCATTACCACTATAAACCCAACTTGACAAAGCCCCGTACGGGTCTCTATGCACATTCTGACGAAATTTCGACAATGTCATACCTGCATCAATTCGGGGGAGTAAAAAAAAAAAAATCTATTACTGCTCAAAATAACACAACGTCAACTCATGATACATACAAGATAGCGGTAGTGGTTGCATCCATAAGAGCCGTTGCAGCAGTAGACCACACATTTCAATACAAAAAGGCGGCTTCAGCTACTAATCCAACGGCCCTCAGGCTTACCACCACACAACTGTTTTTCCATTCAAATAATGGTTGGGGGACACGGCTGCAGGGCTTTAGGCGGCCGTCACCACCCAAGCTTCGGAATTGTTCGAAAATCTACCTTTTGAATTTTAAAAAAAAAAAAATGAAAGAAATGCCATCTCCACGTTGTTGCCCCAGTTTTTTTTTTTCTTTTTTCTTTTTTTTTTCTTTACAGCAAATCGTCTATATAAGATCCTGATTCGCTGCTGCGCCAGCAGTAGCAGGGGATGTTTCATGCAACCGACACTTGGCTCCTAAAAATCTGTAAATATTATTTCAAAATTTTGGAAAAAGAAATACTTCTCCTTAAATTCTTTTAAAAGTTGTTCTCGTCCGTCCTACCGGAAAATTCCGGTTCTACCATTGCACCACTGCATGCGGGGACACAAAATGTCGGAATACAGCTACATACCTTCACCGCTAGAAGACCAACAAAAGCTCGGGTTGATAAAAAACATGGTCAACACCATCAAGAACACAGCCGTACGAAGCTTTACTATTTGCAGAACCTCCATTTCCTAGGAAAACAACTAAAGCTCACAAGAAAAAAGAAGAAACATTCAGTAGAGGAAAAGCACGTAATTTGCTGCAATAACACGATATGGTTGTCTGGTCTCTGTTTGTTTTCATGTAGTAGTAATAGCATGGAAAGAGAGAGAAGGTGGCAAGTGGAGAAGAGCAAGCTCATTTGGAAATGTTAAAAAGAAACCGCGTGTCCGAATCCAAATCGGTGTTTTTTTCCCTAATTATGATCACATGGAATTTTAGAATAAGAATTCTTCAAATTTCACGTAACCGAAATTTACCTGCACAACATATAATAATATTATTATACAAGGCTGACGAAGTTGTCTTGTGCCAAACAGTAAGCAAAGCACGGTGACGTTTTTGCCTTGACTTTAATGGGATTCTTGTTCCGGTTATCTCATGCGGGATTCTGCTTTTATCCCCTTGTGTTGTTGCCGTGCGTGTGAAAGTGAGCCACCAACAAACTACAAACTTACAGAGCAATGTCTGCCTGCGTCCGATTTTTCTCTCTTACGAAATATATACAGCGCTTTCCTCGTGCTTATCACGTGTAAAAATAAATTTACCCTCGTTCACACGGTAAAACTTATTTGCAAATTACTTAAATTTATTCCGATTTTCATTTGTATAGTTTGTTAAGTTGAACTTGATTTTTATAATATTTAATTAAATTAACTTGCAAGTTTAATTAAGTTCCAATTGAGCTTAATTGACTTTAGTCAAGTTTAAATTAAGTTCCAATAACTTAATTATTAATCCAATAGAATTTGAACTCTGCTTTGAATCAAGCTCAAGTTCGGAGTCAAATTCGAATTAATAATACATCATTTCCATAATATTTGTTAACAACCCTAATTCTTATATATGGGAAATACTGCATGCTGTGCTGTTGATTTTTCCTAATCTTTTTCTTAAGCTGCAGTTAGCTAGGATATAATATTTTATAGAATATATATTAAAAAAATTTAATCTTCATGAACATGAACAATATAATGTGGTGCGAGAAAATGTCAATGGAGGGTCATGCATTATTATGGCCACTTCTTCTGACCTATCCTTAGCCAACCCTTAACATGTTTGAATTCCTTGCATAAAAATTATTAAAACCAGCTTACCAGGTCACGGACAAGCGCCGTCTACGAGTACGATGTGTAATAAGGCCCTGTTTTCTTTTTTTAATATTCTTCAAAACTGAGATAATTAACTAATCATGGACCGAGTATAAGTTAAATTGCTTCTATTTACAAAAAGAAATTTCTTCTGCAGACCTATCCGTATAGAATCCGCTTTTCATATAGGTTTTTTGCTTGGATTTTTTTATTTATTTATATCTTATTTGTATTTGCTTTGTATCTGATTGAAATCCGGTATTTAAAAAATTATTTTATTTATATCTTATTTATTTTTATTTAATAATTATGATGAAGATAGTGATTAAAATATTTGAAAAATGAAATTTTACGTACTTTTAAGAGAAAAGATTTGAAAATATATATTTTATGTATTGGAGATGATTATCTTGATTGGTATTTTTACAAATATGAATAAAGAAAATGGTGAATTAATTAAATTTTATTAGGATTCATTGGGTAGTTAATTTTAAAAGAGGGATATATATAAAATTATATTTCTATCTTTTTTATATCTTATTCTTATTAAATGCAAGATTCAAGTAAATATCAAATAAACACACCAATAACAAAGAAAAAAAAGAACAACATCATTCTTATTCAGATCTGAGGTGCATCATCTAACAAGTTAAGATAAAATGCATTATTGTTATATATAACGCAAGAAAGAATCGGTTGATTCCTACGGCCTTGAATTTGAGATGAAGCGGCCTTTTAATATGAACCATGACTAAATAATCCATACGATATTAGTGAATTAGTCTTCAAAATCCGAACAAACAATTAGAAAGTGTCGATTACATTGACGGTGTCCCAAAAACATTGTTATGATAGTAGATAATTGAAAGAACTCTTAAGCCCAGTTTCCAATTCTCAAGTCTCAACCTTATGAACAACAGATGCTTGGTTTTGTAATGATCCGATCCGGATTCGGATTTTCTAAAATTCTTTAATTTATAAAATTTAAAATTAATAGTTATTATTTTTATAATTTTTTTTAAATAACGTTATAATAATATCACATTATATTTAAAAAATTTAAATAATAATAATTATCGATTTATAACTTTAAAGAATTTTAGAACTCAAAGGTATTTTAGAGATGATTTCAAACCCAAACCCCATTTGGGTGACAACTGATAAGACATCCATTTCCCATGCTATGAAAAAATTATCCTTCACGACTAGATGGTGGGGGTTCCTTCTACAAGTTATCTTACAGTATTATCATCGCCTTATCAGAGAAAGACATAACTTGGAAGATAAGTATATTGAGAGGGCAAGTCACATTCATTTCAGGAGAGCATAGGAGTATTAATTATTGGACCTCTTACCTTTTCGAACCTATAATTTTTTGCTATCTTTACTTGATTGTGTTTTCTTTCTTTCTTTCTTTTGTGATTGGATTATATGATCAACACGGCATTGCCTTCTTAAATAATTCTGTGCAATGTATAAGTATATAGTCCAAATCACACCATTTTGTAAACTTTCTTCTTCTTCTTCTTCTTTTTTTTATCAATTGCATTATATGCTGTAATTCAGACCAATCCATATTCGTATTACATGACCATAACTGCATTAAATTACTTAGCTTTTGAAGTAGCCTTTTTATAATATGATACTAATAATCAATTGGTATCAGTGAGTTACTTGTGGCATTTATATATTCATTTTAGCCGGTGCGTACGATTTCTCTTAACTTTATCACTTTTAAAATAGATGCACCGTATAAATGAACCATTCAAGCCATATGTCGGTAATACATGTATTTTTAGAAAGTTCACAGGCTTTACTTGAGTTTGGGAAAGCGAGTTTGGGGACCATGATCATGATTGCATGATGAAACTTTCGGTTTCGGACAACTATAGTATTCATCTGTTTTTTTTTTAAGATTTTAGTTATAACATGGTATTGAACAAAAAAAAAAAACTAGATATAATAAGTATAAGAAGGAATGAATAATATAAGCTTATTGTTTCATGTTTGATTCATATAATATTGAATATACAATTTATATTAAAAAATAATTATTTATATTATAAAATAAATATTTTTTAAAAATATTTAATAAAAATGATATTAATTAACACGATATTATAACATAAAGAAATATNTTACAACACTCAACGTTTCTTCTTCTTCTTCTTCATTTTTTTTATATAAAAAAAAAAGATATTATAACATAAAGAAATATTTTTAAGAATATAAAATATATATTTTTTTATTCAATGAATTTTATTTTTTTACTATGATATATAAATGGAACAAAATTTAGGTTTTTCATTCAATCCATCAACTTAATTTTTATTTAATCATCAAGTAAATTTTTAAACCAAACTAAAATAAAATATTTTATTTAATTCAACATCATAAAAATTACACAACTAAATACTCTATCTCCAAATTATAAAATATTGTTATACATCCTTAGAGAATAACGTTAAGTGTTATTGTTGTTGTTATAAATATTAATTTTTTAGTGAGATAGATTAAGTTCGAATATTTTTATTGTGATCATATAAAAAAAATGAAGAAGAAGAAGAAGAAACGTTGAGTGTTGTAAGAGCTTCAAATTTCTTTGAAAGCAAACAAAACAAAGTGTTCTTGTAGATCAAGATGGATTAGACAAGCGACAATGACCCTGTGGCCTTTATTAATTGCTGTGGATGGATAAAGGATAGAATTTCTCCTATTCACATTCTATATGCGATTCTGGAAACATTTAAACATTCATAAATAAATCATGACAGTTACGATACGGCAAGATGAATATCAATTTTTTTAATAGGATAAGCAATGTTTTAATTCCCTCACTTTTAAGTTATAATGTAGTTGAAAAAAAATAAAAAATAAATTTATAAATAAGTTTCACTTTATCATTTTAAGATTACTTCAGAATGAGAAAAGACTGATCTTGGTATAAATTAAAATGAAAACTCTTAACAGCAACTCCCTAAGAACAAGAATATATTAAATGTCCATCATACCTACTATCATATGCATGACATCAGGTATAATTATATAAATTGATAGTCCACCTTAGATTAAAGATATACCAACCTGCACACGTAATTGATAAATTTGATATATTTCATGAGCCCTAAGTCTATTTTCAAGCTCTAACGCTAAAAAGTATTCTCCATTTCTCAATTCAATTCATAAGCAAAACACATAATATATATGTATATAATTATAGTGGAATCCGAAGTAAATTGATATATCCATTCGATTCTATTTTGCAGGTTTAGATTGGTACCTAGGAATTAACCTACGTAATTGACATATTCGAGTGATTCGAAAGTAAATAATCCATACATGGTCTCGAGGATTTGTTAGGAAAGAAAAACAGTTTTTGTCTTGCTACTCAGGAATTGAATTATGCAACACGGTGGGGAAAAAAAAAGAAGAAAAGAAAGACAATGGAGTAATTAGGTACAGATGGAGGCAGGATGGATCTACAACTAAGTTGGTTTGCAAATTACTTGAGCTCGGCTTGAGTTTTATTCAAATTTAATTTAATAATAATCGAGTTTTAAAATATTGAGCCCGCAAACTTAACGGAGCTTGATATAATTTTTAGTATATTTTAAATTTATTTAAATATATATGAATCAGATAATTGTTAAGAAAAATTTATAAAAAGTTCGAATTTAATTGAGCTAATCGAATCGAACTTGAATTTACCATATATATTTTCGAATTGAGCTTATGTTCAAAATTTAAAACTCGGTTAAACTCGAGCTAAGCTCAAACTTCGAGTTTTCAAGGTAAGCTCGAGCTCAATGCTATTCAATTTGACTCGATTCGATTATAACCTTAATTACCTCCATACAAGAAACAATTAAGAAAGTGCCAGAAGAAAAAAAAAAAAAAAGAAAGGGCCACACTTACTTGCTCTCGAATTGTTGTTGATGTTATTTCTAAATGGAGTCGGACCCGTGAACTCATGTGGGCCTCAATTTTGTCAAACTCTATAAGGACAAAGCAACCTCCCAAAATCTATTGAAAATTCCATACGACCTATTCAATCAAAGTCCACAAACTGTGATATTGAATCGGCAAGTATGAATTATCTAGTCTAATTTAATTTTAGGTTCAAATCTTTAATGTTTTGATGAGTTTCTAGGAACCTACTTAACCATAATTAAAGTTATCTCCTTCGAAATTGAACGGCCTGTTGAAGATTAAAGATTGAAAAACAAAGTCGAAGAAGTTTCTAATTATAACATGACGTTCTTATCTTGGATCTTCAGATTTTTTTACCTAATTTTTTATTAAAGAATAATAATGTTATTCATGATTATAATACCGAAAGTTATGTATTTTTAACCGTTAGATCTATCGACTTATGTTTTATAATATATTTGGTGGATTCGCATGGGTAGAATAAGATAACTATTTCTTTTTTTTTTTTCAAAGAAGATCTATTTATATGATAATTAGTGAAATAACTACTCTAGGAGATTGCTATTATTGTAAAATAAGAAATCGTAATTCCTTCGTAAGACTAAATGTATAGTTATTCCTTAATACTTTCCAACACATTTCCATATTACCCATGAAGTCGTATCCAAATCCAAATAGTAATGAATTAGTATAAAGATATGATGGTACTTTTAGATATATACATAGCATATTACTAACATTATTTAAATGTAAGTGTAGTGGAGGAAATCCAATTTCAATGGATATGTGCATGTTTTGCGAGTCTAATGCCACATGTGACTTGAAAAGAGTAATATGGAGTGACATGCGGGAGACGAAGAAAAAGAGATTGGAATGAGGGGCAAATAGTCATAGGAATGAGGCCTCATCATGACCTGCCATTTCATAGCAAGTGCAGTTGAGCTAGGTTAGGATTTTGTGATCTTCGGTTCATGAACAACACTTCTAAGTAAAAATTGCAATAGATTATTCAATTACTAATCATTATTGACATTAAAATTTACCAAATATAAAATATAGCTATAAAACAAGAAATCATTAGCACATGTTAATAGTACTTGCATTTGCATCAAAGTCCATTATTGAAAAACAACATTGAGTGCTAAATTGTTGTAGAACACTAAAGAGGAAGGAGGAGGGAGAGGGGAGGGTTTGGTAGCATAGTTATCAAAATCGTGATTCTATCCATGTGATTTTACGAATTTATGATTTTACGAGACTCTTCTATGTTAACTTATATATAAAATCGTTTTTATGTAAAAACTTATGTTTTTAACCGAGTGTACATATAAAATCAGTAAAAACTTATATTTTTAACCAAATTTACCGATTCTACATATTTAAGTTAAATAGGCTAAAATATATATATATATATAAATAAACTTTTATAGATCATCAATTATTAGGATATTATACCATCTTTCTTATCTTATTTTAATTTTTTTTTTCCTCTTTCTCTTACTCTTAATCTCTTGTTTTATGTTTATAACTCTTATTTAGGTTTCAACTCTAATAGCAAATATTATATAGAAAACGATGTACTTTAGTTTACACCATCAATAATTTAAAAGAAATAAAAATATTTAGTTCTCTTTAATTTATTATTTTTTTCAAAAAAGAAAATAGAAAAAGTTGAGTTTCAACTTTGTTTGTTTCTGTGCATATTAAATCATATATTATTAAAAATTCTTTTTACAAAAAAGAACTTTATTTCTTTATTTCATTATTTCCATTATGTATTTTACGTTTTGATAATTACAATAAGTATATCTACAGTTTTTTAAAATTATTTTATATAAGTTGTAGAAACTTATATTTTTACATTTTAATTTCACTTTCTGATTCTATCTACCTTCAAATGATTTTGAATAGAACCATGAGTTTGATAGTCATGATTAGTAAGAAAAAAATAAAAGGGTATGAGCATCATTTCAACTATATTACTAACTTATTCTACATGTATGTGTTAGACCAAGTGAATGATGTAATTTCAATTGTATTACTAATTTATTCTACATGTATGTGTTAGACCAAGTGAATGATGTAATTTCAATTGTATTACTAATTTATTCTACATGTACATGTTAGACCAGTGAATGATGTAATCGACTATTATAGTTTTATTCAATTTTTTATAAATAGAAATTCAGTTATGGTTCTACATTCAATGAACTAAACAAACATTTAACCACCATGATTACATGTCAAATGTTGCATCACCATTGGCATCAACAACTTCAAATGAATGCTAACCATGCTGCCAAGAAGCTTAAAAACAATAACTACTACAAGTATATTTGGAAGAAATTTGAGTTTAATTTGATATTTATTCGTGTTTGTCATAGCAACAATCAAGTTGAGTTTGAACTGCAACTACAAAGTATAGTTTACCAAATCGAGTTTGGATTTCACAATATTTTGCTCGACTGATTGAGATTGAGTCGAGTTAAGTATTAATCAAATTCGAGCTAAATTTTGGATGTTAATATTATTTTAACTAAAAGAAATATAATATATATTATATAAATAAATAGTGTACAAATAGGCTTAATAAATTCGATTTGAACTCTTCAAGAGTCACTTCTAATCGAGCTTTAATGTAAAATTTTAGATTTAATTAAATTTAAGTTTTAAAATTTTAAATCAAGTTTGAACTCAAGATCAATATTGCAACCCTAATAATTATTAGGCTTACCATTGATTTCTTAGCTTTGCATGTATGTCACCATCGAAAGATAGGGCAAGAGTGAATCATCGTACTTGTTATTGGTTTTTGTTATATAAGAAACTTTGTTGTTTTCTCTTTTTACGTTTTTTTTTTTATATTTTCCTTTTGCGAGCTACTTTATCCTCAAAGGAACTTTATTATCGTATTCACTTCCACCAATTACAATAGTAAGGAATTGCAATTCTTAAAAATAACAATTGTAATAGTTATTCCCCCGGCCCTATTCCGTTTTATAATAATTATAATTCTATTTCCCTATATTACATTCAGTGAAATGAATGGGGGTGTGAATAAAACTAACAAAAATAAAAAATAAATAGACAATAAAAAGAAAAATCAACAAAGTTTTTCGTAGAACAAAAAACAATAACAAATACGATGATAACCTCGCATTAACGAAATGCAGTTCTCTCATATAACCATCGCAGACCAGTCTGTAATCCCTGTAATTTTCCATGTGCTATGGATTAAGTAGCACACGCATATCTATATCCATAAGAACAATCAACATTTAACAATATAATCTAAGTTTAACTATTTATCAATTTCCATTTATGATCCTATTATTGAAAAAAAAAAAGAGACAAAAATATATCACTGTTTTGTTATTAGTTCAAACCTATTTTCCCCACTTTTTATATGTTTTTATTTCTTTTGAAGGGCAAAGTATTCTAGAGATTTGCAAACATTATGATTAAAAATTTCGTAACAATCTAATTGAAACTCTTCTTATTAAGGCATTGTTCACTTTGATATGAAATACCGCACAGTTTTATTCCTAGTACAGCATATTCTCAAGAGGTTACCGATTACTCATCTTAAGATTGATTTAGTTTAAATATGCTTAACTTTAAAGTTCCAACATGCTATAAACTATTACATCAAAATATGCATCGATGATTTAGACTTCAGTTACCTGGGTACTATAATCCACTCCCTTCACAAAACTGATGTCATCATCAATTTCATTACACAAGTTCTAAACCACCATCACGTCATCGCACGATTTTATCTCCTAGTGCAGCAACTTTCCAAAAGGTCACTTATCTTGGGATTGACTTAGTTTTAACACGTTTCACTTCAAAGTTATAACATGCTCTAAGCCATCGTACTAAAAGACGTCTTGATAATTTAGAGTTCAGTTACTTAATATTTAAGAGGTATTATAAATTATGGGGGTTAAATGTACATGGAATAAAGATAAAAGGGACTACATTTGCAATTTTTGCATGATTATTTTTTAAATACATGGTAGACTTTGATTATTTAGGTAAAAGATATTTTTTGAAAAGTATTCTTTCTTTTCTATCATTTTTTTTTTCGTTTGTTATGTAAAAAAAGGGCTTTTTAAGTAAAAGTCCATAAAAAAGTAGAAAGTGTTTTCCTATAAAAACATTTTTTAACTAAAAGAAAAGAGTAAGTTTTTTTTTTTCGAAAAATGACTTATAATTTTTGAAACTAGAAGTCAGTCTTATAAGGTTTGTTTTTATCAAAACGAAATATTTTTATTTGATTTTCATTATAATTAACCTAAAAATTATATTTAAAATACTTTTTATACAATAAAAATGGAGTTACTATCAAAATGCTGTAAAAATAACTTAAATATGTTGTAATCGCGAATACTAAAGAATCATCTACATTTTATATTTTTATTTTCACATAAAAGTCTTAACGTAATGTATTTACATTAATATATATACGGTAATTCATTTATGGCAAGTTTAGTTTGCAGAGTGTAATAAAACAGTGATAGAATTATAATTCTTTTAGAATAGAATATAAAAGTGATAGTGACTTTTTATAATCCTTTTGAGTCTCATAAATATATATATATATATATATGAAAACAGGAAAAAAATATAAATATAGTCTTTAATGTTTAATTAATTTTCTATTTCGGTTCTAAACATTTAAATTTTTGCATTTGAGTTCTCGATGTTTGCAAATGAATCCTTTTAATTTCTTCTTTTCCTTTTTTTTTTTTTTTTTTGCCCAAAACGGTTGGGAATTATCATTAAATTGAGAGAGAGTTTTCAATACAGAAGCTAAATCCTCACAAATAGAAGTTGGAGCAACAGAACAAGAATCTAAAGCCAAAATGAAAACTAACGAAGATGGGGGCCTAATAGCCCAATCACGAGGACACATCTTCAGAGGAGTGCTTGAAGCTACCAAATCGGCTGCTTGGTTTGCATATCGGCTAATCAAACTGAAAGAAGCTGAGTTAAAACTAGGAAGCAGCATGGAAATATTCTAGACCAGGTCTCGCAGGTACCATGGAGGATCAGATGAACAGATGGCTTGCTAAGCTACTGCGCAGTCCAATTCCAAAAACCACTCCTTTCCATCCTAACCGCACGGCATATTTGATGGCATCCGAAACCGCTATATCTTCAGCCATGTCTGGAGTGGACGTGGAACATACAAAGGCATCACCGCCCACCAAAGTCCCTGTAGAATTCCTTGCTAGGAAACCAACAGCAGCTTCACCTGTGACATAATCAAAGGAAGCATCTGAATCAATCTTAATTAGGCTGCCTACAGGGGACTTGATACGGTTTAGGCTAAGGACAGACAAGGCTGGCCGTAGGAGATAGGTCCAATCTTGCTGAAGGAATGAAAGATAAAGTGGTTTTAGTGAGAATTTTAGTGAATCCATGAGTCACCTAACCGAATATGATGTACTGGTTAAATTATATACAAATCTAAAACTCGTCAGATGTGACGTACCAATCCAAGTAATAAGGTTGCCCGCTACAAGAGATTGATAAAAGCTAGTGAAAAAGAAAACTTTTCGAGAGAAAAACTCAAAAGGGATTTTTCATTAATCTTTTACATATATTTTGTATTATTACAAATGTTGCTATTTATAATACATCCTAAATTCTATTAGCAAAACTGTAAATAACATATAAGGCCTTAAACTCTAAAAAATTGGGCTCATAAATAAAATAAAGAAAAACATGTGCAAAAATATAAAATTGTGCATTTTACTAAGAAAAATCTGCATGTGGTCATTCGACATGCCTTGAAAGTAGTCTCGTAAGGCTTGATCGAGACACTAAAGAGGTCGGCTCATAATTGCCGAATTTTGAAATTAGTCAACGCTAGTCTCTCCGAGCCTTGCTGAGTGGATCTAACTCAGCAAAGTGAGCTAACTCGGCAACGTGAGCTCTTAGCCACTAAGTCAATGGCAGACTTTGTTGAGTGAATCCAACTTTCAGTAACATGTTCTCTTGATTTATCGGCAAGTGTGAAGTCGAGTAACTTATCGGGCATGGGTGAAGGATCAGTTGTTGTCTCAACTTATGCTTCTCGGTACTCTATTTGCAAGAAATAGGGTCATTCGGCTCGACAAACAAAATAAGTCTGCAAGTAAGTGAATTTGGCCTTAGCAGTTGGGTTAAGTCAATACCCCGAAGCCTATTATTTCCTCTCCCTTAGAGAAGTTTCAACCCGAAACTTAGTAATTGGCGGCTTCAAACCCCACCAGGATCAAATACCATCCTACAACAACTAGAGAGAATGATATAGAGATACTTTAGGTCTATGATCAGTGTTGGCTTCATCCTCGGCTCCTTCCATTCGTCATGAATCCGATCAATCATATCTTGATAGTCTTAGCAACTATCAAGTATGGAAAGTAACACGATCTCTGGGGCATACAAAAAATTATGGGCGAATGGGTTCAGTGCAAATATGAAGTAAGATGGCTCATCAGTCATAAGTACTTCCAACTCTTTAAGCTCACCTAGCTTGAATCTCACACTCTCTTCATTCGTTGAAATCAGTATTCCCTCTACTTCCTCGCAAATCGATTCTTTTTCCTCCTTCCACCTAGGGTCATGATCATTAGTTTGGATGGTTGATAATGGAGGCATGTCGGAAATATGAGGGCTTAACTCCAACTCAGCTTGGTCCTCTTCCTCTTTATTACTCGCTTTTCTAGTAACCTCCACCTCCTTAACTCTTCCTTCAATACTCTCTAATTCAGCATTCCTCCATTGTCTTATTTCATCCTGGAACACTTCAAGCCATCTTTCAATCTCCTTCAGCTAATCCTGTACTTCCGAGAGGTTAGCTTCATAGGTAGGTTTTCTCCCATATAATCTATCATGATGATCTCGGGGTACAAATTTTCTTCACATCAAATATTTTATCTCGTCTCATGTAATGATTTCAAGGTTTCCTTTATCAATTCTTTGATTTATCATTTTCTTCTACTAAGTACCTACAAAGCCAATTATCAAATTCTTTATAGCATAGGCCCTCTTATACTTGGAATAAGAATAATCTTTAAAAACCTGATCAACTTGAAATTCCCAATTCAAATATTCATTCAGAATGCCATATCCATCAAACTTTAGAATTTGTGACATTACATCTTCATAATAATATTCATAATCATATCCAACTTCATATGCCATGTTGATGATATTCAATTTCAATAACATGGTACTTAAGCTTATATGCAAGAGAATTGCTCGGCAGCACTAAAGAAATGCGGCATAAACAATTGATTGTGCAACCTGGCAATTCTTTTCTTTTTGAAGTTCAGCAAGTTAATTGTCAGCTCAGATAAATTCCACAATCACAGTTCGACAGCCTTCAAATAACACAGCTCGGCTACTTACGTGCTAGGAGCTTAAATAACTCTGACTCTTGTTTATAGTACAATAACTCAGCACTTAGGAAATAGTAGATTAAAGTAGTATAGTAGTTTGGCACTTAGCCATAATGGCATGGCTAGCACAGTAGTAACACGTTACAACAACTTGTTACAACAGCAGGCTTCGACACATACAATAGTACTTTCTCGACTGCTATCCAATACTAAAGCAAGATAACACATTCAATAGCTTAAAGGAGTGATATCTCAACAAACAACCTAGATTAGAATTCCCAACCTTTTCTTTAATATATATATTCAATATGGGACTTATGACGTAAATGAATTACAATCCAAATTTCCACTAACCTACTCGAAGGAAATTCAATTAAGACTAAACTAATACCTAGCAAACAAATCATCGATACCCCAAACAAGCCCACTAAGCAAGCACTTTCTCAAACACAAAATAGAACAAATACAATGCCTAAAACTTTAGGCCCTATCTAGAACCTCGAGCTCTAATATCAAGATGATACAGTCCGGGTTAAAAACAAACAAGGCTGGCTATAGGGGATGGGTCCAATCCTACCGAAGGAACAAAAGATAAAGTGGTTTTAGTGAGGGTTTTAGCGAATCTGTGAGCCACTTAATCGGATATGACACACCAATTAGATTATATACGGACCTAAGACTTGCCGGATGTAACGCACCGATCCGAGTAATAGGGTTGCCCACCACAATTCTTGCTAAAAGGATTGATAAGAGCTAGTGAGGGAGAGAACTTTTCGAGAAAAAAACTTAAAAAGGGTTTTTCATTAATCTTCTATGTAGATCTTGTATTGTTACAAATGTTGCTATTTATAATACATCATAAACCCTAGTGACAAAACTATAAATAACATACAAAGCCTTAAATACTAAAATATTAGGCTCATAAATAAAATAAAGACAAACATATACAAAAATATAAAACTGTGTATTTTACAGGGAGAAGTTAGCATACCGTCATTCGGCATAACTTAGAAGTAGTCTCACAGGGCTTAGCTAAAAGATTAGAGAGGTCGACCCATAATTGTTGAATTTTGAAGTTAGTTAGTGCTAATCTCTTTGGGCCTTACCGAGTGGATCCAACTCTTAGCAACGTGAGCTCTCGGCCACTAAGTTGACGACAGACTTTGCTAAATGAATCCAACTCTCATTAATGTGATCTCTTGGCTTATCGGCAAGCATGAAGTCGAGTAACCTATCAAGCATGGGTGAAGGATCGTTTGTTGTCTCGACTTATGTTTCTTAACACTCTATCTGCGAGAAATAGGACCATTCAGCTAGGCAGACAAAATGAGTTGGCAAGTAAGTGATCTTAGCCTTAGTAGTCGGGTTAGATCGGTACCCTGAAACCTATCAAGACTTCCAACAATGATGACTACTGAGCATTGATGAACAAATTCTATAGCCCTCTATACCTTTGCGGCCTTCAACCGTGTCCCCTCTTTCTACAGAAGCTGCATTGTCTGGAGAACTTTGACGTACTGCCCTGCTAAAATGCCCACAAGGAGCTGCCCGCTATGAGGACTGATGACAGCGTGCATTAATCTGACTCGACCCATTTCAAAGTGATTGCATCCGATAATTAGCTACATCTGGAACAAATGCTAACTGATGTTGGTATTCTGCCGCTGCTGCCTGCTGCGTTCTAGTTGGATAGCCAACACGAGAATTACTGTTAAGCCAAGCCAAACATTGTGGAGAATTCTGATTGAACAATTCTAGCTCTACCAAGGATTTTTGAGAGAAATTCACAGTGGTGTTAACATCAGCCAATTTAGCTTGAAAAGCCGCATTGCACCTCTCCTTCCAAATACATCGACCCACTCTGCTGATCTTAGCAAACAACTAGAGCTTATCCTTTTTACTCCCTTCAACAGATCTCATGCAAGCTATAAACGAATCTGCAACAGACAGATCCCCATTGCTTTCAAGCCTTAAACCCAATGCCACCAGACAAACTAGTCTGACCCAAGGACATGTAAGAAGAATACGGTGTATTTATTCATCACTCCCACAAAATCGGCATCCTGGAAAGTTGAGAACATCCCTTCTGCACAAGTTTAGATAAGTAGGAACTGCATTATTGAACACTCTTCACATGCAATGCTTCACCTTTGAAAGACAAGGACCATGCCAGACTAGATTCCATAAAGATCTGTCCAATCTTCGTGAGGAAGAAGCATAGCCACTAGCAACATGTGAACTACATATAATGAAATTATAGGCGGATCGAACACTGCACTTACCGGTTTTCTCACGAGGCCAGATGATGCAATCTTCCTTACTAACAAATGCAAGTGGAATCTCAAGAATGGCTCTTACCGTATCCTTATCAAACAACCTTTGCAGCTCCTGCCAATTCCAAATTCAAAATTCATCATCAATGAGATCAGACACTAGCAAGCCTTCATTATAATGATTTATCTTGAAAACCGGCATGTGATCTCTAGTCCTTCATATCCATTTGTCAACCGCAACTCTAATAGAGCGACCATCACCCACTTGCCAAATAGCTCCATTTAACAAATTTTCTTTACCTTTCAAAATACTTGCCTAACCCCAGGAATCTCTTGATCCACTTTTAGCCTACAAGAAGGAAGTGTTAGGGAATAAGTACCCTCGGTTGTGCCATCAATCTCCAAGCAAGTTTTGTTAATAAAGCCAGATTGAAATCATTCAAATCTTTCAAGCCTAGTCCTCCACAGTTCTTAGGAAGTGTGATCTTTTCCCAACTCTGCCAGTGAATTCTCCTCTCACTCTTAACATGACCCCACCAATATTGCATAATCATAGAATCAACTTCCCTGCACCACTTTAATGGAAATTTTAAACAACTCATGGAGTAAATAGGAATAGCACTTGCAACCGACTTTATAAGTACTTCTCTTCCCGCATTAGATAGATTGCTTCTCTTCCAACTACTCAACTTGGCGCAGATTATCCTTAACAAATCGCATTGTTTCTACCTTGCTTCTTCCCCAAATAGTAGGCAAACCCAAGTACTTACATGGGTTAGAAGTTATAGGAATTCCAAATGCTATGCTTCCGGGCATCAGGGGTGTTCTTGCTGAGAAAAATACTGGTTTTTGTAAGTTGACCAACTGTCGTATCGCTTCACAATAATCTTGAATGATATTTTTCAACACCTCCACATTATCCTCTATAGACTCAAGAAAAAACAGCGAATCATCAGCGAACAACAAATGTGAGATAATGGGACAGGAGTTCCGAATTTTCATTCCCATGAGATGATTTTCTTGATACCATCTTCTCAATATTCCTAGAAAGAACATCTGCAACCAAAATGAATAAATAAGGAGAGAGAGGATCTCCCTGCCTTAGTCCTTTGGAAGGTCTCACATGTCCTGCAATCTTGCCATTCACTATGATATTATAATGCACAAATGTGACACGGTTCGACACCCATCCTATCCATTTGTCATCAAAACCAAGTTTGATCAGAGCAACGCTTAAAAAATTCCATTGGCTTTATTCATATCCAGTTTAATCCCACGAAAGCAACTTTTGTTAGAGTGTTTAATCCTTAGAAAATGGAAAGCCCCATGAGCAATAATGATGTTGTCATGTATAGCATAACCGGAGACAAATGCACTTTGAGGCTCAGATATCAAATCGTGCATGAGGGGTTTGAGACGATTAACTAATATCCTAGAAATAATTTTAGAAATGAAATTACACAAACTAATGGAACGGAAATGGCCGACTTCTTGAGGAGAAGAAATCTTAGGAATAAGCACAATGTCAATTTGATTAAGAGATGGGGGAACAATACCTGATGTAAGGAATCCACAGACCGTATCAATCACTGTCTTCCCCACAGGATGCCAGTAGTGTTGGTAAAACATACCCGACAATCCATCCGGTCCAGGAGATTTTAATGCAACTAGCTGGAAAGCCGCTTCCATGATTTCTTTGTTTAACACGTGGCTAGTGAGCTATGCATTCATCTCTTCATTAATCAGGATGGAGACCGAATCTAACACGCCGCCCCACTGTTTGTCATTATCAGCTTTGAATAGGTTCTCATAAAAAGATGCAAAAGTTTGCATAATTTCTCCTTCATCTTCTGACCAACTCCTCTCACTTGATTTCAACCTCAGAATTTTATTTTTCTGCATCCTTAACACTGTCGACTGGTGGAAGTATTTAGTATTCTGGTCCCCCTCTTTTAGCTATGAAACCCTGGATTTTTGCAGCCAATATAATTCTTTCCTTCTCCAAAGCCTTTCAAGTTTCTCAATGAGATTTTTCTCCTGATTCCTATCCTATCCATGTGAAGACCTTGCCTTTGTATGAGCCCAAGTTCTTTTTGAATCTCACTGATTTCCATAATGTTGTTCAGAAAGGAGGCCCAACTCCAATCTTTAAGCTTTAACCTACTTCTCGAGTTTAAACCCCATGGGATAAGGATGACCATGTGGTGAGTTTTCCATCCATGCGTTTATGATGGTGTTTCCACACTCTTCAAAGGGAGTCCATATGCTTTCAAACTAGAAGCGTCCTTTGCCAAATATATCTGAGAAACACGACTCCACCACTAACACCACATGTAAACCCGTGTAAAGGCAGATTCTGAATTGTGAACATCCTCCACACCCAAAATATTAAGAAAAAACAAAATGCTGCCGCGCAGCTTTTGCGTGTTCACATGCATTCATTCTCCAATGATGGAGACAAAACATCACATATATATATATATATATACACTAGTACATAACATGTAGGAGATACATAGGGACAAAAAATATATAAGAAGAGGCGTAAGGAGGTTTAGATTAGTATAGACAACTAGTATAAGATTAGACACATTATTAACTTGTACATAATTAAAAACCTCATATATTGAATATTTTCTACTAAATAGCAATGAAATGAGTATATTTTTCTTCATATGTAATCTTTATTAGATACTTATAAATGTTGTTATAACTGGTTAATGGAATGGATAGAATGATTAAGTTTAAAATAATTAATGATTGAATGGAGATGAGAAATAAGATTGTAGCTCTTTGGAATATAAGTATTACATACAATACTTGGCAAATTTATAAGTTAAATTTGATACAATTTTTTTAAATAAAATGATGTATAAATGGAGTTAATAATATATAATATCAACTTAATTATATTTGAAGATGGCTTTAAACAACTAATTTTTAATATTAAACAGACTACAAAAACAAATTGTGAAATATGAAAATAGCGAAGGTGTATAATTCAATCTTGCATCTTGCAATTGTGATATAACATTGGCAATTGTGTAATTTTTTTTATAATATTAATATTTATGTATTTCATTGATAAACACATATTTCTAATCCAAATGTGACTCGATTGGTTTTCTCATGTTGAATTCCTCGAAAATATATATATAAACGCATATATATATATATTATATATATTGTACACATGATGATATAAATGCAAGATTCATTAATTTGCCTGGAGACTTTATTGAATGTGGCATGCAGTTCATTAAGGCTTTGGCAGACATTACTTGTAGAATCCGAATATTTTCAAAATGCAGATGGAGAAGAGATGACGTTTACGTTACAGTGCAATTTGCGTTGCAAATATTTTTCTGAAAGAAGCGGTTATCTAAATTCTAAAAGGCGAAGTTTAAATTTGAACGTTTAAATTGTTGTGTTACTCTGCTCGAAGGATGGTGTAAATTGGTATATAAAGGAGTAAACGCTCCTTCATGAAAACATTGAAATGCTCCATTTGCCTACACAGTTCACAATTCAAACGCTCTTTCTGTCTGTATATGTAGCCACATTTTTATTGTTTAAGTCCTCCTGTTTGACACATCATATTTCACTCCACTAACTATGATTTCATTTTTTGAAAAATAATTTCTCTTTTCTATGGCTTGAAATTTTTTTATAAATAGAAATTATTTTTCTATTCCTGCATTATAAATCTTTCTTCTCCTTACAAAAAAATAAAAAAAATCAAATTATCTCCATAGATCAATTCTTCCACCATACATTTTTTTGAGAAAAAGCACAGTTTTTCATCAGGTAGAAAAAGTAAGGCTATGAGAACAGGTACATCATCCACACTACAGGGATTCGATGATATTCTAGCATACTTGAAGTACAAGTACAACAATAAAAGGCACACGATGTGATGGCAAACATCGATCATCAACGTATACAACCTCGTGGATTTAAACCTCCATGAATGAGTTATCGAGATACACTAGCTCTTCGATTTGAACATTTACGCATGAGTTATCCCACGGCCATATTCGAGGATGAGAAGGATAAGGTTGAAATAATTCTTTAGACCGAAGAGTAACATATGGGTTAGTATACACCTAGTAGTTTGAGGCATTTAGGATCAAGTAAACCCCTTAGACCTAGTGAATCTAGTATTTTCACTATACATTTTTGCAAAGGTATAGATGAAAAGGGAAACTCACGAACGTAATGCAACTCAAGCTATGCTTAGAAGATGGGAGAAAGGTATGGTACCCTCAATAAGCACCTAAAATTGCAACATCTCGAGGAGGTGGAGATAAACAATATGCAACAACAAATCACCAAAGGCAATGGTTCGTGCGGACAAACATTAATAAGGTACGATTAAAAGAAGCATAAGTACCATCTCATGCAATACCTCGCCAAGTTGCACCTATCCTTCAATGCAGATACATCACAACAGCCAAGCCAATACAAGTAACAGACATTTAATCCTAGGTCGCATTAATTAAGTTACAGCATATTAAGTTGAGCCATACAAGAGCTTTACTACAAAGATAAGTGCGTTCGCAAGTAAGTTCACTTCAATTGATATGTTAGTGTCCGTATTAGCTGACATATGGACAGATCCTTTTCATAACAATTCATACGTAATTATAACTGTTCACTAGATCAACAATAATTGATGACTAAGTAAAAAATTGTTAACATTGAGGGTATTTAACAATCGTCACAGAACACAAAATATTTATAGAATTATTAGAGAAATTCGAAATGAGTATGGCTTGGTTAAGAAAACATTTTCTATTAGTTTTGATAATGCAAGTGCTAATATAACCTCCATAACAAATCTACAAAATTTTTGTCAACCAACGTTGGGGTGAATTTTTTTTTATATACGTTGTACATGTTATACTCTTAACTTACATGTTATACTCTTAACTTAAGGATGGTATTGCAGCTTTATAGGACATGATAGCCTCAATAAAAAATGTGGTGAAGATAATAGCGAAGAGACCATCCTTATATAAAAAGTGGAGTAACTATTGTACAAAGCATGGGAAGAAGCCCAAAAAAATTAGGATAGATGTGCAGCACCATTGGAACTCTACGTACGAGTTGTTACATAACGTCGTTTCTTATAACGAACTGCTATATAACTTTGTAATGTATAACATATGATAAGGATCGAATCTTTGATGCCAAGATAATAAGGAATATAAGGATCGATCCAGAAAGAAATAGCAGCAAATCTGGAAATGAACAGGAATGAGTATTCAAGGAAAGTGGATACGAAGAACAGGAAGGGTTTTGATAGTAAATATGGATGGATATAACTCACCAAGACATAAACACGATCAGAGGTTTGAGCTCGAAATAGAGTTCGATTCGACTCACAAACACTAAATGTTGCTCAAGATTTCAAATGAAGGTTAGATGCAACTCACTAATCATTCAAATGAAAGGATTCACTACAATCTGAGAACAAGATTGATAAGAACGCTTAGACGATTAAAGAGTCTGATTAATATTCGATAATCCAAAAAATGCTAACTCAAGCCTTACTCGAAAGAGGAAAGTTTCACTTTCTGTATATATCTTTATATATCTATCCGTATCCGTCTCTATCTCTATTCTTTATTAATACAAATATTGCTATTTATAGCAAGTCCTAAACCCCAGTGGTAACACTGTAAATAAAGTATAAGGCCTTAAATCCTAAAAAATTGAGCCCATAAATAAAATAAAGGGAAAACATGTACAAGAATACAAAACTGTACGTTTTACAGAACTTGGTATGTAGTCACTCAGTATGTCTTAGGAAGAGTAGTATCCGAACCAAATGGAGTTGGCAGTTAGATGTATGGGTTTGGGAAAGGATCCTTGACATCTCGCGTGGCTTGGCCGAGACATCAGAGAAGTTGACCTATAATTGCCGAGTTTTGGAATTAATCTGCGCTAGTCTCTCAAGGTCGTGCCGAGTGGTTCTTTGGTCTCGAGTACTTAGCCCTATGATTTCTCGACACCTCAACTAACGACAAAATTGATGCCGAGTATTTATTTCCCTTCCCCCTGTCCTTCTGGCTGTAGCTCAGCCTCAACTTAGATATGGTCGGAAGCTAATTCCTATCAACATAAGTGAGATTGAAAATCACCTCAACAACTGGGATATATCTATGTAGTTGTTGAAGATTCTCAACGTTTTTCATGATACAATTAAGACTTTCTTTCAAGTGTACAGGCCGAGTATCCATATGTTCGTGATGTTAGCAGTCAACATTCTTACCGTGCTACTTTAGGCATGTAAAGACCTGAACCTGCATGACTGTACGCTTGATATGGCATTGAAGTTGGTATCTAATTATAAAGGAAGTCCCCATTGCAACTATTTCAGATCTCCATTGTAAAACCGATCTACCACAAATGCATTTGAAAACTTATTATGATTATATTAATTCTCTAACGAATTCGTAAGATATATATAGCTTAGAAGCACAATAGGAGGCTTCTACAGTGATAGCCGACCTAGAGGAGCTTCTCACGTGTTACTAATGTCATTATGGTGACAGTCATCAGTCTTTCTGTTGCTACCCCCCACGAAACACCTCTACTTATTTATATGCAAGCAATTTTTGGCATAAAAATTGAAGTGGCAATAATCTAAGGGGCCAATTTTCGAGCTACAACACTACATGAACACAAATTTCAAGTTCTCTAAAAATATTGTCATCAAGGATTTCAACATCTTAGAGTGAAGGCAAAGACACGCGAGGGAATATCTAATCCTAGCTCGCATTGCCCATCAAGTATTTGTTGCTCTCGCATTAAAGTGGCAATTAAGCAAGCGTTTAGTAAGGGTAGGCCTTAGCCTCAACAATCAACTAACCTCCTGTTACGTTTCGAAGCAGTAAAGTCATAATAGTCCTACTGTGTAAACAAATCTAGATCAATCACTATCATATATACGATTTACATAAAGCGTTCACGACTCCTCGCTTTGAAGTGAAGTAAACAATCATACATGTTTATTGATAAAATTACATATAGAACTACAAACTTTAAGTCATATTTACATATATATAAACATATATAGTCTTATGGTTCTAAGAAATGTATACATAACAAAACAGTCTAAAACGGTTAAATATTACATGATTACTCTCTTTGTTATCTATGAGTCCCTAGGAACACTCTCAAGGCACTGTTGATCCTTTAGTTTATCCTCACTCCCTTAAAGTTCTTCAAAGGAGTACTAACCTCCAAATAATTATAATGTGGTATTCTAATTGTCACTTGTAAAAAAATCAAAAAGGGTATAAGTAACCAACAATTCTATAAGTTAGGATGAAGACATATTACTGTATAATAAACACAAACATCGTTTTTAAACAATTTAAATTAAATGCAATGCATCACACAGCGTAGTCCAATCCATTGTGAAATTAAATTAAAGAAATTTCACCCACTCTAGTCCAAGTTAAGGAGTTTCTACACTTATTCAACAACTCACGATCAAACCCATGTGTGTGCAATAGAGTCACCGCTCCCCTCATAACTATCCTTCCAACTAATGCCCTCATCCTTACCACGATATCATCTCCTGTCACTTAGTTTGAATAAAAATGAAAAAGAGACCATTATGCTATAGTGCTATTCCTTTCGAAAGTGTCGATATTTAGTCGAAGAATCCTAATCATCCCTTAAAGGATTACAATGCATATCTAATTAAGGTATTAGGTCATATATGGTTAAACTCAGTTTAGGATGATCAAACAATTTCACTTCATATATATCATAACAATTCAACATGACAAAGCATCAAAATATAATTCAATAACTAAAGATACACAAATATGCATACAAACATCTACTTATAAGAACAAACAACACAATCCTAAGCTTCCGAATATTTTAATATAGTACTCCAAAATACAATAATGTATTGATCCTAACTTACTTGAGATTTTTTACTTGCTCACTTGACTTGTTGCAGGGTTAACTCATCTCTGTTTGTCCCTATAATATAAATGCTCTTTTAGTATTTATATTCTTATGATATACAGGCTTATTATAATTTTACTTGATTATCTAAGTTATATATATCACTTCTTACCGATCTATTCTAGGCTAGCTCCAGATTCAGTTCTTGAATCGATTTCCTAGTTAAGTTTTAATTCAATTTTTTGTTATAGTTTATTTTATATATATATATACATATAAACCCTAACAATTCCTTCCGAACCAATATATAAAATTCATTCAACTATATTTGAGTATCCTAAATCTCCTAATTAGCTTATAGTCAATATTTTGGGCAATACGGTACACCTTACTCTTAATTAAACTTCCGAATTTGCTTCTAATGTGAGACTAACTTATATTTTTCACATAATTATCTAAATATTCATTCCATATTGTATTTATTTTATATTATTATTATAATTTTATCAATTTTTGACATAATATTTTATATCTATTTAATTCCTATATATACATATTATATATTATTATATACTATACACGTATATCACTTATCTAACATTTCTAATAGTACATATATCATCTTTTATCACCAAATAACATATCAAGATGTCTAATTATTCCATAAATTAGAATTTATATCTAATAAATCCTATATCATAAAATTAACTTAAGTATGTTCTTTTTACCTATTATTCATTTATGCATATTCATTACATATTAAGCATAATACATCTAAATAACACCTCAAACTCTACAAATACCATCTTTCATAAGCAACTAACATTCAAAGATACCTAATTACATATTAAATCAAAATTTTCAACAAATTAACATTAAATTATTAAATTAAACCCACAAATTGCCTTTTATGCATAATTTTAGAGTCTAAAAATTAAGTAAAAGTTTAGAAAATAAATTTTCAAAAAAACTCATCATGGCACTATCATGAATACTTTAAATAGTTTACAAAAAAATTTTGAAGTCAAAACTACACTATTAAGTTCATTTAAATTAAAATCGAAAACTAACTTAGGTTTAAAAGTTTTTTAAGCATTGTATATCCTGAGACTTAATTTTATTAAATTAACTTTTTTTTCCTAAATTTACATACAAAAATACCTCAGAATACCAAATTTTATAATTTTCTATATATATTTGGTAATTTTAATAAATTAAAAAAAATCAGAATGGAAATTGAACTCACCTATTCGATCGACTTTCGGCCACCAATGGTGACTCCGAAGGTGTCGGCAGCCCCTGGCAATGGTTCTAGGGTTCGGTGGTGGTGGTTATTTAATTTCAAGTAGTTGGTGGATGTCTGTTCCCTTTATATACCCTATTTGTACACTATTTTTGCTAATTTTTGTATAATTACTTACTTCTCTCTCTAATTTTCCTAAATTCCTAACTGAACAAGATGAATTTCATATGAGAGTCTTCTAATTTATATAGAGTTTTTTGAATATTTTTCTAGAATTTTTAAGTGCCAAGTATCCCTTATCTCCTCTTTTTGCTTTCTAATTATTCTAATTTGATTGGATTCCTATCATGTCATGACCAAGATCTGGATATTTCTTCATTTTTCCATAATTTTTTTTATTTTTAATGAATTTTTTTAATTTTTTTAGGTATTTTAAGTAATTTTTTGTATTTTTATCTACACGTAAATATATATATGGTACAAATTAATACTCCTAAATATTATCTATGTTATTTTATGATTTTTAATATACATATAATTTATCTCTATCGATTCGTTAGTTATCGAAACTCATTTTATTCGTTTTCAATAAATAACAAATAATATATATAATTCAATATTATAATATTTAATTATTTATTTTCCTAAATTCAAACTCATGAAATCGTTTTTATTAATATTCCTAACTTCATTGTTAAATTTGGGCTCAATTAATCAACTTACCCATTCGCCCTAAATTTTACGTATCGACTTCGAACACCTTATTGTAAGGCTTACACCTCCCTTTTCCATCATCAGCATTGAAGCAAGTGCTTACACGAAAGACTAGTACAAGGCAGGCTGTAGATAGCAAAAGTCATGTGATACATCAAGCGCAGAGGATGAGTATTTTAGCGACTGGAACAAATCAGATGGAAGCCCAAGCTCAACCGCTAGTTCCACTCCAGGGCATGCATTACCAACACAAAGAGACACTTAGTAATTACTAATTAATCTTTTCTTTTTTCTTGGTCATTAAAAAATGTTTTGTCATCTAAAAAAATTGTTTTTGAAATTGCCTAAAAAAAAAAATTAAATGCTATGGTTTTCCTAAGAGAAGCGATTCAACCTTAGGCTTTTCAAAATGCCACCAACTAAAATTATTTTTCTTTTAGAAAATTTAAATGGATAATCATGTACACATGGCTTTTTACTTAATTTAAAATTAACTAATATACTAAAGGTTTCTAAAAAATCACACTGTACTATGGCGGTCTAATTTTGATTAGTAGATACGTAGATACATAGATACATTTGAGACAATCTTAAAATCAATCAGAAATTTTTTCCCCCTACCCCTAATTTCTCCGTGAGTTAACCGTTACAATGCTTTTCTATACCATTATGGATGGTATTGTATTTTCTATTTTTGCTTGGCAACTATATTCCAATTTGAGAGATAATATTTTGTAACATATCACTACGAATTAAAGTTATTAGTTACATTGTAATTTATTTATTTTTTATATTGACAATGTATTCTGAATTTTTAATATTTAAATGAGAATTCCTCATCCTTTGTGACTTCTCTCGCTTTGCTAAATATTACATAATATTTTAGTATTAAACTAACATCATGCTCACATGATCCAAATTAATTATTTTAAAACAAAATAAAATTTAAATCGAAGATAACGATGAATCATTTACACGTCAATACATGTAATGTATATGTACGAATAACATGTCACAATAATTTGGGAAGAAAAATAAATGTATAGAGAAGTTGGAAATTTATTTACAGGAGCGCGGTGGAAAATGTAAAAATGATTAATATTACTAAAAAGATAAACGAAAGGGTTCAAGGGTCGATTCGCTGACTCTTGAATCGCTGGTTAGGCCAAACTGGCCTAGGCTTGTGGCCTCAAGGGTCGGACCCAGTTTAGCTTAGGGCCAGGCTCGATTTAGTCTAGAGCCGGTCTGTGAAGATGGTTCTAAGCCAGTTCAGCCCGACGATTAGGTCTAGCCACATGATCTGAGCTCACCATTTCATTATGTAGAACCTAGGTTTTTGGGTATTTTCGGAGCCATTCAAAAGAACTCAAAGCTTTGTCTATCCTTTTCATAATAAGATTCGCACCCTCTCTTCTATTCAACCACGTAAAGTGGGGTCCTTAAAAACATAGATCATTCAAATGAGCACTCCTAATCATAGAACCAAAATTTGCCATAAACCTATTGCACCTAGGGATATAACCTTCTTTCTTATGATTATATAAGATATCACTAAAGTCACTGATATGTAACCATGGTTCACTCATAGAAGAGGCAATAGACTTTGAAGTTGACACTAAAGGAATGCATTAGCATCTCCATAAATTCACGAAATATGAGAAAAGAAGGAACCATCGGCAAGATGAACCAAAGTTTAAATGTGATTTTTACTAAGGGTAAGTGCAATACGGTTCACCCTTCGTTCCGAACCAAACCTAAAACTAATGGTTCGATTTTTCTCTATATCAAACTTGTTAATCTTGTATAAGATATCAAGAGGGGGTGTGAATTAATATATTTAAACTTTTTGAAAACTTTTTCGATATAAGAAAAATAAAATTATCCCTCTTAACAACTTATATTGGTGAATAGTGATATTTTAATAATTTAACACACAATAATCAATAAAACAAATTAAAAGAGTAATGAAAGAGAATATCAAGTTGAGGATTTATGGAGTTTCGGCTTTTTACCTATTACTTTCTTCTAGCTCCATTGCTGAGAATCTAGTTTACTTTATTGGTGCCGTTCTACTTGATCCACTAATTCAAATTACAAGAAGATTACAAGCTTTTCGTCACACATGGACTTCACAATATTTTACTTTGCTTATCTAGCCTCTCTATAATCTAGGCTAATTACAGATTTACAGAGATAAATGTACTTATCTCTACACTCAAATAACAAATAAAAGTTTCAAATTATAAGTGAGTACAAAAATATAAATCTCAATTAATTTCGCTCTTAAAGAGAAATAATGATTGTTGTATAATTTGTTTCGATATAACTTTCTGAAAAGGTATCTAAAAGACTTTTTGTAACTTTTTAGAAGGTAGAATTTGTTCGCAATTTTTGTGTAATGAAATTTTTTCTCAAAGAAGTATCTGACATTTTGAATTATTTCTCTTTTTATACAAAAATCTTCCAATGGCTAATTTACTGAAATTATCTTCTCTTTCGTGTTTATCCAACCATTATTTGTTAAAACTAATCTTTAAATATTGAGAAGATCTCGGTATTTTTGAAATTCAAAAATAAATCTTCTTATCTTATTTTGGTCAAATACACTTTGATCCTTAACCACCAGATAAACTTCAGATTTAAATTTGATGAAAAGATGTGCTTTATTAGCAACTTCTAGATACGCTTCATATTCAAAACATTTAAAATTCTACAAAATTCAAATTAACCTTATCCTTATCCATATTTGTGTATATCTTAATTTATTAAAAATATATTTGTTTAAAAATAATCCCCATGAATCTTAATTACATCTTAAGTAAAACGGGATTAAGTGTATTTTCCTAATACACCCAATCTAGTAAAGTTAAGCTTTGTTTAATTCGAATATGATATTAATTAAAATTCAACGTCACATATTTCCAAACCAACTTTATGAATATCGTATTAAAAAATATCAATATTCTTTTCTTTGAAGTCTCTAAACAAGCTTCTAAGGTATTATACTACTTCTACTTATAAAGCTTCTAAAACACTTTCTGAAAAATTTCAAACTATTCTTTTTTTCAATCAAATTGAACATTTTGAATTAGTTTTTGAAGATAACTTAGTTTTGTGAATTTAAACTTCTTGAGAACTCTTTTAAATACCTACATTCTTAATGATTTATTAGCGTTTAACCCTTTTTTTATCATCAAAATATATAAAAGATATCTAACAAAACCTAGCCATATGTTTCAGTTCACAAATATTTTGAACCTAAAAAAACTAGTATAATACGATTCAAACTGCAATTCACTTTATGATTTTTTTTAATAAAATATTGAATATGAAACAATTAGCATCTAGTGATGTAAGACTTCGGAATACAACAGCTTCATGGTCTAGAAATCCATTTGTTGTTGGATCAATTTCTCATATTTGTTGTTTTTTTTTTTTTTTTGAACCATTATTGAACAAAAATGTTAACTAGGCATCTATTGATGTGCGATGAGATTTCCTTTTTAGACCTATGTACTAATGGGAAGACCAAAATGTTTACTATTTTAAAACAATGCTATAAAGACATTGAAATATCTACATACAAGAAGATATAAGATTACTATAGATAGCTCTACAATAAAAAACCAGGAGCTATATTTCATAACCTGTGGATTGTGATGGTTTGTAATACATTCAAAAACCAACAAATAAACAACCATTCATTTAAAATAATGTACTCCTCATTAATGATAAATATCCATTCACTACCATAGGTACAATACAGTTTAAAATCATCCAAATACAATCTCAATCAATAAAAAAAAAAAATTAAAGAGCAAATTTCATGACATAATTTGATGCTACCTTCATTAGCTACACAAATCATTCAAATACACAAAAATGTGACACCATGAAGCTCATATTGCAATAGTTCCAACACCAAACAATAGGTACTAATTTATAGGATCTCCAAGCATCAACTTGTAATTTGAACCTGAATTGAAAAGAATAATAAAGTATGAAAATGGAATCAAGCAAAAATTCACAACATTTGCTTATCTTAGATTCTAAAATATTTGCCACCAATCCATATATAAAAAGAGATAAAAAAGTAAACAGAAAATTGAATCGGCTTGCTACCTAACTCTTTCACCCATTATTTATCTTTAGCATCATTAAGGAAAGTATGCAATAAGCAACAGATGCCTCTTGCAAATCAGTAAACTTAGCAAAGAAACAACCTACTATGCATTGAAAATCTGGTTTTAACAACAGCAACAAAATTCACAAAATAACCAATTATACATATAGTTAACCAAAAATCATGCTAACCAACAAATCATAAAAACAACCTTGATTCAGTTAAGTATAATGTTGGTAGTAGCCGATTGCACCATCTCACCAACTTTTACATTTGAAAATATATGAGGGAAAAACAAAGTAGGATATTAGCACAATGAAAATATAGATCGTAAGTCAAATAATTTTAAAAGTTTTGAGAAAACAAATGAAATCTTTTTATACTTAAGTCAAAAACTTTGAATGCTTTAAGCTCTTCTTCTATACATGATACTATATCAGGATTTTTCAACTAATCTTGTACACAAATGTGGACTTCAACCATATAAGGAGTCAGAGAACTATTTAAAAAATCAAGTACATGACTACTAATACTAAAAGTACTCTCGGAAGCTACAATCGACAAGGGGATAACCAACACATCTTTTGCCATCAAATAAAGGATAGGCAATCCAAAAGAGGATCTTTTCCACCAATCCAACACATCTAGATCCTTATTATCAAAATCCTTACAATCTTCTCCTAAATACCTATCCAATTCATTCTTCTACAATAGTTTTTCCCCTCCTCCTATCTCACGATTAAAAACTTTTCTCCAAGGTTTATAACTGTTAGTTTTCATCTCTACCTGTTTTTACTTCATACAACTTTGAGAACATGAGCTACCATTCTCATCCTTATATCTAAAATTGAACTCATAATGATGATATAATGATGAAAGTGCATAATTGATTTTACCCATAAGTAGAGTTGCATTTTCAATGTCATACATATGCTTGACCATCCAATCAACATGAGGTAACTTCTAACGAGGATTAAAAACCACTGAAATAAAAGCCAATATATTAATATTATTGATATTTCCCTAATACTTATCATGTTTTCTTCTCATCCTTTTAGCCATAATCTTCACTGATGGATTACAATCTTGTCATTGCTCATTGATTCATAGCCGACAACTAATATCTCCTCAATAAATTGGTTGCAAGACTTAAATGTTTGATATTGTTATAGTAGTCTTCAAGGTTGCTCTTTGTTTTTATATTTTCCACGTAAGAGTTATGTGTTCAATTGGAAGATTGAATCAAATGGAAGTAAAATAACAACATAGGGATTTGAACCGAGACTTTTGTACAATATTGATATCATGTTGATACCAACACTACAACCATCCCTTCTAAAAACTTATATTTGCGATATTATATTTATTACCTAATAGTACTAAATATAATTAGCACTTATTTACAACTAAAATATATAAATAAACACCATGATAAGTTTTGAACTAATTCATTCAGTTATCCAAAGCTATGCGTCCACCATCCTAAGCACTTTAACATCCTTTATGTTGACCATGTAACTCTCTTCATCTAGATGGTAGTGGTACAACTCCACTTACAAATGTATTTATAAAATAATAAGCACTAAAAGTTTTAGGATGTTTAGGTTGAAAACATATACTAGAGGAATAATTCTAACCATCTTCTATTTCTTTGTGACCATTCTTGGATGTACATGCACAAATCCTCATAGCAATTTGACCCTAATGAATTTAAAATGACTCTTTCGAGTGGCTACTTTCATATCTAGTTGTGTTTCAAGAAGATATACAGCTACAATACACTTCATTGAGAGAATCCAAAGGTTTAGTTCTAATTTTCAAGAAAAGGAAATTGCATGAGGTACCTAAGCATAAAGTCAAGAGCAGCTATTTTGGAGTTTCTCTAGGTACTACGTACATGCATTTTTATATTATTCCTTAGGTCTATTGTGCAACAAATAGCTTAATGATGTAATTGTTGGTTTAGAATACAAATAAAAAATTCCACACATACAGGGAGATTTAATAAAGCATTTGAAGATAGAGAAGAAACTACCCTTGCCAGTAATGTTACGTTTGTAAATTGAAGCAATCAAAATTGGTGACATACCAACACCACTCACCGGGATTCAACCGCAAATAGAAAAGGTAAACTAAGATGAGCTGCAAAAATCAAAATACACATTAGATAATAGTATTAGCTTTATCCACAATAGCTTTGATAGTCTAAGAAAATAGCATTTGTTCTTACTAATTCTAAATAGAAGCTAAGTCAACAGCTACTCATCCAAGAGAGAAAAAAAAAATCATCAATTAGAAAGCATGAAACTATGGTTGATATAATTATCATAAAATCAGATTTTAAAAAATAAAAAATAACAAAAAAAAGAAAGAAAAGAAAGAAAGAAAGAAATAAAGATCTATGATGGAGAATGAGAGATCTGTGAAGAGATAAAGCAAACTCGCTGAGAGTGAGAGGTCTTACCTTTTGTGACTATAACTATGAGTAACAGCTAAGTGGTGAGCACGTAAGCAATTCTAGATGGGTGAATACTGCAACGGCTTAACAGAGAACAGTGATAGAGAGCACCGGAGCATCGAGCAGTGACTGAGAGCAAGAGAAAAAGATAGATCTAAGTTTACAATTTAGGGTAATAGCTCGCTAAGGTTTCTTCTTCATCTACTTTTCCGTTGTTATATCTATAGACTACTAGATTATGTGTCCTTTTACGTTCAGCTTGTTGCTGTTAGTTTAGACTTTTAAGCTATGGTGTGTCTTGATTTTTTTTTTTAAATAACTAATTCGGTTTGGTTTGATCCTTTAAACGAAACCAAGAATCAATTAGAATGAGCAAAACCACACCGTAAACAGCTAAAAAAAAAAAAAAAAACTCTTTTCTTGTGTAGTTCAATTTAGTTCGTAGTTTGCACTACGGTTTACAATTAATTTGCTTACCCCTAATTTTTACTATAGCTAAGGATGCTTACTTCTACAGATGATACGTTGCACCAAAGACGGACGGGGGTGATACTATCGAGGATTGGTTCAAGCTCACTGAAAGCTTGAAAAATGTAAGATGACGAATGTGTGAAACTAAAAGAGAACAAGCCAAATCACGAACGATTCTAAAGATATAACGCACCAAGAAACCTCCATGAACTCACGAACCAGTTTGATATAATGTACAAGTAGCTTAGTAAAATCACTTGATACCTAACCTTACTTAAGAGATAAAATAAGAGTGAAAGAGGTAGTAAGTAAAAGCTTAACACCAAAGAAGAAGTTCAGTATATTCAATTGTAATAATAATGGAAGAAGATACTTGCGGTTGCTTATAAGAGGATATTTATACCTAAAATTCTAAAGCAATATACCAAATATAAAAAAGATTAAAAAGGATATTATCCAAAATAAGTAAAATTCAAGAAATAGACAAAGGGTATAATAGAAATTGCAGAGATAAGAGCTTTGATGGCTGATTCTTTTATGTAGCATATGTGGACACGTAGCAGGTAGTTACTAGGGAGGTTTTTGTAGAAGTAGAAAAGAAAGATTGATCGGATTCAATTGATGCTAAGCTGTTTTGCAAGTCTTTTAGGGTAGTGTTAGCTCAAACATGAGATAGGGAGCTCGAAACAAGTGTGGCCAAGCTGATGGGCAAATTGGCTAAGCTATTAACAAAGCGACTCATAGGTCGAAACTTGATCTTAGACAAACATAAAGGAGCTCGACTTGGCATCTACGGCAAGTCGACAGTCAAAAGTAGCTTGGATTCTTCAAGCGTAAGTCAGGGTGAGAGGATGAGCCTTGCCATGTTCTCAAGTCCTCGAGCTCAGGTCAAGGGTCCAATGGCTTAATTCTATCATCATTGGACTACCACAACACTAAACCCTAAAAAAAGCTAGATGGGGCTACATAGAATTCATGTCTGTATCTCATTCGCCTTCTAATTTTTGATAACTTACTTGTTCTATTCTTGGTTTCCATTAAGAACACAATGCTTGAGTTGTGGTGGTAAATGAGATCCTTAAGTTTTTTAATTGTCATGCGAGATTCCAAACATTGACAATTCTAATAATGAGAATCATGGCTCCTGGGTGTCTTATTTAGGCTAGCTACTATAGCGTTCTGACAAATTTTGTTTAATGGAGATAGGGACATCTACTAAAGTCTCAAGAGACCTAATGATATTAGATTATTATACAATACTCTTGCTAGATGCAAAATTGTGTTTTCTTGGCTTTCTTCCTCTTTGTTGAGGAGATTTCTTTTTAGAAGAAGAGGCTACCACATCTAAAGCAACAAACTTAAGATGCTTAGTAGGACTACGGGATAAATCTTCCACATGCCTTTTAATTGCTAATGTTTGAAGAGCTGGAATTAGGTAAGATGGGGATGGTTTAAGGTTAGTTCATATACGGGACAAGGATGGGGAGGATTTTGAGATCTTAAGAAAATAGATGTTAGGGAGATTTTGAATGGATGATGGGGTGGTTTTGGTGTTGGTGTTTAGTGGGTTGAGTATATTAGTGGAGGGAATTGTGATTTTTGAAGGATGGTTCATGGTGTAATGAGTAATATCTAAACCGGTTATCTCTTTATGATCTTTGGATGGTTAGTGAGATGTTACTGGAGTTTTAGATCTTAAAAAACCAGAATCTACTCTATGATGGATGGATAAAGGTGAGGGGAACAAAGATTGCATCATACTGGAGGGTATTGTGTTTGTGGTGGTTTTTGTAAAAGGTGGGATGTAAGAAGCTTGCTTAAGAGTGTTCAAATAGCCATCTTGTTGATTTATGTCAAGAGCTCCACTTCCCTTGGATCCAGACAATGCAACATTTCCAAACACTAGGCTAAATTTGCTAAAGGCAACTTCCATAGAAGAGGCTTAAATTGGATTGGAGTTACATCAAGATCCTTCACCATCCATTACTAGTCTCATTGTCGAGTCTCGAAGCTAAGTCCCAAAGTTCTAACTGGCCGATTCCAAATTACATCTAATAGTTGAATGGCTAAATTTACTGCACTTCAAACAAATATGCGAAAGTTTCTCATGTTTAAAGTGCACTAAGTACCCTTTAGTTCTATTCCTATTAACCCATGCTCTAGTCTTCAACAGTGCTGACCCTGAAGAATCCTCTTAATGTACCCCCTTTCAAGTCAATTGGCTCGCTTTCTAAGACCTCACTTACATAAGATCCAATGTTCAAAGCATTGCCGTCTGTCATCTGGTCTAATTTCAACTTATGGAGTTGCACCTAAATAAGACACTTTGAGAGGTCAACGTCTTGAATATTTTAGTGACTTTCCCATATATTCAACAATAACTTCTTACCTATATTACTTAGGGTCGATCTTCCATAATTCTCACTACTAACTGCTTCTCAACCAAGGTGCACACATAAAGGTTCCCTTTCATTACTATAATTTCACAAGACCCATGCAGCTTCCACACCTTTTTTCAAAACTGTACCATAGCTGCTTTGTTTTCAACCCTGTTAGAAAATCACCTTATGTACCATTACAATCCTGTCAATTAGGTTCACCTCATCTTACACATCAAGCCCAATAAAAGGATGTTCATAGCCAGTGTTATAAGCATCAGGGTGGGGAAAAACAATGCTTAACATGTCCATAAAGGAAACAAAAAAAATAGAAAGTTAGACTAGAGTGACAAATTTTACCCAAATTAGAGACAACACTATTCAAAGGAACTAGACACATAACTATAACATAAGAAAGGACTAATGATCGCAACCTTATCAAGCATAAAAAATCAAATCCATATATAGCTAATGGATGCAAATAAGTATAAGCAACTAATAAGAAAATGCGAAATATAAGACTCTAGAGGAAGAAAGGATCACATGACACTTATCTTTCTATTGCCTAAAAGGCTATCCATTACCAAAGTCGCCAACGTCTGTCCAATCGGCTAAGAATAAAGGAGTAGATGGGAATGAGGTCTTAAGGACATAGGTAAGGGTTTGCTGGGTTTAAGGTTTGTGCCCACCTCTTATTAAAAAGAAAGTTTAAGCAAAGCTCGATTGGATCGCATAATCTAATCACGTTTTCAACTAAGTTTTCTTTGTATTTCTCCCCTTTAGTCTGCTAACGGGTTGAATAACCTATTTTATAAAGTAGATGGTCACTCGTTACTAAGAAGTGATCAGAAGCACTTTTTTTTTTCATTATTCCATATTTTTTATTTAAATTTTTATTAATTTACTTAAATAATATATATATTTTTATTTTCCCAATAAAAATATATTGTCAAAAATTAGAAAATACTTATTTCATTGGTCCATTAAAAGATTTGCTATTCTTCCTGCTATCTAAACACATGAATAGATTAGTTGGTAAATCAATCAAATAAATATATTTTATGAGGAAAATCAAATACATGAAAATATCATTTTAGTTTTTGAGAAAAAAAAGAGAATTTTATTTGTTTATTATTACATGTATTAAATATTATGTATTTACTAATTATATAAAAAATATTATCAATTTATCAAACTTATCTCAAATCTATAATAAATAAGACATAGTAATTGTATTTATGTACATACATATAGTTAATGTAATAAATAATAAACATTCGCTTTAAGCTGAGGATTTCTTGAAATAAACGGGGCCATACAGCCACTCCTTTCTCCAGCAGGCCGCTGAACACCGGGTCCAAACGACCAACAAAATCGACCCAGTAAAAATTCGATCCATCATCTATCTGAACTCTGATACGTATTTCGGAGCCTCCGCAACAAGTTCTGCATACTTCCACTAAGCAACTGGCCGGTGCCGATTCTGAGTCAAATTAGACAGGAAACCAGGAGATTAACGAAAATCACAAATTTCAGCGGCGTCAATTGGAATTTAAAGAATCACATCGGAGGTATTATACTCAAATCACGTTTGTTCGTTATCTTATCTTTGTTTCATTCAAATCGCTGCATGATTTTATTCTCAATCATTTCAGTGATCAGAACTTCACATTGTTTTTTCGTAGAATTTTGTGTTGTAAGTATGTAAGAGAAGAACAGTTACAATAGAGAGAGAGAGAGAGAGAGAGAACTTTGTGAGTCGTTTTAATTCGTAACTTCACGATGTGCACAGAGGACTCAATTACTTTTGTAAGTAATCAGCTAAATGTTGTACCAAATGGAGGATTCCATGGGAATCTGAAAGCTTGATCCATATCAAGTTCGATGGTTTCGCAGAAAACATTTTTGGATTAGTTGATGAAAAATGCATTCCTAAGATTAGTTTTCAAAAACAAGAGGAAAAAAGCGATATACATGTAATGTACATGAATTGGCACCACGGAAGATGATCATTGTTGCAGCGTACTACAAATTCTAACCACTGGCCAGTCAGTTGCTTAGGTTCCCACCAAAATCGGCAGTGCCACAACCAGAGAAAAAGGAAAAGTGTGGGGAAAAAAAAGGGAAGTATTTTGACACACAGCCTTGAACACTTCTTTCCGTGGAACTGCCACTCACTGGAAATCTCTTTGGTTTTGTAATGTCATTGTTTACTCGGTGCTTTTGCCTCTATAGCCTATGATCTAGTGGAAGAACCTTATTTATATTCAGGTAATAAGTAAGACACCATAGTATTCTCGGACATTATGGTCAGCAAAAAAAAATTTGCAATTCCGAATTAGGTCCAGCAAGTAATTTGTAATCAATCATAGAGATCCCACTCCGTCTTTGTATCCTTAAAGAACAAAAGACAGCTTTTAGGTCTTTTGGGAACAAAGATGTACGTGCTATCATAAAGAAAAATCCATTCCCTTGTAGTCCACCTAAGATTTCTCACAGGAGATTTTAGAAGGATCTAAATTGGTGTAACTGACTTGATAAAAGAGATTAATACTTGCCTATCCAAGATAAGAAAAAATGTTTGAGAAAGAATTATGATAAAATGTAACTTACACATTAATATGTTAAGATAATTTTTAAGAAGAATACATATGTGATATGCATCAGTTGTAATGATGTATTAGTTGGTTAAGGCCAAGAAGGCACATATAAATACTTTCAAGAATAAACATTAAAATAAAAAATTTGCACATTTAAGTTTTGTGCCTCCATTAAGCCTTCCAGTAGATCATGGCTAGAAATGTTGATAATACAAACTTTATCATGTCATATCTAAACTTCCTGTTTATGTAAACTTCTTACGTTACTCCTTTAAAATCCTAGATATCAGAGTTTAAACTACTTTTCTTTTTTTCCTTTATTGATAAAAGATAAAATCAAATGTGATCTACTAATGCAATCTATTGTATGTATATAGCACTTAACAACGTGTCTTTTACCAAAAAAGGCAGGACCACTCTTGCATTTTCTCATGTGTACTAATTCATCATTCCAAAAATAGGATGATGAAAATTGATAAATAATGATGAGGGGTTTATAGTTGTGAAATTTTTGTTGCTCCAGGAAGCTGTGATCTGATCATAAAAAGTCGATATTTTTAAGTGAAAGTTTGTGTGTCTTTCCTTCCTTTTAGCTGAATAGTAGATGATAATTATTAATAAGACAAGTATATAAGAAAATTAGAAGAAAAAGAAATAAATAAGATTATGTTTTGAGGGAAAAAAAAAAAAAGTTGCACATCTAATGCTAACAATTTGAGGGTCTTTTTCTACATAATATGAAGGTTGTTCTTTTGAAAGGTTCTTATAATTTTGTATCAATCAGCTGATGTGAAATGGAGATTGCAGATGACCAAATTACTTTCTCATTATACTATTTATTATTATTATTATTATTATTTATAATTAGCTTCACGCGTCATTTCTATTTCCTTCTTTTCATAATTGCTCCTTGAAGTTGAAAATGCAAGGGTGTCCTGTCTTATGATTATAAGATATGAAAGTTATTTATAAGGTAAGTTTATAATGAAGGTAGAAGAAAAAGAAATAAATAAAATTCTGTTTTAATGGAAAAAAAATTGCACAATCTATTGCTGACAATTTGAGGGGCTATTTCTACATGATATGAAGCCTGTCCTTTTGAAACGTTCCTATTATTTTGTATGAATCCACTGATGTTAAAAAGAGATAACAAATAATCAAAGTACTTTATGATTATGCCATTTCTTATTACTATCATCTTTTTTATAATTAGCTTCCAACATCATATTATGTAGAACAAACCCCTCAAATTGTCACGGAGTAATTTTATGATTAGCTTCAAACATCGTATTTATTATACCATCAATTACTCGTTGCCAGTAATTTTGACAATAAATGACAGCTCTTGTGTCTTTGGTCCTCTTATAATTCTTTTATGTTTAGTTGATTTGTATTTATTGTCAAAAGCAACCTCCAAGATGCAGAACCATTCTCACTGAATAATTTAATGGCCCTATATAGCTGCCTTCTAACCACAGAATGGAATGAAATCTACGTTGGTAAAGGAATATATAGGTACACATGGTGCAACTAAGTATCATCATCCTACTGTGGAATGATGAATTAGTGTAAGTGGAAAAATGCAAGAGCGTCCTGTCTTGAGCTAATTTGGATTTCAATTTGAGTCTGGTTATAGGCAAAGATTTTTAAAACATAAGGGCACATTTACATATCATAAATATGAGGAACCATTCTGAATTTGCTGAATAGCAGACCATTCTTCTTATATACATTAATCAAATAACAGCTAGTTATTCCAAGAAAAAAGCCCTTCCACCTAATAATAGTGCAATTCCTTTTAGTAGTCCATTTACGTGCTTCCATCTTAGACAGCTTGAGGGCGAGCTTTGACACAACTTGTTAAGTTGCTCCACTGGTGACTAGAAGGTCAGAGGTTCAAGGTGCAGAAACATTCTCCTTGCTGGAATGCGAGGGTGAGGCTACATAAACCCGTAATTGTCCTGACTCTTGCCAGGGAAGCACTTCACTGCTATGAGGTATGGCCTTTTTTCTCTATTGGACAGCTAATCTTCTTTTGACTGTGCATTGTCTGAACATATTTCAACTTAGAACCTTCTCATTTAGTATTCATTGGCTTAGTGCTTCACCATGCCAAGCGTTTTCATTGTCTTCATGGATTTTAGCCTATAAATAACTAAGAAGAGGTTCTTCTATTTTTGCTATTTGAATGGTTTGCAAAAATTTGTAGATATTCTATATTGCTATAGTATAAGAGGCATAGAACTAAACATTTCATAAGTTGACAAAATGAAGTAAGATGACAGAGAAGCAGAAAAGAGGGATGTAAAAGGTATTGAAAACATTCATGAAAATGCACTTTCTTAAAAATTATGGCGTGTTTAAAATGGCTCGTTTCCATTTTAGTTTTTCCTTTCATGAACTTTGCATAAAAAGCTGTATTTTACTGTTTTTCTTTAAATTCAGTTTCAAATCGTTGCACTTGGTACATCTCTAAATGTTTATTATCTCTTACTAATTTGTTTTTCAATTTTTTAATATTATACCTTTATGACTCAGGAAATTAGGTTACGTCAATTCTCACTTACTTCATGGCATCAACCAGTAAGATGAAATTTGATGAAGATGATGAAGTGCTGGATGAGGAGGTACTGCCATGCATGCTCTGTTCTCTTTTATTCACTGTTAAGAATTGTACTTTATTGTTTGCATCGATGTTTATGTAGCTTTTTTTGGCCATAGTTTCTGTGAAGTCCTTGATTTTGATGAATTGCTCTAAATCCCTCTTGTGTTCTCTTCAGCTTGAACGATTTGATGATTTTACCCTTGCTTCTTCCTGGGAGAGGTAACTGAGAATTCTTGATGCATCTTTTTGGTGCCTTTGTTGCCATCCAGTTCTGTCTTAAATGGAACACTGGAACATATGATGTCGCAAGCTTCATATTCTTTATAGGTTCATATCAGATATTGAGGCTCTTTGTCGGCAATGGATGGCTGATGGTCCAAAAAATTTATTGGTAAGTCTAGCTTTATGAACAGCCTGTTGCTGTGATCCAATTCCATTAACAAATTATAATGGATCTCAAGCACTAACATTTCTCACTTCTCTGTAACCGTTACCATCACATAACTTTATGGGTTAGGTGCATGTGTCTGGTCAGGCATTTTATAAGATGCCTTATAATCAATGTTTGCAGTTAGTTCCCATCTATTTAAGCTCCAAACAAGCTAACTACATTGGGAGAAGGTTTTAATTTCAACTTGACTCTTTCCATTTCGGATGTGATTTGGTGCAATTCCTTTTTTGCTTTCATCTGTGGCGTATTTTAAGGTTAGGAAACTGAAACAAACTTAATACTTAAGCCTGTCATCTTTCCAGGGTTTGTTAGTTTTTTGTTCCGATCATCTCAGTTAAACCTATTTTTCTTGTAGATAATTATTTTTTTTTTCCCTTCTAGTGCCTGCTTTTGACATTTCTTATGAAAAAGTTATGTTCTCTACATTAAGTTCTTAATAATAGATTGGAGGGTTTCTATGCTGTTGAAGTTTACTGAGTACATGCAATGATCTCTCTCACTGAAGAAATATAATATATGGATGAAGATGTGAAAATTATTCCATTGTCATTCTGTTGATTACCTTTACTGCTTGATGTTATGTTGAATATTTATCTCCAGGAAAAAGGTGCAGTTCACCAGGCTTTAGGTAAGAACCTGTACAAGGTGAAGTCTGAGTTGAAGTACGCATCAAAAAATTATTGCGTGGAGTATTACTTTGCAACCAGCACAGACGGTAATCGGGGATTCTTTTGATATCCTTACATGGACAGACCAAATAAATGCTCATCTCTCTACAGTGTGATTGGTGCAGGCAAACCAGCTGACTGGAATGACACGCCACACTATCTGCAGCTTTCATTTGGTGTAGATGATTTTCTGGTACAAATTATTACCAGATTTATCTTTTCCCAAAGATATGATTGTGTGTTGATCATATTTTCTCTTTTCCACTTTTTTGCATGGCCAGGTTATTTCTCCTCAAAGTGCCAGTGGTGTGGTTCTTGATGCTCCAGAATCTAGTAAGCTTTTAAGTGCCGTTGCCATCGCTTTATCAAATTGTTCCAGGTGGGACGTTGTAGATTATTTAGTCATATCAATGCTTTTCTCACTATTTTAAGTGATGTTATCAATCATAAACTATACACCTATGCATACAGACACATGTATGTGCAGAAGCATATGCTCATGAAACATGTGCTATTGTGGAGACCTTGAGCCATACCTGCCCACCCCATTTCCAAACCTTAATAATGTTTCATGTTTTCTTTTCTTTATTTAAGTTATATTTGTCTAACCTTTTCACATTATGTCAAGTTGTGCCTGAGAAATAAAAGATTGGCACATGTCACTATAAAAAATATGCAAATTTTGGCAATGCAGTATGTGGCCTGCTTTTGTTCCGGTACATGATCCATCACGAAAGGCATATTTTGGAATTCAAAGCATGGGAACAGTTTTTACACGAAGGTTTGAGGCAGACTATGTTGGTAGTCAGGTTCCTGTGAAACTAATGCATTTGGAAGGACTACATGAATTGTTTGTTTCAAAATTTGTAAGTTTTGTTTTCGCTATGGTGGTAGCTTTTAATAAAATAATAATGAAATTAGTAACTGGTAACCTTTCTTTATTTCCATAAGGCCCATAACCTCTTATTCTAATGTATTCTTATGGGTTGCGATCATAATTTACTTACATACTCTGTTTGACGACTTTTCTCTTCAAGTTCATTTGGAGCTTTCAAGATGTTAGATTAATGAGCTCTCTTGGCACTGTACATGCGTTTTAGACGTCAGTCTTACTGGACATGCAATTTTGTCTTCATATTTTCCAAAATGCACACTCTTCAGTAGATCCATCCATATTATGATGTGTTCTATCACTCTTGGCATTCTGTCACTGGAGCATCATTTCATTCTACATATGCCATAAAATACCACCTCAACTCTTTTCTTTAGATTTTTTTTTCTAGGTACTTTCAGGAAATTTATTAATGAGAAAATAGATACAATGGAGGTACTCTTTTTCTGTAATCGTGTCATCCACCTCTAAGGTTCTTCTGCTTGATGCATATATATGACATGGTGAATCTCAAAATTCATAAAGTATTGATTCTACCTATCATTGTTGAAGGCCTACTCCATATCAGATTTCGCAGTGCATGTCTTTCAAGTCCATTTTCGAATGAAGTTAACTTATGAAATTCTCACCTCCGATGACGATGATATGGTGGAACAAGTTGATCCTGAGATTTCAGAATTAGGGGGGAGTCCCAAGAGTGATAACAATGCAAGAACACAGTGGGATGATGATTGCCCTTGGACTGAGTGGTATTCTGCAGAAGACCCTGTCAAAGGTATTGTCTGCTCTTTAAGCTAAGTTGTTTGTATCAGTTTGTCTGTCAAGAATGCAGCATTGCAAATCCCTTCTCTCTCTCAAGCACCTCTAATTTGTTTTTGTGGATCACTTAACTGGAAAGCACGTTCTTATGTTTGGATGTGCTCAGACTGTTTTAATCCTTTTTCTTGTGCTTGTCTTATTTTGTGCACACCAATCATAAGTCCAAGTCCTGGCAACTTCATGAAAATCTGAATATAATATTAAATAAGCACCTATATTTCTTTAAGACAATGTAAATATATTACATAATAAGGACCTTGCGATTCCATTACCAGCCACTTGGAAGGTAAAATTTTGTTCAGAAAGATTGAAGAATTCGTGAATATGTCACTGGGAGGAGATAGAGACTGCTTGATGATCTTGGCCCTTAATAATGTACGTCTGCCATAAGAGGCTGGGAATCTGTACTGGACAAGGAAATTAGTATTACGATCCTCCCTTTACTAAATGAGAACAATGGAAGGATGATGTGCACTTTTTCTTGATGCATCTTTGTTTTGCAGGATTTCAACTGACTACTACATGGAAGGACAGGATGGTTGAAAGTTCCCTAGAAATGGCAGAACTGGAGAATTCCTCACCTCATGAAGCAGAAAAGTGGATATTGTCTCCCAAAATCCCTGCAGTGCTGTAAGAGTGCACTTTTGGTGCTGTATATACTCTTAGATGCGGTTGTTCTCTTTTATTCAACACAGACTTTTCATAATTAATTAAAACATAAAGGAAAACACACAAACATACACATGCACAAATTATTCGTATGTATCAGCTCAGCTGATTGGGTTTCACCTCTCTTTCCTTTCGAGTGACAAATTCAGGGGGAAATATAGAGTGCTGACTAGTGAAGGGGCTATATCTGACTAAAAGATCTACAGTCATTGAATTTTATTACCGGATCTTGAAAGCCATTGATATGAATGGAATCCGGTTTATACTGTCTAACTAGTTTTGCAGCTGTCCTTGCCATTCGCTTCTGGACTAATATATGCAAAATAGAGATATGAAGTCATTGAATTGGATTCTAAATTATCAACTGTATGGATCAGTTATGCCCAAGGATTCATTTTTTACTTGAGGGCATGAACTATCGTGGTTAACACTTTGTTTGTTTTACTCAATGAGCAGTAATTTCTTTAGTTGGTTATTTGAGCTTTATATTCATGACCTTTATTGTTGTGAAGTCCTAAGAGATATTGCATATACTATTAACTAATGAGCTTCACTTCCCACTTTGTGTGTTTTCTCAGATGGGATGGACCAGGGAAAACGCCTGGGTTTGCTCGTCAATTGGCACTTCTTATTGATGCACTGGAGATGTCTTTTGATGCTCAATTCATGGAAGATTTTGTATCAGGTTTGCACAATTATTGCTTCTTATGCTAAGAGAACATACAATGCATCGACAAGAATACACCAACCTGCATCTTCATAGTTCTACTTGTTGAAATAGCCTTCGAAAGCTCACTCTGTACTTCCCTTTTTTCTACATTTTTGCAGTAGAAAGGCCTGGTACAGACAAATTAAAGTCCTCCATGGTCATTCCTCCATCTATGGTTGTTGATCGCGTGCTTAAAGAATTATTTCAGGATGGTAATGTCCTTTTGTCTTGTGATCAGTTATTTTCCTGTATTTTGTATAAAATACGTCTTTGCATAAGATAAGAAGCCCCTAAATGAATCTAATAGTTTAACAGTATTATCTATTTCTGTTTGAGGTTGTTGATGATGAGGCTGTATAATGTCTAGCTTCTGTATTTTCTTGGCAGGCGACCTGAAAAGACCTGAATGTATGTTCTTCAATATGACATTTTAATGCAATTAGTTCACTAGAAAGATAATCTATTTTAATGGTCAAGCTGTCCTGTTTGCCAAGAGTGGCAGATATTGGTAAGAGATGATGGTAATAGCTGGTGTTGGTACTATCTAGAGTGTAAAATGCTCAAGAACATTGATTTTCTATTACCCAAAACAAATCTGATTGTAGAGTAACGATTTTAGATGTTAAGTGTAACTATAGGGACTGGCATTACTGGATTTAGAGCCCAGCTTCATTGTTCTTTATTTAAATAATGGAAAGTTGATTGGCTAGGGAGTGTCAAAAGATGTTCAGTAAATGGTGATTATATTATTGGCAATATAATTAGAAGATGAAACAGATTAAAACTGGTTTTCTATTACTGGAAAAATCTAACGATGATATTGTTGTTGAAATAATGTGGACAATAGAAGCTACATGAATTGACTCTATGACCATATCTTGAGAATCGAAAACCTGCTGTTGCTGCATAAATAAAATGCAGCTCACATGTGTTTTTACATTGTTTAATCTAAATTTGGAAAGACTGAAGGATACAGCATTATAACCTTTTCCGAGACTGTGGTTGCCATGATCTTGTGCAGGACTTAGATTTCCGGAGCCCAGCAAGGCTGAGAATAAAAATTCTCGAGCTATCAAAGGTGCACCACTCGAGTCTCTTTTCATGCAGTTCTGCTTGAACTCTCTTTGGCTTGGCAGTTGTAACATACGTGGTACGTTACTATGCTTTTTTAATCAAAGAGATGTAGGGCTGAAAATGTTTTAGAATTTTATTAAGGGATGATAGTACTTTTCAATGTGAACAGCCATAGCTGTGCTGTGGATAGAATTTGTCCGTGAAGTTCGTTGGTGTTGGGAGGAGTCACAAACATTGCCTCGAATACCCATCTCTAGCTCAATTGACTTGTCTACATGCTTAATTCACCAAAAATTGCAGATGGTAATAGCTTATCTTGTTACAGATTTTCTAAGCAACAACTTTTTTATTTTAGCAAATTGAATTCTGTATGAAAAGAGTTGCAATTAAATCAACAGCTGGAAATGTTCGTGTATTTGGAGCTTCCTCCCTTAAAAAAGGAAGAAAGCACATCGTAGTTTATGATATCAGTTTAACTTGTACAAGAGTCTGTTCTTCTGAATGCTGACATGAGAACATAATGGACACATATTTTCAAATTGACAGGGAATAATCTCATGCTATCAATCTTTTTTTCCCAAGATTTAGGTTGTTGTCATATTTTCTCTTATTATCTCGTTCAAACCATAATTCTATCTCACCTTTGAATTATCTTTGTGAAATGATTGCAAATAGATCAAAACAAAATGAACAAGAAATTTTCAGCTGCAAAACTGGGGGAAAGGAAATTAATATTGCACTTTTAAAAAGTAATCCCAAAAATAGGGCTCTTTCAGAAATGAATCAGGAAATACCCCACCAAAAATCAACTCTTCAACTTGCATTTTAACGTGTATTGAAATCGGTTTTTGAAAAGTTGAGTGTGTGAATTTTAAGATGAAATCCACTTTTGAAAAGCCGATTTCAGCATTCATAATATTTAATTATATCCAACAATTATCAAGATTATGTTGTTGTTTAGTGGTAAGGATGTCTGGCATTAATTTAGGAGACCTAAGTTCGATTCCCAGTCATAGTGCATTTTGCTTGTTAGCCCTTTGCTTAGGAAAAAGAAAATAAAATAAAGGCCATTACTGAGAATTGAACCCAGGATACTTAACTCATATTCCAAAGCACCAACTACAACACCATACCCAATTTACTGACCATTCATCTTTACCTCTTATTATATTATGCTCTATAAATTCACACTAGGCTTACTACACGAAATTAGCTTTTCAAGACAGGATTTTAGCTCATTTTAAATTCGCATTTTGAAGAACTGATTTCATGTGTGATATTCATATGATTATTTTTAAAAGAGCCCTATTTTAGGTTTTTTTTCTTTTTTTAAATATAATATTAATTTCCTTTCCCCTTCAAAACTGACATAATAGATTTTGAGAAGGACCAAGGACCCTACTGCTAGTTCATAGAATTTAAGCGTTCAATTTCTGATAGACAATTTCTTTCCTCCTTTAAGCTTTGTTTTCTTTTTGTAGGCATTGAAACAGAAAATATTACACACTGTATTTTTGACCGAAATACGTGATAAGAGGCAATTCTTTTTGCCATAAGCTCTAAAATTTTATTTTACTCTATTGGTTCACTGCTGATGTGCATCCTACTCGTATCTCCAGTCCTATTAGGTTGTACAAGTTCCATAGCCCACTGCAAATTAAACAGTCTTATTCCTATCAAGATTCCACCACAAAAGATTTTCTGCTCTTGAATTTTGAGCCTTGTTTTCTTTTGTCTCAGAAAAGATACTTAAGATGGTGTTCCTATTATGATGAGTGAAATATTTTATCTATAGAGTAAGCTTACTGTGCAGTATTTCTGAAGTGCAACAACTCCATGTGATTGCAATGAACAGATGATGGCAGGGAATTCCTTTTGACTCTGTTATTTTTTGTGATTTTTTTTAGCTTGCAATCTGCATTGATAGGAAACAACAATTAAATGAAGAGTATCATGATTGTATTGAGAGTGAACATTCTGTTTCGGTTCATCCTGAGGTACTGATGGTTAAAGATTTCATTAAATTTTATCATCTTTTCTGTTTACTTACCAGTGTTTTTCTACTTTTCTCGGGGGAAACTTATCTTCTGACTAAATAAGCAGGAAAATGATCCAGTTGCAGGGGATGTGTCCATTGTGCAAGATCACAATGAAAGCACTGATGGGAAATGCAGCAGGTAAACCATGAAACTCAATAATCTTTGATTCTTTTTCCTCTTTCATTATCTGTCTTTTTTCCTCTTGCATTTAGATTATCAAATGCCATACTTGTAAGTGTATTGAGGTGCCAGTTTTCCTGGTGCAGGTAAGCAAGCACATGCCACTATGAGTTTGTCTAGTGCTGTAGTGAACAGCAGAGCTTACTGAAAGATTTAGTTTATTTAAATCCTTCAACTTTTCAGGCAAAACTTTTTATGAGGTCCCTATGCTATATTGTGTGCCTCAGTTGCCTTCATGGTTCTTCAGGAGGGGAATATGCTTTGTTCATGTTTTTTGGATGAATTATGCTTTGTCCATGTTGCAAATACATATTTATTTAATAGCAGGCAAGATGTTTTACTGAATTCTTTGAGTTTGTAGGATGCTGTTATTAGCAAAAAGATCATAGGAAAACATGGAAAAGCTTATAAGAAGCACAACCAAATGGATTCCAAATTAGATTTTCTTCTTTTAGGAAGATTATTTACCAGTGGGAAGAATATGGTCGTGAACAGACTTTCTTACTTCATCCTGTTGGCTTTGACTTTAGCTTTGTGTTTCTAATGCTACTGTGCATTTTTCACACTGTAGATGGTCATATCCTAGGGTCTTGTATGGTTTAATTTGCATAATTGGCTGAAACTTTTTTTTGGGTAAGGTCAGTACCATATTAATAACAAAAACAAAGAAGATGTACAAGAGAAGCCAAGTTCGTTTTCCACATTAACAAAAACATAATTGGCTGAAACTTGCTCATTGGTAAAGTTGCTGGTCAGAGGCATCATGAAAATACAATGCCATGTAGCTAGACCAAGTGGCACATTATGATGCCCGAGTTATGTGTGCCGGTAAAGTTTGTTCTGCATCAAAACTCTGTGTACTAATTCATGTTGAATGCTTGCTGTGCCTATGTTAACAGTGGTAACATGGCAAAAAGTGTCTCATGGAATTTGAGCGGGTATCGTGATTTTCGAGCACTGCAATCTCCTTTCTACAGTGGTTTTAAAGGAATTGAAATTTAAATAAGATTTTGTTTCGACTTCTCTCTTCCCTGAACCAGTTGTCCTCTTTTTGACCCAAGAAAGATTGGGTTATCGCTTTAGTCTCCAGCCTGTAACTTCTTGCCATGAATTGTAAGTGTAGGATATCTATTGCAATGAAATTGATGAAATCAAAATTCTTTTAAATTCGGTGAGGTGAAAACACTTGCCTTGCTTGATCGGTTGTTACACATCAGCATATTCTCTTAATTTTGATTGATAGTCTCATCACAGCTTGAGATAAGAGACTGTTTGAGCACATACATTGACTGGCGATATGATGTTACAGAAATCTTTCTGAGCTGAATTTCCAGGTAGATCATCTGGTTCAAACTGTTAGTTCTTTTACCAGAGGAAAAGGGACAATCCAACCAACATGATTAGTAGAAAATTGTTTTGGCAGCAATCATATATACTTTTGAATCAGTTGGGTAAAATGATATGGGGCTGAGAAATGACCAATCTGATGGGTTGTGAAATTAGAATTCATTTGGAAATTCAGTAATGATACAATGGGAGGAAATAGAATTGTGATTTTTTTTTTTAACTTGGATTGATAACATTTCAGCTTAATCTGTAATAAATATTTGTCTTATGAATTGTCAGTGGCATTAGAAATATAATTATCCTGTTCAATTGGAATCATTTATTTCTTCTGGTTTCTCATAAATTATCAGTTCTTCGGTGCTACCTTCAAGGATCACTACCATGATGGCTCTTTACCACTATCCTTAAGTATCTTGTTCCTATAAAAGGACTTCTCTTCTTCCTGTCTATTTTCCTCTCTTGGCTCTTCTGGTGTTGCATAAAGGCCCATCTGAAACCTAATATGGCATGCTCTAAAAATTACTGGTGGCCCCTTTGGGAAGAATTGCCAATATATACTTCATGTGTATTTATATTTTCTTTTATTACTGCATAAGATCTTGTTCATATTTTGGCAGTCCATCAACACCCAGACAGTCGAGTCTAGCTAGAGTGGATATGCCAAGAGTCAGCATGAAGCTCGAGGGTATTGGGACTACCTCTGATTTTGAAACAAATGCACGTTTAAGGAGGGGTTCTGCTGGTGTGGTGGGTACTATGATGCTTCTAAAGTTGCATCAGGAAATGCATGCTCCATTTACACAGGTCTTAACATCTCTGGACTCATCAATCTTTACTTATACCAAGGTTTTCAGCTTTACACGCTTCACTTTGCACCTCAGGAGGCACCTCTGATGACGGAAGATATGCATGAAGAGCGCCTGCAAGCTGTTGATGCCTGCAGCGATTCAGTTGTAAGTTGACTGTGAAACTTCACTTTATCAAAGTATTTGCACCCTTTCATGATATTTTAGCTACTTGCACGAAAATAAATTTCCAAACTATCATCTTTTCCTTATGAATCTTCCAAGTAGCTGTGGCCTTCTTCTTTTATTCTTTTTTGGCCAAAAAGTAGCCGTGGCTTGTAGTAAGTTGGTTTTTTGATGCAAATTGTTAGGAAAGGGTTTCTACTTTTACTTGTCTATATAGATCATGGTATTGCTCCATGGGAATTTTTGCTAAATTGAGAAAATACCAAGGCGGCACATATCTTCTCTGATTGTTATAAAAGCTAATACTAATGACAAAGAAATCCAAGGTGGACCTATCAATAAAAAGGGTAGAATACCAAGGTGGCGCATGCCCCTGTTATCCAAACAGTCCAGGAACTTCATTTCAGTATGTTCAGACCAATAACTGATCCTGATGCATCAAAGATTCAGAGCTGAATAATAAGCAAGACTTCTTAATCAAGGAGCACCATTGAGTTCCAAGTAGTGATCTGCTTGATTCTCGTCTTCAATCTAAGGTGCATAAGAAAACTGGGGGTCCCCTTTTACTCACCTACCAGTTCTTTGGCCACTCTTCATAATATCTTCTTGCTATTAGTATTAGCAACTTTGTCCTTGTGCAAGTTCTAATTATACATCTCAAGTTCTGTTGTCTTGTCTCACTTGCAGGTGATTATCATTTCTTCCCCTTCTTTATCTCATGTACTTTTATGAAATGCAGGGGAAAAAAGAGTGTGCATTGTGCTTTTTGTACGAAAGTAAATTATGTTCTTTAGATGACATAGTTTTAGTCAAATGAGGTCAGCTAGGGTCAGGAACTAGTGGACTATATGCCCTGTTCTTACCCATTGCCTGCAATTCCATCCCACATGGCGCAGAAGCATAAAGTTAATCTTCATCTCTATGCCACTTATGCCCTTCCATGCCGCTACTAGTGTAAAACTCACTTGTAGTTAGATTCAACTAAGAACCATAACAAAAAGCAACTTAGGCAAGACATGCAAGTATATCATTAGAACCAAAAAACTAGATATAAAGAAAATCAACAAATACCTTCCATGATACAGCATAATGGAAACATTGATGCAATTTTGTGTGGTAGTGGCCTCCTGTATCCTGTCTCCTCTTTGAAGGGAATACTCTTGTAATGAAGCTGGCACCCATCCAGATTTCGCTGAATAACTATGTTTTGTAGCTATCTTATGCTCACTCAAATTACTTGCCAACTGACTTGGAGCAGGTTTTTCGTGGTCCTGAGCCTGACTTAGATTTTTCATGGTATCTAAAGAAGCTTGTTCTAGTGTAAATCTTTGTTTCTTTGGAATAGAAATAATGTAGCTAGGTCAAGATTATATTTGTAGGGTAAGAGATGCCACTTTATTTTGTCAGTAAATGGATACAACAGAACTTACATACAAAATCAACAACCTTTTCATGAACTCTTGATCTTTAGGTTAAACTTACACCAAAAACCTAAGTTTTCTGCATTCTGTTTGACAAAATATATTTTTCTTGTCAAACTTTCTTAAGAGTGTAATAGCCTCTGCTATACTACTGCAGAACTTTTCGGCTCAGCTGGAGAAGGAAATTCTATCATCAGGTGCTGCTCCTTTGGTTGCGCTTTCCCATTAGAAAAGATTTGTATTGAAATTCCTCTGAGAAATTTATTGAGCTATTGCTCCAATCACTAATTATTTTGTTTTACATTTTAACCGTATTACATTTTCTTGCCTTTGCCCCATGAAGCAGACATGTCGGCATTCAAAGCAGCAAATCCAGATGCAGTCTTTGAAGATTTTATTAGGTGGCACTCACCTGGAGATTGGGAGAATGATCAATCTGGGGAGAGTGGATCATCATCAGGTCAAGAAACGGCAGGTTTAACAAATAACTGGCCTCCTCAAGGAAAACTTTCCCGCCGGATGTCTGAACATGGAAATTTGTGGCGAAAAATTTGGGATGATGCTCCTGCTTTGCCAGCTTCTGAGCAGAAACCTCTTCTGGATCCTAACAGAGAGGGAGAGAAGGTATGAGATGAAGCTTTCTTATTTTTTGGTGACTTATTGAAAACAGATCCCATAGCCTAAAAAAGGGATGCGACATCCTGTTTCTGTTATTCAAATGAAGTTTGGAGTAATTCAGAAAATCCTTTTGTTTTTATGTCTATCCTTTTCCCTTAATTTCTCTGTCCATAGACACTTGCATTTCCATGGGCTTTTCATTTCATACTTTTCACTTTGGGCTTTGCTGGAACTGAAAATATATAGGTCCTCCACTACTTGGAAACTATACAGCCACACAATTTACTTGAGCAAATGGTTTGCACTTCCTTCAAGGCTGCAGCAGACACTTTAAACCAAACTTCTTTTGGAGGTTTGAAGCAAATGACAACCAAACTGGATCAATTGTACCTTACCATGGCATCCATGCTGAAGTCTTTACAAGGTATGTACTATCTCCACACCCCTTTTGGCAGTTTCCTTTTGTTTCAAACAAACGCTTATAGCTTTCTGAATTCGACAGCAAATCATCTATCTGCTGATAGTGAGGCTATAGAGGACCTAAGGCGTCTGACTGTTATCTTTGGACAAATTGAGAGATTACTTTGTCTCGCAGCTTCTCTTCATCGAAAATTTCTACTTGCACCTGCTCTCTCTGAGGCAATATTCAGCGAATATTACAAGCATCACTTGAAAAAGATGGGGTCTCCCTCGGTGGAAGCAGTTGACGAAAAGGTAAAATGCCTTAAAATTACTTCTGCTAAGCAGTCTAGTAATCTATCGCTGGTATATTCAATTTAGTGATTCAGATTCAGTAACATTGCCTGGAGCTCCAACAGATTCTCTAAATGAAATTACATGCATCTACTTAATACCGTCATCGAACCTAATGTGTAGTGACATCTTGTGGCTTTGTTTTATATGTATATATATAGGAATTTGAAATGAAGCTGCCCTTGAGAAATCACGAAAGAGAGGTGGTGTCAAATATGTTCAGTCCTCCCTCTGCTAATCAATCATGGAGGAAAGTTCTAAGCTTGGGTAATCTTCTAAATGGGCATGAACCCATTGTTCGGGAGATCATATTCTCCAAGCGTGATAGGGTTAGTGGCAGTCATTATGCAATGCGAGATACCAGAGGTTATCAACATGATGATATTGAAACATATCGGATGTATGTATGTGGGACCTCAAATGATCTCAGAGTAGCAATTTCAGTAGCTTCATGTGATTAAGCTTCTATTGTAAGTGTTTCATATTTGGTTTATTAATTTATATAACATATTATAGTCACTCCATTCATAATTTGGCATTGGCTTCTTGGTGCTCCACTGTTTTGGTGGCCATTTGTGCTTTCTCTTTCAATATGAGCTATATATCTCTAAACCAATATTTGTTCTCCACTGTTGATAGATTAATAGGTTAATTTTTGTCTCCTTTGTCGTTCTTTTGTTTTGTTTTATTTTATTTTTTGTCTACTGTGTAGAGAGCATTATAAAAATTATACTATTATAATACAAAGGGTTGCTCCTACTTTTAAGCTTTATGAAATTATAAAAATGGTTCTTTAATATTTATCGGTTGAAATAAATTAAATGGATGATCATTTGCATTCAATGAGAATTCTGGAATCATAAATGATAGATATTTATAAAAAAAAAAAAAAAAAAAAAAAAAACACGTATTTGCTTCTATAGTTAATATGTGATGTGTATGTAAGATCTAATTTTCTATTTTGGGTAGGATTTTTTCTTTTCTTTTTTAACAAATTTATTTCAAACCAAATAAATACTCATATCCCTTCTAAAAGTTACTTTATTTTAATTTATTAAATCAACCGCCTTATAATTTCTTTCAATCAGTACTCATTTTATTACTATAGTTTATTTATATATAATTAATTCATGACCCCATTTTTTAGTATTATTCATAAGATAAAACTGAACTAAACGAACCACCCAAATACCAAATCGTATTAAACCATAAAATGCTGTTCTTTTATAATTTGTTTCAGTTTATGATTCACACACACACATGCGCGCGCGCACATATATATATATATATATGTTATGCATTTGTATGATACGATATTATATGTGTTGAATTGTTTGTTTTTCCTCTCTACTTTATTTTACGTAAAATGTTTGAATATGTAAAATGAAGTAGAAAGCATGATTAAAATTAAATAATTGCAATTGAACAAGGAGTTTCTTTGGGCCAAAAAAAAAAAAAAGAAGTGCAATTTAGAAGTTGAATAAGATATGGGTCCATTTTCCATTAATTATGTCGACTTTACTGTTTTATTTGTGCACTTAAGAGTTTTATTTTATAGGGACAACTGAAGTCTTCTTATTTGTATCTTTGTAATAGACTCTATAATTTTTCGATACTTTATTTTTTTATCTATTTTCTAATTCATTCTCATTTCAACTTGCTTATTTTGTAATGTTAGTGATTTAGTAAGTAATTTGCAGAATAAGTTTGAATAGCTAGTGGAACTTGTTCAAGGGAAATTTTTATCCATAATTCTATTCTTTTGATATCTATGTATGCAATTTATAATCCAATTGTCGAACTTTCTTACTTAAAATCTTGAATCGAAATGTAGAAATAAAAATTACAATTATAGGTATATTATGTATGGTAAAATGTGATCAAGATAGTTAGGTGTTCATGAAAATAGTTTGAGTCATACTAAATTGGACCAAGCTACATTTAAAGTAGTTCAGTTTTGGAATCTTGAAACATTAAAAGCAATCAGGTTTACAAGGGGTCTAAATTAAACCATTTTAAATGCAATTCGGTTAAGCTCAAATCTTGAACCGAGTAGAGATAAATGAACAAAATTATGAACATTACTACCATTTTTCCTAATATTAGTCATATTTAGTAGCTAGTAAAACAAAGTACTAAAATTACGTCTAAGAATAAAGTTTGCTCAAACGTGTTCACTTTTCGGTGCATATTTTGGGTGTATACACATTCAAGTGGTATATGTATAATAACATAAGCTTTACTAAATCTTAATAAGAAAATATGCCACCCCCTTGTAAGCAATATGATTCCTACGGTTAGTAAGCTATTTCATATAGGGATATATGGCTCTTTTTACAATTATGCCCTTAAGAGTTTTCTAGCGCTAGCTTTATATTTCAGTTGTTATAAACTTTATTACTTAGGCTTTGATGACTCGACAGCTTTGAGAGATTTTTCTTCAAAACTCTATTGTTATCAAGCTTGTGAATTGTGGCGAATAACCCCTGTAGCTCAATCAATCGTACCATCGTATCAATTGTTTATTTCAAAACCCATTTGGCTATAATTTCTGTGCCATATCAAATTATAATTAAACACAATTTAATTTGTTTTGCTGGTGTATTATATTTATTAAACCAATTATGCATATCCTCTAATTCTTTGTGCCTTTCATTTAAAACCTTAAAAACCATAAAACCTTAAAAATCAAAAACACCCAAATAATTCAATTTTTTATTTCCATTGAAATTCGTTGGTTCACAAGCATTTAATTTGGATATAGATTTTATCCATATTAGATTGGTATCAGAGTATAGGGTGCAATATGGAGATTTTAAGGAAAAGAAAAGATTGAATTACTTTTACATTGGAGCATTAGATGTTTAAGTCTCTAAGAGATTGACTTAGTAGTTAAGGCTTAAAATGTACTCATGACAATTTGTACAAGGTCTTAGGTTTAAATCCCATAATGGATACTTTTGAGGGTATCTATATAGTGCAAGTTACTTCTATCTGATTTATGGATTCTGTAGGGTAGTTTATATATTTAAAAGTAGTCGATCATTGCCTTTTCATTATATACTCACACACATACACAACGTTTGGGATTGGAAATAATTGATCATGTGTGGAGAAAAAGGGAAGTGAACGATTTGGTTTGTAAAGTGTATGCGTGGTGATACTAAGGCTTTAAAGAGATGACACTAGAGGTTGTTTGAGATGGCGGCCAAATCTGGTTGAAGGGCTATCAATGAGCGTATGTGGTAGGAGGTGGTAATTGTTTTGGGTGCTCATCCAATAACAAAGGGTGCTTACATGGTCTGGCTTTGGAATTTGTTAAAGGCATAAAGAGTGTATGGTGTAGCAATTGTATTGTTTACACGGGTCATGAAAGGAGCATGTTCAAAGTGCTTGTCTGGGCTGTAAGCACCTTATGGGAGGTGCTCTAGTAGGTGCTTTTTTGGAAGTGTGTGCGAGCATCCTTGTGCACAAGTAAGCTGTGGGCACTTGTTTTGACAACTAAAGGGGCACTTAGCCTTGTATGGAAGGGTGTACAAGGAAGGTGTAGTGGACACTTAAGGAGTGATTGTGAGGCACTTGGCTAGTTAGGGTCGCTCGTGAGTGGCTCAACATTGTCTCTTATGTTACTGGTTAGGGCACTTAATTAGGCAAAAGAGGTGCATTGTGTAATGTTGTCTGCTAAGGCTTCTTTTTTTTTTTTTTTCTTTTGGGCCAAAGTCTACTAAGGCGATTGTGCTACTGTTCAAGGGCCATTTTGGGTGCCCATTCCACTAGCTTGTGGTAAACTGGTGGTGCAGTTGTCTAGATGCTTAGCAACTTGTGATTATATTGTGCATGTTAATGCATGTGGCAAACATAATAATAAGGTATTGACGTAGTGTTGAGTGTATGCAGGCGTCACGCATTGTGTTGCCAGTATAGGGTTGACATGGCATGTGATGTGGAAGTTATATGTAGTCCTTGGTAAGCATTATCTTTTCTTGTCTTTTGATCTAAGATTTGAAATTACAAGACATGGCATATGGCTCTTGGGAGTATCAAGTCAATAAGATATTTTAGGATTATCGTGACCCTTAGTATAAGAAGGAGAGCATGATTAGACAAAGGCTTATAGGCTATGCAATTGTTAGTGTAGGGATTTGAGAATATAGAAACAAATGAATGGGATTAAAGAGGCCGTTGCATGGGGCATTTTATGGGAAGAGAATTTGTATCACCTCATTATAAGTAGTTGTATGATAGACTAATTGCATTAAGGTAGGTAGGTAGGTATGGGCGTTAAGGAGTATGCTCAAGAGTATAAGGCTCTCATGAGGTGTTGTCAGTTGTATGAACCTCATTGACAAGCTATAGCTAGGTTTGTGAATGATTTGTATTATAAATTTGAGACGTTGGATGTGGCTATTCATTTGACCTCGAGGGTGGAGTATCGGCAACATCATAATTCTTATTATGAGATGCCTGTTCAATCATCAAATCAGTTTTGTTTTTTTCTAATTAAGTAATGAATAAAATTGAGGCACAATTAACTAAGTGGTCAAATTAAGTGAAAAAAATCGACAACTAGGATGCCAAGCGTTAAGATAGAAAAGCTGAAGACTATAGTGGTTAAGGAAGAGAGTATTTATGATGATGACATGGGCAAAAGCCAAGATGCCTTTTACTAATGATACTTATACTGATGTAAGGGATGATGTTTGATTTGAGTGTTGATATAGTGGGGAGGAAGATACTAGTAAGTGTGTGGGTTATAGTAGAGAAGGATAGACCCCGATTACAGAAGGATATCCAAATGCTTGATGTTGTCCATTTATTGTTGGTTCTTGGAGCTTTGGGTAACTATAGATACTTACATATCTACCTTCGATCATTCAGATTGATTTATCATGATCCATTATTGGGATTGCACGGCATTGGCGGAAACTTTAGTTTTATTATGATTGCGACATCTTACAGGATATTTATCAGTGTTTTAGTGATGCTATGTAGGTGATAATCCATGTTGGGGATGCATTTTGCTTAGACTTAGTTGGTATGGAGGAGTCAATTGTGTATGGTAGTTGTTGTTCGAAATTTTATGGGCACTTTGAGAGGTTGAATTTCTATAGTGTGTTACAAGATTATTTCGCTGAGGTGGTGTATATTATCGCGGCTTGTTGGGAGGTTGGTTTCTTCCACAATAACAAGATTTGTCATCGTTTGTTTATTTTGCTATTACTGAAGTTGTGTTGAATGAATTCACATTGAGTCTTGTAGATACAGTACATGACGAGTGGACGGAGGTCAAAATGTGGTTGAAGGAGCTTATTGGCGTGAGACATCTGGAGTTAATAGCGTAGTCTTTAATTGTCATGGGAGTTGATGCTAAGATGTCATGGAAATCACTATTCCATTGGGCATTGGGGATTTATAAAGCATAGGTTGTTAAACTTGCGATTTTATAGTTTATGTAAAATAGTTTAAAAAAAAAACTATAGATATGTTTATAGTGATTATGAAAAAATTATTAATCTATAATCCAACATTTATTGGATTTACTGGATGAGGGTAAACAAAGTTAAAACTAAATTTTTTTCTTATTATTTTGTTTGATAAAGGTGATAAATTGAAAAAAACTAAATATTTAAATTTATTTTGAAGTATTAATGATATAAACTCAAATATATAATTTTTTTTTTTTTTGTAAACTTTTCTATTAAAGCTAAAACCTGAATAAAGACTATAAATATCAAATAATGAATTAGGAAAGAGAGAGAAGAAAAAAATTTGAATAGGATGGGAAAGATGGTTAAATATCTTAATAGTTAATAAGATAGTAGAGGTTTAGTTAATTTTTTTTTTTTAATTTTTGACCCATTTAACTCATATATATATATATATATATAAAATTGGTAAAATCGGTTAAAAATACAAGTTTCTACCGATTTAACATATAAAACTATAAAGTTGGATTTTGACAACTAAGAATATGTTGGAGAGTATGAGGTTGAAAGCAATTCATGATTCTAACTTAAGCCTTTTTACTCAATACTTTTCTTCTTTTGCAAGTTTGTTTTGTGTTTTGGTGGTTATCTCTATCTTATTCAAGATTTGAAGGCAAATCTTCCTAAATTTGAGGGTGATGATAGGGATTTAATGTTGGTGATTTATCGACCGGATTTGGCCTAGAAGAAGATCCGTATAGGCTTTGGAGGATATAGAAAGGAAAACACGTGAGCTAATAGGGGCATTGGAGGTTATTCCTTCAACATGTGCAGTGCAACATTCAAGTTGATGATGCGATTAAAAAGACCGGCAACCGTATTGATGTATAGAATAAAGAGGAGCAAGTCACTGATCGTTCTAGACTGAGAGAGGTTCCAAGGATCTAAGTTCCAATCCCATACCTTGAAGGCCTAAAAGGGAAGGAATGGTGTGGTAAGCAAGTTTCCTTCCCTCCATTCTCCGAACCTCCGAATTAGTTATGAGGGAATGTGGGGGGTACGATGTATTGTCGTTTTAATCCTATCCACTTCCTACCTTTATTTAAAAAATTGAGTGTGATAAGAGCCAAGCTGGTTAGGGTCCCAACATTGAATGTACTACTAACAAGAGTTTTTATTTTCTTTGTATTTCAGTTTTTACAAACTTTATTACTCAGACTTTTAATTTTTCTCATAAACACTCTTGTTAATTCCTTATGAATTGGGGTAAGCAACCCCTTTATTAACTTAATCAATCATGTTGTCACCTCAATTGATTATTTCCAAAGCCCATTTGATTATGACGTGTGTCATATCAAATTAAAACTAAAAACAGTTCAATTTAGATTTAGTCTGTTGTTGTTGCATCATATTCATTAAACTAAATTGGTCATATCCTCTAATTCTTTATTTCTCTTATCCAAAACCCTAATAAAGGACATTACCCGAAAAAAAAAAAAAAAAAAAAAAAGACCTCTTAAAACGTTAAAAATTATAGAAACCAAAAACTCCAAATATTTTCAATTTTTAAATTTGCATTGAAATTCATTTGTTTCCGTCAGTTGAGCTCAGATATGGATTTTATTCGTATCATTCGTCAGCTTCACCATACTAGAGTATAGCTTCCTTTATCTACTAACCAAATTATGGAAGCGTGCCCAAGAACAGATCGACAAAACCACACAACTCCATTCCTAGAGACCTCGAGTGCAAAACTTAGAAACTTCTCGTGCACACCCCTAATGGAGAACTTGCCATGTGATGAGGCCATCTCAAGAGGAATAGTAACTTGCCACCATCATTCCTATTCGAAGAGGAGGTAGACTCAGATGACTTAGAGCCGGGAAATATATGTGCACGAGAGACCAACAATCTCACACAATGACTGGTTGAAGAAAGAGGGGCTAAACAGCTAACCTTGAAGGTTCTGAATAAGCAATTACTCCGGAATAATATCAACTACAAGGGCACCTAACATGGCCCAAAGGTGTGCACCTGATTGAACTGCTTATTCACAAGCTAGCTATCAGGTGAATTAAGCCCAATCTTTAAAGGCTACAGGTCTGAAGCGATAGTTCTTGAATTTTGCGTTAATTTTTTTTTTTAATTTTTTTCCACCATTTCCATCGATTACTAGAACTAATTTATGGCCAACAAGCGTATTTCTTCTTTTTTTTTTTCTCAAAATAATTCTATAACTTTACGTCAAGTGATGCGTTTACTATAATATACATATATATTATATATTATACTATATATATATATATATATATATAAAATTTTCAATGGCTCAAGGGCCCGATTCTGAATTGATTTACAGTTTAAAACTGATCTTTACATAAATCTACATGGGCCAAGTAGTTTTCTCCAACTCTAAGAATATAATAAAGTGGGAGTTTACACGCCCATGAATTGCTGCCCTCTATGAGGGAAGCGTTTTTAATCCACCCATAAACCACTGAAGCCAGGTATTGAACCTGCAATTACACATTCTATTGCCACCACTTTTTGGGTGAATTTACAATTACAATTTCAATGGCCACGTTTGATATCCTCCTCAAGTTTCAGTTGCTATCATTAGTACAGTGCATAACTCCATTAACCATGATCAACCTCAGATTTCTAGCTCCGTCCCGAACCGGCAAATACGCTTATTCAAATACTTCAGGCATCAGATGGCACAAACATCATGATAATAACATGTGGCATAAAATGAAAACGAAATATTTATTAAATTATCAATAATTATCAGTTTTAAAAAAAAAAATGCATGGAAAGTTACAAAATTTTTGGAATTTTTACATTTACTCGATCAAAGAAATGGTAACAAGGAAAAACACCATCTCTTTTCCTCATTCATAATTACATTTCTCCGCCTAATAACAGTCCAAAAACTCATCTCCCTAAATGAGACTAGTGGACAGCACTCACATATGGGACGCAAACGACATCAAGCTACGTGTATAAACACAAACTAAAGCTATAGATTCAATTGTCAACAAAACCTAGAGCTGCTACTCTCTGCGAGATCAACTATTTCAATAATTTAACCTCCCTCGTGTGACCCCAAGCAAAATAAGCTGTGCACGACTCTGCAATCGTTTTGCCAAAACAATGAGAATTATGCAAATGTCACCTTAATTAAAAAAGTAAAAAATAAATAAGCCCTCCAGATTTCCACACTTTTTCAATCAACTTCTTGAATTCACAAAGTTTAATCGATGTGAAACATTATTTATGATCCTCCAATTTAAACATGTCCTAGGAAAGATAGTGAAAGACAAGTTTGATAGACTGTTTAAAGGCCCTTGAAAGGAAACTAAAGGAAAATGCTAATAAAACCAAGAATCAGCAGAGACTACATTATCAAAGATGAATGATATACATGATTGAATCTCATCCCAAAAATTAAAAAGTCCATTAGCTAGCTCAAAGAGCAAATTAATTGTGCTCACTTAGCTCATATGAGCAATTACCTCAGAGCTATAATGAACAAACTGAATATTTGGGTAACTTTTGAGTTTATATACATATAACATAATGATACTGAACTTTTCATCTCATATCCCCAGCTACAACAAATTCAGCCCTTCATCCAGAATTGAGCAAGGAAAAGGGATGAATTAATTAAGGTCAACATATAAGCATTTAACATAGCCAGCTCTAAGTTGAAGGACAGACAACAGCAAATTTGGCTATACATACCTTTTTCGACTATGCTGAAGCTACATCAGTGACAATGGAAGCCCTTGAATATAAATAACGGTCTCTTCTGGAAATTCAATTGGTATGTATTGCTTCCTATGATGCTGCTTTCAATTCTTTGGCCAGCTTTTCATATACTTGTAATTCCTGTGATCATCGATAGGAAAAATACATTAATGCTTTGTGTGTCATTAAAAACAGTAGTTACAATACAAGTTACATCAATCACTGCATAGTAGATTAAAATAAGGCATAATTTAACTAAGCATGTGCCAAAGTAGATTATGGTAGGCTAACCGTTTTTGAAACTGATGGGGATATTCTAGCCAATGCTTGCTCAAAATGCACTGTCTTTATTGTCCATGACGAAGCTCTGATGCCATCTCCAGATCTCAATTTTTCTTCAAGAGCAATCATAGCAGCTTCATTCATCTATTTCCATAAGCAATAATACACCACCATGTTAATGTTTCACACAATAATTGTTACAATGAAGCACATCAGCATTCCAGGCCCCAAATGCAACAACATAAAGGGAAATGGAATTAGAACAAATGGAAATCAAGCCAAAAGAATTTGATAGTTGCAAGTAGAAGATTTTGGTTCTTGATATGGTTCGGGCAGATGAGGAAAAAAGGAGACATCAAATAATAAGAGCAAAGTGAATAAAAAAAAAGACAACTGAGAGACAAATCATGAAACATGAGAAAAAGGACACACCAATGCAGCAAGGTCAGCACCACTCAAATTTTCACAAGCTTCCATTTGGGCAATAGCATGTAAATCTACATCAGGATCTATTGGCTTCTTTCTGCTGAGAGCCTTCAAAATCAATCCACGCTCATGTTTAGTCGGTAGACACACATAATGAAGTTTGCCAAACCTTCCAGGTCTTAGCACTGCAGTATCCATCACCTCAATTCTGCCAAAAGAAATGAGTAAGACAACTAAAAATGAACTACCATCATTACAAGTTAAAGGAAAACAAATTTCACCTATTTGTGGCACCAATAACAAAAACACCTCGACGATGATCTGCACCATCTAACTCTATAAGTAACTACATGATAAAATATAGAGCTTTAGTTGGCTCACAAGAAAACACAATTCCCAGACAAAGGGTGGATAGATAGATAGGAAGGTAGAGAGGAGGGAGAGGGAGGGGAGAAAGAGCACAACAAATTCCCAATTTTATTCACCTGGTTCAATAGACGCTCCACAACCCATCCACCTTCTGTCCCCCGTTGCTTCGTCAAAGCATCCACCTAATTATAATATCAAGAGGTTTAGCTTTATTGTCATATCTTAAAATAACTAGTTTTGAAACAAGAAGAAAATGGGAATAGCTAACCTCATCAAAGAAGAGTATGCATGGAGAACATGTCCTTGCACGACTAAATAATGTCCTGATAGCCAGCTCACTTTCTCCAACATACTTATTTAAGAGTTCAGGACCCTAAGCAATCATAAATAAGCATTTCCCTCATTGGTAATGAAACAAGTACATAAATTGACCAAGAACTTACCTTTATGTGAATGAAATTAGCTCCAGCCTCATTGGCAACAGCCTTGGCGATAAGCGTTTTACCGCATCCTGGAGGCCCAAAAAGCAAAAAACCTGTCTCGAGGTCCACTCCAAACTCCTGAAGATTGGCCCAACAAATATATAATATCATATAATACTAATATCAATAACTGTAGAAAAAAGAAGAAAATGCATTAAATATGATGAATTACTTGAGAAGAAGCTTCATCGATAAACTAGGAGTGAAAACATAGGGTATAGATCCAATGACTTGTGCTAGACGACATAAGGACTGCTACATACTTAGACTAATGGCAATCGTACCAACCCTATCCTTCATGAATTAGATAGAGCCCTAACCAAACATGATTGACCAATGGAATTTTCCTCCTTTGAAGTTCAAGTGGGGTCTTATGGTATCTCGAAACTTATTCCTCTTCTTGTCCACTTGAATTTAAATTGGATATCTGGGAAGTTGCCTTTCAAGTTCTCCAACTTCTATAGGTAGCCATCCTCTGTTTAAGAATATTATGCAAGAAATATGGAATATTCCAATAGAAGGCATCCCTTTATTTAAGGCTAATAGAAAGTTGAAGCTACTAAAGGAGAAGTTAAGAAAACAAGTCCCACCTTTGGATATCTTAGAAAAAGTAAAAAAAAAAAAGCTAGAGCAAAGTAGTTGAACTTCAGGAGTTCAAATGAAACCCCAGCATCTCAAATTAGGAGTTAGAAGAACAGGTTTTTATTAAGACTACTGTAATCTAATAGCATTATCATTGATCTTCTATTAGAATAGATCAAAAATCAAATTCTCCCTTCCTAATAATTAGCCAAAAAATAAAATAAAATAAAAAAGAAGGTTTTTTAAGATTTTTATCTTTTAAGTACATATGAGGGATTTATCCTTGAGCAGAAAACATAGAATTATTTGGCTCAAGCTTAAAGATAAAAATACGTGTTACTCCATTCAATCGTTGCAATAGAAGATAAATAGGAATGATACCCATTCCCTCCTAGATGGGTAACTAGAGTTCTTTTGTGCCTCAAATCAAGCTTCTCTCAATCAGGTATTTCAAAAAAATATCTCTTGCATGGCACCAAAGAGCCTCTCGATTAACTACCAAGAGTTGGTTCACTGATTGCTAGACAAGTTCACAACTCTAATTAGGAAGCTCTACCTCTATCAATGTTTGACCTAGAAATAAAAGAGACCTTTTGGTCCCTCACAAGAGACAAAGCTCCAAGACCTATTGGGTACAGCACTAACTGCTTTTATGTTTGGGATGTGGTTTGGTCCAGAAGTGTGTCTAACTATCAATTATCTCCCTGTGAATGGTTGTCTTCGCAAGTCATCAACTTAACCAACCTCAACCTTGTTCCAAAGGTCGAGAATCCCTCTAATTAATGTTTGGCCTATTGCCTACTACAAAATGTTATACAAGTGCATATCTAAAATTTTAGCTGAGAGAATCGAACTCATTCTTCCATCTGCTTGGAAGAAAATAACTTTTATCAAGAGTGGAAAGACTGTCAATAATGCATCAGTATCCTAGGAACTTTTAAATGGCCATTACAAGGATTCCAATTTACCCTGCAGTTTTCTTAAACAACTACTAAGGGAGTTAAATTTTTTTGAGAAAATTATATTGACCACTTTTAAGAACTTTGAAATTTACATCATCACCCCCAATTTTTTTTTCCCTTTTAATTACGAAACCTATACCATTATGATTTTTTTAGGGTAAGGAATTTTTTTTTTTTTAAGGTAAGAATCCAACCCCCTATGATGTAAGATTGAACCCCCTTGTAAATTTAAAAAATACAAACACCCCTAACTATATAATTACACAAACATCCTCTGAAACTTTTTATAAGGGAGGGCTTATACATGTTAGAGGGATGTAAGCACACAATTTTAAAAAAGGAAAAAGAAAAACAAGTGGGGGTGTTGATATAATTTCAAAAGTTCACATGGTTGGTTGATATAATATAACTCGAAACTTTTCCCCAATTTCTCTATTGGAACATGCAATGCATGGGTTCTTTAAAGTTTTCATAAAGTTAATGGAGAACTTGCTGGTTCCTTTCGAGCTCACAAAACCTTCACCAAGGGAATCCAATATCCCCTTACATTTTTGTTCTAGTTATGGAACTCTTTTCTTACCCAACCAGATATATAGAAGCATAAAAGGAAAGCCAACCAATCATTGTTTTGCTAATGATCTTTTACTCTTTGCTAAAGGAGAGGTTACTATTATTTCCCTCATTAAGGGACTTTTAGTTGCATTCCAATCCTTAAAGAGCTTAATTGCTGAACCCTAGCAAAAGTCATTTCCCTTATTGAAGATACAAATCTGACTAAGAAAGAAATTGTCCAAACATTAAGGTTTTCACTTATATCCCATCTTGTAAGTACCTAGGTGTGCCTCTCATTTCACAAAGCTAACGAGAAACCTTGTTTAGACCTGGTAGATGGATTTTCAACACGTACCAGACATTGGACAAGCAAGTTCTTTAAATATGCTGGAACAGTTTAACTAATTTAAGAGTATTATATTCTCCCTATGAGTCTTTTAGGCTTCTATTTTTGTCAACCCAATAAGCATTTTAAAGGAGTCAAGGCGAAGCGAAATCTATGAAATTGGAGTGACAATAGTATAGCTAAGGTGAAAGTTGCATGACAAGGTGTTGCAAGCCAATAGAAGGAAGGGCTCGAGCATTTTACACTAGACCATTAGCAAGTAGCTTGCTGAAATGGGAAATTGGTGATGACTAGCAAATCTTGCTATGGTATGATGACTAGCACCCCAAAGGACCATTGGTTAAATGTATTGGAGAAAAGACTATGTAACTCAAAGTGGCCAAAGGAGACAAAACTATTGTTCAATTATTAGGGGCCATGACTGCAATTATCTCAAAGCAAAATGTGAGAAACTATTAAAGTGGAAATGAGTGATACTCCAGTTAATAGAGCTGACAATGGGGACAGTCTCATTTGGAAGTTAAAACCCACAAAGGAGATAACCACAAAAGAAGCATAGGCTAAATTTGAGGGCAAACTCATCCTGTTCATCAGCATGGACTATTATGGCATAAAGACAACACCTGCAGACATGCCTTCATTATATGACTAGTGGCCCAAAGAGAAACTCTACATTGTACTGGTTCACCGGGGAGTAATCACTCAAAGCCGCTGCTACGTGTATAACAAGGAGGAAGAAATGCATACATGTGAGTTCATGATTGAGATATGGAGGAAAATCAAGGCAAATATTCAATGGACAACAAATGTTTTACTTCTATCCCTGCTTCCTCCTTGACCAGTTTCTTCTCTATCTCTGCATCCCAATTCTGCCCCTCTTAGAAGAAAGCCTTAGCAGCAGCTATTTACTATTCTGGAAGGAGGGGAATGATCATAAATTAGGTGTAAATGCCGAATCTAATCTGAAAGCTTTCAGGCAAATTATAACTTGTATTTTTATGAAAGATAGATCTCAACTGTGATTGTAGCACCAAGGTATTGATCCCTGCACCTTTTGTCTTTGGTGAATAGATCAATTCCTTAGGTCTCTATTTGCATTTCTACCTTGCTTATACAATGGGTGATAAACGTTCTCTCTTCATTAATTGAGAGGAAAAAGGGTACTAACTTTACCAAGGAAAAGACAAACCCACTCCACTAATTTAATATACAATTGATGCAAAGGAGTACAATAAAGAGGCAAATATTGAAATCAATAAATGCAGCATACAATAACTACCTCATACTCTTCTGGGTACTTTATGCGCCTAACTATATAGCGGTCAAAAGCTTGCCTGAGGGAATCAAGACCACCGACATCTTCCCATGTAACATTAGGAATTGCAGAGAAACCTTCTCTTCTGGATGAAGGTTGGACCATTTTGCTTGCTTCCTAGAACCCCAATAGAGACAAATCAAAAATAAGATTAGTAAGGAAGTTGATCAAACAAAATATAAGCAATGTGTTATGGTGACATGGCCCATGCTTTTGTTATTTACTTAATAAGAGGGAGAGGGAGAGAGGAAGAGAGAGATGAGACAGATCAAGACACTGAAAATGTGCCCAATTCTTCATGCTTTTTACTATTTCATTAAATAATGCCAAGTCCAAACACGTTATCTATGGATAACTAATGCCGTTTACATCCTAAATTACCTCAAAGTCAGTCATTATTATAGAAAGCTTTTCTATCTCCTCGGGCATCCATGGATGTCGCCACCATTCTTCAAAATGGTCCTCATCAATAGAACTTCTAGACATCTCAGCTTTTCTACTATCTAAAATCCTCTTCATAGCAAGATTACCAGCCTTGTCAGCCAGTGCTGCCAAATCCGCTCCCACAAACCCAGGAGTCAACCTCGCTATTTTCATAAGATCAAAATTACCTTCTAGTTTAAGGTTTTTGGTGATAACAGACAGTATCTCAACCCTTGCATTTTCATCTGGAACACCCAAGGCAATCTCACGGTCAAATCGACCAGGCCTCCTTAAGGCAGGATCCACAGCATCTGGCCTATTAGTTGCTCCGATGACAAGAACAAAGCCCTGGTTGGACTCAAAATTTTGTGGTTCTGCTGTTTTGTCTGTTGCTTTCACTTGTCTGTGAGATTCATCCATGCAAGTCATCAACTGTGTCACAATTCGTCGCTCCATCTCCCTCTGTAGATTTTCCCTTTTGGAAGCAATTGCATCAATCTCATCAATGAATACTATTGACGGTGAAGTTCTGTAAGCTTTTTGAAAAAGCTCTCGAATATTTTCCTCCGATGCACCTGAAATTCCAGAAAAATAGTCTTGTAAGTTCAGTTGTCAAGTATTGTTTTACAAAATGGTGCATACCATCCTTAGGAATTTACAGAGGTCCTTAGAAAAATCATGAAAATAGTAATTCAATTGCTTTGGAAGGCAAAAGTTACACACAGCATTCAAATCTCTAATTATGTGGAAACTGAAAACAGAAGCTTGACACAAGACTTTCGACATGGATGAATAAAAAGTACTCCAAGCAACTACCCATTAGAAAATAAACTATCACAAGTAAACTCCCTTAACATATTAAGAGCAACTATTAGGGAAAAAAGGGCAACGCCTGCTGAAGTGATCAGAGCTCTAATTGTACATATTTGTAAAGAACTTAAGAGTTACATTACTGCAATTTGTCAAAAACGATAGAGAGCACAATAATAAAATAATGAAAGTCAGTGCCCATCCTGTGCAGGGAATTCAATCAAAATAATTAACTTTTATGATGCAAAATTATTGCAGATCTCAGCTCATCTTGCCCAAAAAGATTGCGAGATAGAATTGATTTAATGGCAAGGGGTTTCTCTATTTTTGTCTGGTTGCATGTGTGGATAGATGGTTCAAATCTTCTAGACTGGACCAAGACTGCACAAGTTAAAACACCTACAGATCCTGTACGGTATAATAAATTCTGGTATGCAGCTTTCTTGGGTTAATTCCCTACCAGCTCAAAGGTAGAATCATTTGACAGATCAGGATACCTGCAATGTGTTCTTGGATTGGCACAAAACCTCCATCTAAGGCAACTCTACTCCAGCATCCAATGAATGTAGACACAGAAATCAGTATTGCCTGTGCTACAATAAATGGTTTCTCAATGGTCCACGGCATTATCAGTCTAATGCTTATATACATATCTGAAATATGTGTGTTCAATTATAAAAGGGAATAATTTGGAGCTCATCTAGCAACCAACTTAAGAGTTAAGACACACACATAATTAAAGCCCATATCCTCAAACCATGAGCACTTAAGTTGAGAGAGCAATCTCAGGACATACTTTTATGTATGGATGGTGATCAAGAACACCCTAATAGGATGTATAAATTACTGCCATGAGGAGTGATGTTAACACCTGCTCCCTTTTTTGATGCACAAACTCAAAAAATGCCTTTTTCACTTGCCTTTTCCCTGAAGAAGTTTGGCATCTCATAAACATGGAACTTCAATCCGTACTTTCACAATGGAAATATGTTTCTTTTATCAGTAATTATCTCTAGATATATGTTATCAATGGCAAACTTCAGAGTGAAGAAATGTACCAAGGCCATCATGGCATTTTCAGCAGTTATACCTAAGGTGGAAGGAAAAAATGGAGATGCAGTAGGCAGCAATAGAACCCATCGATGATAACTTGGAGAATTCTGCATTGTTTTAACACTCTCATACTTGGATCAAACTTTTGAACCTAGTCTTTTTTACAAAGGATCTTTTGAACTTGGTCAGTATTAAGGGTTTTTCCTTAAGCTTGCAATGAAAAACCTACCATGGCAATGATAGAATGTTTCTTATTGTTCGGTACAAAGGTGAATCTAGTATGGAGTAACCTCTTTTTACTAATGCAATTCCACTTATTAATCAAAAGCAAGCACTTAGATCATCGCAGAAAAGGAGAAAACTTAATGGCAGCACGGTAACCAGGTTAAGCAATAATTGACAAAAAATATGCATAATCAAAAAAATCATAACTGTATATTCTCCAAAACCATCTAATCTCAAACTTCTCTATCCATAAAGCACAACACATTTCCACAACAACATGAAAATGAAATTAAATAACTGCACAAGACAATGTATTAACAATCAAACAGCACATATCAAACACAAGGCATTCAAAAAACCTCCTTCATCTGCACACAAACAAACAAAAGCCGATACCTATCAATTCACTTGTTAATATAACAGCACAACACTTGTATACCTGAAACTCCAGAAACAATTTCAGTAGCAGAAATCTGATAGAAGGGAACACCAGTCTCATTCGCTATCGCTTGAGCCAATTTAGTCTTTCCACATCCCGGAGGCCCGTGCAACAAAATTCCTGCCATCGGTCTAACCCCGAGTGTCCTTGGCAATTCTGGATGATATAAAGGCACAATTACCTCCATCTTAAGCTCCTCTAACACTTCCTTCATTCCTCCTAAATCCCTAAACTTTGGTCCCTCCTTTGCTTTCACCGAAACACTATCGCTTAAACCTGAACGCAAGCCAGAACTCTCATTCTTCAGTTCACTCTTCGATTCTGAACCAATTGCTACTTCAATCTTCGGATTTCGCTTCTCATTACTTATTTCCAATTCAATGTTCTTCTCTCTCTGAAATTTTGCAGAATTTTTCATGGAATTCGCTTCTATATACATCTGCCGAAGTCCTAATTTCGTTATATCGAAGGCAGGCTTTACTTTTTCATGGTAAATTGCATCGTCCGACGTCGAAACCGTTCCTTCTTCTCCATCTCCGTCTTCGCTCTCATCCGAACTCTCTGACGAATCGTCAGACTCGTTCCTCGTGCTCTGATTCCGAGCCCTCCTCACATGCATGTCCTCAATTCTCTTTAACCGTTCTTCACTCTCGTCGAGCTTCTTCTGCTTTTTTCTGGACAAATTCACTCGATTTAAGTCTTCTTCTTCTTCATCGCTGTGGATGTCCAGGAGTCGAACTGGCTGAGGCGTTAGGTTCTGGATTCGGCATTGGTTTTGAAACTTGTTTGGGTTTTGACAATTCTTGCGTTTTTGGTTTGGAGAGGATTCTAGGGTTTGACGAACCATCCTGGTGAATTGTTGAAGGTTCATTCGAGCATACTCGTCGTCAATTGAGCGGAGATAAGCGGTGATGTCTTCGACGGTCGTGTGTTTGTGCTTGCAGGAATCCAACTGGCGCTGGAGCTTGCCGAGCAGTCTGCGCCGCATGGTGGTGGAGCCGCCGACACTGTCTTTGGGGAGTGGGAGTCTTCGAGTGAAGGGTTTCAAGAGCTCGCTCTGCCTTAAGCACCATTTGATTGCATTTTATATTCTTAATTAACTAGTTAAACATCAATTCATGCACAAAATATATCTTCATAATTATTTCCATTTGATTGCATTTTATATTATTAATTAAATAATTAAACATCAATTCATGCACAAAGTATATCTTCATAATTATTTTAAATATGACATAATTACCACATTAGTATAAACTATTAATTATATCTATATGGTCATTAATGATCATTTTCCCAGTAAATAGCATTCCTAGTCTTTTTAGTTTTTATATATATAAGGATTATGCCTTTGAGAAGACACACAAACTCTCTAAGGAAAATAAGGTTATATCAATTTATGTTAAGCCATACATATTTCTAAATTCTAGTTAAAAAAAAAAGAAGAAGAACAATTGTAGTGTATTTGGATCGGAGGAAATGAATGGAAATAGAAAAAATTTAAACAAAAATAAAATGAAATGTTGTGTTCAATAAATTAAGTAAAGAGCAAAAATAAACTAAAAATGGTAAATGAGTGGAAATATTTCCTTTTCTAAGTATATCTCTTTTTTCCTTTAAAATTAGAGAAAAATGAGTAAATATTGGTGAAAATCAAAATGCAATTATAAAATTGTTACTTATAACAATTTTTTTCAAAATAAAGTAAAAGTAATTTTTGTCAAATATTAATTTCATTTCCTTTTTATAGAACTAAATGAATTTTGGAAATGGAAAAATTTCTTTCCATTTACTTCTTATATTATTGAACATAAAGTCAAAATTACATTTTTTTTTTTTTCATTCTCTCATTTCCTTCCATTTCTCTTCTCAAATAATTTACCCAGCACAGTTAGTGACTAAGAGATCTTTTGGTCACTAGCAGTATTTAGTAAGATACATGATCTTGTAATTGTAGCATACATTATCTTTTGGTTATGTAATAATGTTTGATAATTTTACCTAACATACCAACCGTGTAGTGATACATATTATCAAATATAGTGAAATAAATATATAGATAGATAAGAATAAGGAAAAAGGGATCAAAGAATGTTATGAGACATAAAAAAGTTGTCTAAAATAGAGGATTTCAATGTAGAAATGCATGTGAGTTTTGTACGGTATTTAGGTTATATTAAGCAAAATAAAATATTATTTTTTTTCTAGGTAAACTAAAATAAAATGTTTGTTGTCATAGTGTGACATGAATTGGCAGCATTATTACAAACTAGAGTGTTAGAAGGTTATGTAAGGGAAATCTATATAAGAATATATTAAATATAAAGGATATGAAGAGCTAATCCTGATCTTATGATTGCAATTGCTAAATAAATTAATGGGATAGAAGAGGCTTAACTATGGAAGTTGTGATGAAGGAACAAAGAGGATGATGATAGTTTTTGCAAAATTTAACTATAGCAATATATTTTTTAAAAAATGACATAAGAAATAGTGGAAGCAAATGCTATAAGTCATATAAGAGATCGACTAATATATCTATTGGAGCTACCTAGAGAAGTAAACTAAGAATGAATGAAAACTTCATAAGAAGAAGGAAATGAAAAATGAAGAGCTTAAGTTTGAGTGAGTAATAAAAGCTAAGTTTAGAAGTTTATCAACTCTTGGTATAGGAAAATTTTGAGTGAGATTTATTAGTTATTCAAGAAGTGAAAGGTTTATCTTTGTTGCATTAGCAACAATAGTTGAACAAGATGAGGAATCATTAGAAGGATCACTTAAGGATGATGTACTGATGGAACAAAAGAATAATGGGTTTCATAAGTTTAATAAGAGTAGCTAGTCAAATCGTAATGCCACTAGTAACCAAATTGGCAACCATATATTTAAGATGACGTAGGAAATGAGGTAAGAACTTAAGGAGACTTATAAGCAAAAAAAATAAAAATAAAAATAAAAATTCTTGGTCTAAAGAAGTGATAGGAGATGACTTAAGATGTAACATCAACTCTTGATATCTGGAAAGGAGTCTTTTGAGAGCAAATGATGGACCAAAATTACCAACATGATTATGGTAAGGTTTAAACAAGTATGTTATATCAAAGGCAATAGATTGGTTGAGACAAGGAATAAGGTAATTGGAAGTAATTTTTTGGAAAACAAGAAATGTAGGGAATGTCTCAAGAGGTAAATTAGAAAGTTCCTTAAGTTTGTTATGAAAGGTTCAAAAGATAGAAAGTAGAGTAGAAGATGGATTAGTATAATAGATGTAAGCGCTGAAACATATAAATTAATGTAGAAGGTCTTTTGCATTAGCAATTTTGAAATTTCATGACCTCAAAGCTATAATAGAAGATTTGTTGGCTTAGCAAATTTGAATAACAAAATCTAAGACTAAGAATAGAAAGATCTTTAATTTCTTTGCTAGGGTACAACAAAAGTTAGGTAATAACCATGAAAGTGAAACCAATCCGCAACAATAACATGAATCTCGTACGTAAAGGCCAAAGGATAAAATGATAAGGCTAAGAAGATGCTATTGCAAACATGAAAAGTTAATTATAAGCTAAACAGTTATTATTTTCATTTAAACCCTTATTGTGTGAAAGTAACTGACTTGAGATCATGAATGGAAGTATGCATGTGAATGATGCAAGCAATGATCTAGTTTTATGCTATGAAAAAATCTATGAGTGTAATTGTTCATAAGCCTAGTGGAAAATGACCTTAATAATAGTTGATTATTGCAATATGATGCATTAATCATAGTTGGCTAGCAAAGGCGTAATAGTTAATTTGAGACCCACATGTCTTCAGTATGAAACTTTTGAGCACAAAAACCTTTTATGTCGAGGTGGAACAAGCAACCCTGATATTCGAGCAACTAATTTGAACTTAAAGTGATGTGTTAAAAGGTTAGGATCCAAACATAGAAGATACAGTTAGAAAGCAATAAAAGAGCCCATTATCGGTAACTTAAATAACGAGTTTTGCTATGTAATGATATCTTAAAGTTAAATTGTTTCGATAATAAAATAATAATTTGGCATGAAATAATATTTAAAGATAATGTATATTCATTAGATATATTTAATGTGTTAAATATACACCGTAAATTAGCATAAATCCTATTGAGCCTAAATATTCGGTTTTCTTAATTATTTCATTTCATTTGCCACTTCCTAATTAATACTAAACCTTAACTCATTTAGTATTAATCATCAACTAGAGAAATCTGGAAAGTTCGAGTTTTTTTTTTAAAAAAAACTCTTAAAATTACCAACCGATTAGAGTTAAGAAAAAAAAATTGTAATCAATTGGGTGGATTAACTATGATTTAACTATTGGTCTTCAATTTCAATTTAATAAAATCTAGAAAGTTTCGAATTCGAGAGATATTCTATTAAATCCTAATGGGTACCACTATATATTTTCCAAAATTAGGTTTATTCATCAAATTTTTCCTTTTTTACAAACATTTTTAAGAAAAATAAATACCAAAAGAAAATAATAAAAAAAAAACCTAAGTCTCTACAGATTTTAACGTTATCCTAAAGGTACCTATGTACCTACTAATTGGAATTAGATAACCATAGTTCTTTCTGAAAACTTTAGTGTATTGGTTTATTTTAATTTTGAAAACCGATTGAGTTTACGTTTTTATCAATTTAATTTATTCCAATAAAATTCTAAAGGGGCCCTAATTCTCGAGTATTTTTATTTTATAAAAACTCTCTAAAACGTCCTAAAAATTTTATTGATTTTTATTTCTAAAAAAAATACTCTAAGTGAGAGATCCTAAAAAACTTAATGCTAAAAAAAAAAATCTCCTGAGCTATTGTACATATATATCTATTACATATCACATTAGAAACATAAACAAATAAATAACCATAAATCAAATAATAATAATAATAATAATAAAGAAAAAAACCCAAACTCGAACTTGATTTGGCTTGTTTGGTGCAGGAACTACTTGTATAGGTCATCGGCAACTACAATTGCTATTTGTGTTTAGTAAACGTGTATGGTTGCGCAAACTAATTGTGTATAATGCAGCGTACACAATGTTGATCAATGCGGTGCAATGTGCTCTGCTGTAACAAAACATGCTGCAGCAGTGGACATTGTTGTATGTGATGGGCGTGGTGTTGACGTACTAAATTAGTTGAATGTAGTGTAGTGATGGAGTACGCAAGTGAGGATTCATGTTTGGATAGGTCAGGGATGTTGTGGTTGCACGTTTGGGTTCATTAGTTGTGGGTGAAGTGCGTCAGGTAGTGTGTGCGACAAAGGGAATGTGTACGTAGAGTTGGCATGATAATTGTTAGAATGATCGTATGTGTGCAATAGTCACATAGTAGTGGCCTGTGTTTAGTGTTCATTAGTGCTGTGAGTGAACCATCAGATGTTGTCGTGGATGGTAATGGAGCGTAGCTTAGTGTGTGGCTGTCACATAAAGCTTAGACATGGATTGGGCATTGGAAGTGTGTTACTATTGCCAATGGAGCGCTGTTGAGTTATGGAGTCCGATCGCATACATGATAGTGTTTGGGAAGAGTGATGGCGTGTCAGTGTGTATTGGACATTGTGATTGTGTTGTAGGAAGTAATTTATGTGTTTGCATGGTTGAGACAGTAAGTATCTACAATGATAAAGCGTACTGCAACAGTAGAGATATAAGCTTGGGTCTTGTGTGTAGCAGTTGCAAGTGTATGGGTTCATGATAGGGGCTAATTATGAATGTGAAGGATAGAGAAAGAAGACTTCGGTTCTTTGGGAATGTGTAACTGTCTTCTATTTTATGTCGCACAATCGGTATTTATAAAGTTCAGAAACAAATCTTTAAATCATATCAAATCGAATCTTTTATATCAACCCTGATTTGATTTGATAAAAATCAAATTAAATTTAAATCTTTTATATCAATTCAAATCCTACTCAATAAAAATCAAATTAGATGAAAGAAAGAAAAATAAAAAGACACATGTGTGCTTGGTGAGATTCAAGCCTATAACCTCAAGCTAGTCCAATATTTAAATGCTTATTTGTTTAACTATTGACCTGTACCTTAATATTTAATACAATTAAATTATGTGACTCTCTAAAATTATTTGAACTGAGCTAAAATCAATTGACCTTAAACCGTTTTTTTCCTTCCTAAAAATCTACTTTCCTAAAAAATATTGATAATTTTTCTTTTTTTTTGTATTTTTATTGTTTTTCAATTTTATTTATTTATTTTTTATATTTTAATATTTGAATTAGGACCCTTTTAAAAAAAAATTAAACTTACAAGGGAGGCAAAAATTAAGTGTCTACAAATCCAATTATATAAAAAAATACTTAAAATATATTATAATAATTAACAACGGTCAATGAAAAGTGACTAAATGCATTCAAATTTGCATAAATTAGGCAAGGCAACATTTTGAGTATGAATGAATGATGAATGGGCAAGGGAAGAAATATTATGAAGACACCTATTTTGTGAATAAAATTAGTAAGAAAATGAAAAAGTTGTCACATCTTTAATACATGTAAACGCCACTAACTTATCTCTCTCTCTCTCTCTCTCTCTCTCTCTCTCTCTCT